>VXBR01006346.1:542063-613552 GCA_013400215.1 Cisticola juncidis | reverse complement strand
TTTTTTCCCTCATATAGATGTTTTTACAAAAGGCTTCACTTATAATAGTTATTATTAGCATTTAGAAGCCTGGGGTTTGTCATAAAAATAGAATTTTACCGTAAAAATTTAAAAAAAGAGTTAAAATTAAGGAACCAGTCAACATTTTTCTTTGAGAAATCCACACATTTTTTTAAAAATTGAAAGAATTTGTTTTGTTTTGTTTTTAATGAAATAAGACCAGCTGTCACCAGAACCTCTATATGTTAGGAACCTTCTTTTCCTTGAGAAACAAACAAACAAACAAAAGTACTGGGGAAACTGAAGATTTAAGAACATGTTGAATTGAGCCTGTACAGGCATGGGTTGTTTGCAGGCAGTTTTCCCTCTGAATCGCCCTTCTCCATTGCTAATCCAGCCCCAGCCACACTTTGAGGTTTTCTGTCACCCTGCTGAGGTTTTGTAACCAGCACCCAACCAGAGATGCACCACGTACTACATTAAAAGTGCATTTCAACTTGTGATTTAATACAGGGTCTGAATTCCAGGCCACAGTTTCCTCAAGAGTCAACAGGCTTGAAACCTTTCACGGTTTTGCCAACCTATATTTGAAATCAAATATATATCAAATATTATCCATCCCACCCCAGGAACAGGATCTGCAGCCAGGACAATGGACTGGCTTCCAAGAGACCTGAAGGTTAAACCTAAAAGCTCTAGCTTCTTCTGATTAAATTTCAGTCCTGCTTGAGTCTTGGGGAATCCACACCTTGGGAAGACCAGACCCACCTTCACTTCTTTTTTTTTTCACTTTGTTTTTTTCACTTTTTTTTTTGTGGGGAAGGACTTGGTGGAACAGCATCCAATTGTCTCTGGAGATCCATCAGACCCACAGCAGAGAGAGGCAGACACCATCAGCAGGAGCAGAGGGGCTCACCCCAACACTTATTCAGGTGCTGTGCACCCATGTGCCTTCCAGAAGGGGGAAAAAGAAAAAAAAATCCTTGTGAAAATGTGCACATAAAATAAATTGCAGCAACCCCCATTCCTAATTGAAATAGCTCAGCTCTTCTTTTTGTGTGTGCTTGGGTTTAAAGAGAAACCTGAAAGGCACAAGTTCATATTATGGACTAATAGCCTGGAAAATTTCAGTTTAAAAAACAAAGCTGGCTTTGAGTTACACAGGAGAGGCCTGAAAAAAAAGCATCTGAAACCACTAACTTCTATTTTTTCCTGCACTTTTTACAACATAATATGGGTGAATGGATTTTATTTTATTTTATTTTATTTTATTTTATTTTATTTTATTTTAAAAACTTGGTTTGAAAAAATAATCAACACAAAAAAAAAAAAAATCCTCTCTCTGTCCTTCATGTGCCAAGTTTCAGCCCAGGGCAAATTTTTTACAGCTGAATTATACACCCTGAAAAATAAGGGGCTTATAATGACAACATTGAGGGTCCCCTAACTATAGTGGTATGAATGGGAAGGGAGGTATAATAAGAATGGTCCATAGTGTGCAGCAGCAGCAATAAGTGAAGGAGCCCTTACTCAGCATGAGGAATTCTATATATCTTGGAAGGCTTTCATGAACCTAAACATTATTGCTAAGAAAGGAATAAACAGTTTGAGCTGCTGTTGCCATTCATCCAGGGCTCACACACTGAGGAATACACAGAGTTGTTCTCTCAACGCTGGAGTGAAATATTCCAGACATAATTCTTTCTTACTCCAGGACTGGAGAGGATTTTGAGCTGCTTGAAGGGAAGTTGGAGAAATGCTCTTGCTCTGGGAGGATGNCTGGCTTCCAAGAGACCTGAAGGTTAAACCTAAAAGCTCTAGCTTCTTCTGATTAAATTTCAGTCCTGCTTGAGTCTTGGGGAATCCACACCTTGGGAAGACCAGACCCACCTTCACTTCTTTTTTTTTTCACTTTGTTTTTTTCACTTTTTTTTTTGTGGGGAAGGACTTGGTGGAACAGCATCCAATTGTCTCTGGAGATCCATCAGACCCACAGCAGAGAGAGGCAGACACCATCAGCAGGAGCAGAGGGGCTCACCCCAACACTTATTCAGGTGCTGTGCACCCATGTGCCTTCCAGAAGGGGGAAAAAGAAAAAAAAATCCTTGTGAAAATGTGCACATAAAATAAATTGCAGCAACCCCCATTCCTAATTGAAATAGCTCAGCTCTTCTTTTTGTGTGTGCTTGGGTTTAAAGAGAAACCTGAAAGGCACAAGTTCATATTATGGACTAATAGCCTGGAAAATTTCAGTTTAAAAAACAAAGCTGGCTTTGAGTTACACAGGAGAGGCCTGAAAAAAAAGCATCTGAAACCACTAACTTCTATTTTTTCCTGCACTTTTTACAACATAATATGGGTGAATGGATTTTATTTTATTTTATTTTATTTTATTTTATTTTATTTTATTTTAAAAACTTGGTTTGAAAAAATAATCAACACAAAAAAAAAAAAAATCCTCTCTCTGTCCTTCATGTGCCAAGTTTCAGCCCAGGGCAAATTTTTTACAGCTGAATTATACACCCTGAAAAATAAGGGGCTTATAATGACAACATTGAGGGTCCCCTAACTATAGTGGTATGAATGGGAAGGGAGGTATAATAAGAATGGTCCATAGTGTGCAGCAGCAGCAATAAGTGAAGGAGCCCTTACTCAGCATGAGGAATTCTATATATCTTGGAAGGCTTTCATGAACCTAAACATTATTGCTAAGAAAGGAATAAACAGTTTGAGCTGCTGTTGCCATTCATCCAGGGCTCACACACTGAGGAATACACAGAGTTGTTCTCTCAACGCTGGAGTGAAATATTCCAGACATAATTCTTTCTTACTCCAGGACTGGAGAGGATTTTGAGCTGCTTGAAGGGAAGTTGGAGAAATGCTCTTGCTCTGGGAGGATGTTAATTTTTTTTTTATTATTATTTTTTTATAGAAGTGATGATAATTGACTGTGTGCCTACAGGATACAAAGATCATTATTAGCCAGGGCTGGTATCTGTAAGTGAAGTGAAACCAAAAGAAGGTGAACAAAATCACTTTTGTTTGCTTTGGGTCATTCCATTTTGAACATGGACCAAAACTGATGGCACAGAAAACCTACAGAAAATAGATTTAAAATTTTTTACATTTTTAAGACCGCTACTTCCAAAATCAAATCATCCATCAAGCTGAAGGCAGAAGTGGGATTTAGGCAGAGAAGGCAAACAGGGTGTCTATGCCAACACAACCTGGGCATCTCCTTACAGAAGGAGATCAAATGTCAGGATTTCCACACAGAGCAAATCCCTTCTCTACAGTGCCATTTTGCCTTCTGCTCTCTAATTATATCAGGTCAATGAAATCATTGAGCTTCTGTCATTCATTTTCCATTTTAATTTCTGCTCATCTATGTATGAACAGACACACAGAGTCTCACTTATAAACATAAAGCTGTACCACACATATCTCTATATTAAGCATCTCCCCACTGTATTTTTATTTTCTGTTCCTTCACATTTAATATATCAAGAATTATGTAAATATTAATAGCAGAATTTTGCCTTTTTCTGAAAGGCAAATTCATCTGAATATTTTTCAACCAGCCCAGTGACTCCAGTCTTATTTAACAAAAGGACAGGACTTTACACATGACCCTTATCTCAAAGTTGGTACCTAGAAAAGTTGTCTTAAAAATGTATTTCAAGTGTTACTGACTTCCCAAGAGTCTATGCATCACTAGCTCAGCTCCACACATCTACCTTGGAACCACCTAACATTAAATTAGAAAATTAAATAAGAAAAATCCTAAAACCACTGCTGCCTTTCCTGTATCCCTCATTAAAAACCACAATTACCAGCAATTGCTGATAATCTGGATTTCACCACACTTTCATACCAATATGATACAATTTCAGAGTTGTTGTCAAGACTGTGATGGAGATTAAGCTTGTGTCTCAGCAGAGAAATTATGATTATACCATGCTTCTTCTGTATTACTTAATGAACTATTTCTCTTCTTTTTATTGATTTATTTTTATTTTTTAAATTTACTTCTGCTGGAAATCAAGTCCATGAGCATAAATTGGACTTGCAAATAAGTATTTGAACAGAGAAAGTAGTTCATAGTCTTAAATTCACACTGCTCAAGTAAACCCAGTCTTTAATCTCTAGAACCCATCTTGGACAAACGTTTCTAGAGTAAGTGTCAAGTTTCTGGCAGTAAATTTGGAATAATAAACAAAAACCTCAGGTGAAGAAACTTTCTAAGTCTCAAAACTGCATGAGTTACTAAGTTAATGTTATTAAGAAGAATTCCTGAGCATGATATTTTTTCCATACTTGTGAAAGAACTAAAGTTTAATGAGTTTGAAAAAAGTTTGGACATGGAAATAAGTAAAAATTACACACAGGTATGATCCTGAAGGTTTGGACATGTAAATTAGCAAAAAACTACATATGTGAATAATCCTAAAAGTAATTTCCTTGAAAGATCAGTGAATGAGTAGCCAAGCATTTAATTCTTAATTTTGAGAATTTCTTCCAAAAATTTGCCCTAAACTAGGACAGAGATTTAACAAGATGATGGAAAGCTAAAAACCAACACATCTCTCTTGAGAGTTTGGGAGTTACTTTTTACCTTGTATCTCCCCACAAGACTGTTAAAAGAAAATAGCACTGAAGGGAAAAAAATGTCTTTCAATGCACTATCAAAGTATTTTCCTCTTTATTTCACATAGGCAATCCCTTCTTTTTCATAGATCAACAGGGAGAGGTATACATTTGACATAATAGTCCACTGTAGAGTGATTTGGGTATAAATTATTTTGTATTTATATCTGCACAGTAACCAGAAGATTGGTGGATATTAAATTTTTCCATAAGGATGGAAAGGCTGAAAGCTTGTAAAATTATGCTGTATAGCTGCTCTTCAAAATAGTGGCAAATTTTAGTAGCAGATATTTTGGGTTGAAATTTGTATATTTAATAAAAAAATATGGAGATTTCCCTTTTAAATGAAGTGGAGGATGATATATGTGCATTGACAATATGTTCCAGGTTATATTTAACCAAAATTTTTTTTCAAAGCTTTTCAGTGGGCAAAAATATTTTTCCTCAATGTCTGAAAAATTTTGGAAAGACATTTTGGAGAGGAAGGAAATGTTGTGAATTGAAATGCTGAAAAATGTTTGGAAAGATCATATGAACAGTACCCTGTGCATGTAAAGTCAAATGTCTTTGTGGGGGCTCAAGTGGAGCCTTACACCAGCCAAACAGGGACAGTTTGGGGGCAAGGGCTGCCCAAAAACTCTCACAGCTTTGTCTGTATGACTAGAGGGAGTTGTACTGCAATAATTTTTAAAACTGTTGATCAACAGATCAACAGATCAAAACAGATGAAGCTGTTCATCTTTCCCAGGCCCCCATGAGTGATGGGTACCCTCTAACCAGACTCCAAAATGACATCCAGCAGACCAAAGTCAGTTTTCCTCTATCCACAGAAACGGGATGGAAGAGGGAAGTTGAATATACACAATTATGTTCACAATAAAAAGTCATTTTGCTAAAAGTTGTCCATCAGGCCTTTGTGTCACAAACCCTCTTTATTGGGTTACCCACTTTATGGTGCTGAGCATCCAATCCCAAAAATTCAAGTTTTCTTCATAAGCTGAAATTTTTCACAGTCTTGGCCTCATTTTGTAGCAGTGCCTGCCCACAGTAGCTCACAGGAGCTGCTCATTTTCGTTCAGCTCCTTTTCTTTACACAGTGACTTTGACTGGTCTCCTTCCTCTCCTTCACAACAAAAGTGATTTTCCTAACGACACAGGCTAGACAGATGACAGATTGTTAGGACACAGCACATGTTTTCTTTAAGTGAGATTTTTATTTGTTGTTTTAAGGTTATTTCCAGATCCCTGACACTTATTCCAAAAACTCAGGTAACCAAGACGGAGCTCAGAAACTGAAGTTATTCTTAGACTAATCAGCCACTGATCTAAATCCATAGCACTAATCTCATAATTTGGCACCACAAAGCTTAACCAGTCACATCTGGATAAGGTATTCTGAGCTAACAGCCACATTTAGGCCCCAAAGTTTTCAACTTGTTTACCCTGGAAAGTAAAACATTCAGGCAGTTTTATTCTGGACACAGTGAGACCTGCTTGGGTGGAGAGAGGACAATAGTGACCCTCAGTGAGATAGGGCTGGAATCTGCCCTTGGAACACACAACTCTTTATTATTTTGTAGTTTCATATTACTTTGCAGGATTTTGTAGACTACACCAGTCTCTTAAAATCTACTGCACCCTTTAATGAGGTGTCAAAGTAGAGTGATATCCAACAGCCTCTGTTGGGTTCTCATCTTCAGTAGATCTGTGAATCACATTGTCACCAGCATGGTGCCAAGCAGAAGAAACAAAGCTCATTTCTTTTGATTGCACCCACTGAAGACCCTAAAAGGAACCCCCTTATACCACCCTCTCCATCCTCAGCACACAATCCAGAGAGAAAACATGATTACTGTGATTGTTGCCATTACAGTAGAGCAGGAGGGCTGTGCCAAGCCCAGGTCCCAGCAGTGTCAGTGCTGTGCAAACAAACACGGGGGGCATTCATGCTCCAGGCAGCAAGAGACAAAGGCAATATTATTACTGTGCCCATGAACTGAGGCACACTGAGATTATCCAACTTGCCCAAGGTCATGCAGGAAGTAAGTGGCAGAGCTGGAAATTGAACCCAGATTTCTTGAATTGCAGGCCAGGATTTTAACCACAAGGCCATCTTTCGTCTCTCTCTCGCTCTCTCTTTCTTTCCCTGCCCTTCCCCAATCTTTCCATTTTAGCACACTTTTGAAAAAAATTGCTTTTAAAAATCCATTCGGCAATACTTTAGGTATGCTGTGGCCTCCACAACCGTATTTAGCACAATTATAGGCTAAAAGAAACTCTTGCAAATTATGTGCAAATAGATACGTCTTTATGTAAATCCAAGTTCTTGGAACAGAAATCTACAGCCAAAAAATTACAAAGGTTTAAGACAGGGAGGAATTAAGCTCCAAAGTTTTTCCTCTTCGAAGATTGGCAACTGAAGTACAACATTCTCCAGCTGAAGAATGAAGGGCACAGACTGGATGTCCAAGGAGCAGTTACACCAGCTCTAAACCCCCTGTGATTTCACCTATAGAAATGTGAAGGCAGCAGACACTTGGTCATTATTTTAGAGGATTCTGCCATGTGTATGATTTTTTATAAACACATGCATCTTCTAAACCAGTTACTGCAAACTTGTGCAAGAACACTGACAGCTGGGCCACCTCTAAAAGGGCACAGCCCCATAGCAGACAGGGGAGCTGAGCACTGGGGGGTGATTTTGTCCAAACTGTGCATCAGGAACAGTCTGTGGCTTGGGAAAACTTCAGCAGGTATTTGGTATCCACTGCATATGCCAGGGACTGCACCTGGGTCTCAATGCCCAAACCTCTTTCCAGGCAATGTTAGATTTGCCAGCTAGAAAGGAAAATTCTCCGAGACTATATTTTAGTTTAATGTCTTCTGCTCAAAATCCTTAAGCTTGGTCCACATGCTGGCCAATGTCAGTATATGAGAATTAGTTCATTTATTTGTCTAAATGGAGCTGGATTTGGTTGGGGTAGCACCAGGAGCAACAGAGGGAAACCATGAGGTTAAACAGGGAATTTTGTAGGTAGAAGACAAAGAAGGGCTAATAGCTCATTTCCTGCCCAGGACACTTTTCCCAACAGACTTATACCTGAATATATATATGGTTTTCTGGAAAATGTCAAAGAACTAAAGGAACAGGGGATCAGTTTGGTTTGGAGCTGGGGAGTAATTGCACTCCAGGACCACTTGCTGAGGGCAGCACTGGGGGAGTGCAGGATCAGTGGATCTTCCCAATTAGCAGCTTTCCTGCATTGACAATATGTTCCAGGTTATACCAGTTTATTTATTTGAACTTATACCAGTTCAAACGAGCATCACAGCCTGTGTTTCTCAGGGAAGAATCCCCTGGCACACTCTGCATGGTGCACATGGCATCTCCAAACAGGACCAAATGTGAGTCAGCAGTGCCCTGGCAGCCAGGAGGGACATCCATGTCCTGGGGGGCATCAGGGACAGCATGGCAGCCTGACAAGGGAGGGGATTGTCCTGCTCTGCTCTGGGTTGGGGCAGCCTCACCTCGAGTGCTGGGGGCAGTTTTGGTCTCTGCAATGTACAGAAGATATAAACTGTGGGAGAGCATCCAAAGGAAGGCAACAAAGGTGGTGAAAGACCTTGAGAGGAAGCTGTGTGAGAAACACCTGAAGGCCTTTGGTCTGTTCAGCCTGAAGGAGACTGAGAGGAGACCTCATGGCAATTACAGCTTCCTTGTGAGGGGAAGAGGAAGGGCAGGCACTGATCTCTTCTCTGTAGTGACCTGAGGCAATGAAATTGTGTCAAATTGTATTAGTTTGGCTATAAGAAAAAGGTTCTTTATTCAGAGGGTGGGTGGGCACTGGAACAGGCAACCCAGGGAATGGTCACCAAGCCTGACAGAGTTCACTGAGTGTTTGGGGGATGGGATTATTTGGGATGGTGCTGAGCAGGGCCAGGAGTTGGACTTAATGATCCTTGTGGGTCCCTTCCAGCTCAGCATATTCTGTGAATCTCTTCACAGTGAGGATCACCCAGGAATGACACCAGTGGCTTTCACAGAGCAATCCAGCCCTGTAATATGGTAACCTTTGGCACTACTTGGACACAGCAAAGGCTGTAGAGTTTAATTTCAGACTGATCCAGCAGCAGGCAGGAGTACCAGCAGTGCTGGCTCAGCACTTCCACCAGGACTGGCGCAACTCTCTCTAACTCATTCCTGCTGGGCTCTTTTTAAAGTGCCAGCTGGGACCGTGCTGCTAAGCTGTCCTCTGAACAACAACACTGTTAATAATAATAACAATATTCAGGTCTTACTTAGCGTTTTTCACCTTTAGATCTTGAAGTGATTTACTATGGAAGGCTTTGGAGGGCTTTAAGAACAGATTATACAGACATCTGTCAGGAATAAACCAGATTTCCTGACCCTGCCACAAAGCAGTGGAATATTTCAATGTTCTTTCCAGCTCAGAATTTCTATGATCTCCCCCATTTTGTATAGAGGAGGATGTTAACTCATGCAGCAACAAGGTGACCTCTGTGGATAACACAGATGCTGCTTTCAAGCCCCCATGGCACCCCAAGAGATCATAAATAGTAAAAGAAAAGAATTGAATTTCTCTCCACCCTAACACTGTGCCCAGCAATAGTGGGTGGTCTCTGTGGAAATGCACCAGTATACCTCAGATTGGGCAATTATGAAAAGATAACATTTCCAATGGCAGGAAACCAGATGTTGTGTGGGAGCCTTGAAGGTTTTTGCCAATGGCAAAAGTAGGATTCATCCTTCAGGATGAGGATAGACAGCCCCCTGTCTCTCTCTTCTGACAAAGGGAAACTGGACCAAGTAATTGAACTGGACACTTTGGTTGCTGAAGAGAGATAGGAGACATCAAAACCAGCCTGGGAAGGGGGAGCAGGATAATCTCATGGCTTTTTTGCAGAAAGAGAGCTCCCATGAGCACCAAGATATCTCAAGGGGCTCATTTCAAAGTCAGGTTACAATGACCCTGAAACAACACTTTACCTGCCTTTTCATGGACATCAGGAGAAGCCAAAACTGCTGTCACAGAAATTAGTCAGCAGAGGAGTTTAAAAAATGCACCTTGGCAATGGCAGAATGGAGATGATAGCAGCAGCCTATTCATTGCTGGTGATGGTTTTGTTACAGCAACACCTTGATGATCTCTGGCTGCAGCTGGAATAAAAGAAGGAGATCTCAGTGTGCTCCAGAAAACTGCACCTTCCAGGTGAGGAGCAGCTGGACTGACCACAGACCTGCTGTGAAAGGGCCCCAGAAATTCCCCAAATGTCCAACAGTAAAATGTTGTGTGTTTATTTTTTAAAGTGTTGGATCTTAGGGATTCTGTTATTCTATTGCAGATTTTTGGGGGGTTTTGTTTGTTGGTTGGTTTTAATTTTTTTTTCCCAACAAAGAACTTAACTCTTTTGCTTAACTACAAAAAAACTTGACCCTGGTTTAAGTTAATTTAGTGTGTAAAGCTGTGACATGGCTACTGAACATTCTTAGGAGTGAGAGATCCAAGCTTACTGAAGGTGCAAACCTGCACTGTGGACATTTGGCACAGCATACACATTTAGTGGCCCTCAGGGGACTGGAATTTCTTTATAAACATCAGTCTAAGAACCAAAATCAGCAAGTGTCAACAAAAAGAGGAGCATTCTCAAGCCAAGCACGACCTCATGTTCTTTTGCAAGGGACACAGAAAAGTGATGAGAAATGAGAACATTCTGAGCTGTAGGAATAAACCCCTCACTGTCTCTGCTCAGGGTTGCAGTTTAGTCATCATGTACTTCCATACCTGGATGCACAGCCCAGCACCTAAAAGACCCCTGGGAAAGTCAAATAACAGAACAGATCTTAGCTGAACAGCTGTTCCATTCAGATTTCATGATTTTAAGAACAATTTTATGAGATGGAAATTATTTTAAACACTTTTCTCAATAATGAAAGTATTTTAATGATCCTTACTTTTCATCCAAAATTTCTTGTCTTCTCAAATAAGGAAATATAAAAACAATAAGCACCAACCTATTCCATTCTGCAGATCATTTTTCTGCTTTTGGGAAAGCTTTTTGATAAAAAGCTTTCAGTGCTTGGTAAATAAAGTTGGTGCATTCTTCAAAATCTTCTTTTTTCACAGGGAAAATCTTAATTTGTGACAGAAGCATCCTTTTTGTCAAAATCAAGATTTGGTGGAAAATTCTGACCACCTGTGGAAATGAAATCTGTGAAGAGTGTGTGATTTAGGAGTCAGATGAAGATCAATTCAGTGCACTGGTTTTTAGTTTCTCATGTTTCAGAGCAAGGCAGGGATCCAGGCCCCTCCATGCCAGCACGGCCACAGGGTTGGACTCTTATCAAAGCAGTTGCCTTTGGGGCTCTCACGAGATCAGGTTTTTACTTTTGAGAGCTCCACATCTTTGAAGGGAGCAGGAAGGCCACAGGAACAGCCTCATTTCAGCATCTCCCCCAAGGAAAACCAGGGGTATGGAGAGATTTCAGAGTTTTAAGGAATGGCAAACAGAGAACCGGTCCTGATTTTCCCCATGGATATAGGGAAAAGACGTTCAGGCATAGTTAAAAGTTTTTTACCAGTTAAAAATAACAACAAACAACAAGAACAAAAAAAACCCACCTCCAACAAAACCCATGTGAGCTTGTTCACTCACCACCTTGAATAAAAAAGGGCAAACTCTCCCCATTCCATGAGGCTATTCTTGGCCGCTGTGAGCTGAAAAGCAGGGAGGGCAGTTTGAAAGGGGAAAATACAATTAATGCTCCCACTTTTGCCATATTTCTGGGCCCAGGGGACAAATCAGGAAACTTTATGTCAGCAGGAATGTGAACAATAAAGGCAAAGTGGGTTGCATGTTAGAAAACCGTTTCACTCCCTTTTTATACTTTTTTTTATTTTATTTTTTTGCCCAGCAGTATGATGTGTTAACAATTTTGTTGGTTTAACAGTTCACACTTCCAGCACATTTATCCATTGGCACATGGGGGTTTTATGCATTTAACAGTTTTCTTCATTAAAGTGGGTTCCACTGTGTCTTAAAAATTGTTTTCCTTAGACTGCGTGTTTGTTATTTTATATGGTGTGACTGAAAAGCAGGCCAAAATTTTGGCCTTGGAAAATGCACACTGCAGAGAGGAGCCCAGCGCGGGCAGCAGGATTAGCCTCCCTCAAAGCCCAGCACAAATTCTTTTAAGAACTGCTGATTGCACTTTGAAGCTTTTTTCCCCTAATTGCTGGAAGATTCTTAATTTGTCCTGAGCTGGGGAAAACGAATTGCAGATGTATGTGCTGCAATCAAACCCCTCTCTGCACAGGATCTCTGTGCCTCGGTGTGGACACGTCCTTCACCCCCTTCCTCAGTGCCTTCCAACCACCTGTTTTTTTACAAAAACGGTGCCAGCATTTCAATTTCTTTTTTTTTTTTTTTAATTTTTGCACGGAGGGCAGGGGCTGGGGGAAGGGAGAGGGTGGCTGTTATTTCTACAGAAGCAGGACTGGTTCTTAGAGGCACAGGAGACACCCAGGTGTTTTCACAGCGAGCCCTGTGCAGGGCCCTTTTGGAGCCCAGCTCGATTCCTGTTTGCCAAACTACACTTTCAAGAGGTGTCAGATATCCAGAACCTGTTTCAAATGCCAAGTCAAGCAACTGAGGGGAAAAAAAAAAAGCAAGGGGAGGGAGGAGGGAAGAAGGGGGATGTGGGGAAAAAGGAAAGGGGGAAAATGTTCCTCCTCGAAGAAAAAGGTGGTTGTTCCAACTTGGCTGTTTCTTTTTAAAATAATTAGTTAAGCAGTGCATAAAAACAGGTAAGTCTGTTCTGCATTGCTCAAAGCCTTGGCAGGCCCTGTCCTTCCCCACGTTGGAGGAATGCCTGTGAACCACCACTGCACAGGAGAAGGGAGGGGAATTGTATCTCCGTGACCTAAGGCAACCCAGCTTGTAAGGTTAACCATAATTTTTTAAACTAACATGACCTCTGTTAACCCCTCCACTCCAATCTTGAAAAAAAAGTAATTAGAAAAAAAAAGGTAAGAGAGAGAAACATGTTTACAAAACCACTAGAGGAGTAAAGGGAGTGCAAGAAGCTGGATGTCTTGGTCCTTTGGTCTCCCCTCCATGCACCCCTCACTTGCTCCTCTGTCCCTGTGTACCCAGCAGTAACTGGTGTTTACTGGGTCATGATGCAGCATGTCTAGGACTTTGCTTTTTCTAATGAGTCACAGAATCATAAAATTAAACCATTCTGGGAAGCCAAAAAAATCCAGCTCCATGTGTGCATTCAGGGCTTTGCTGGAATGTTCATGTCTGGATGTCTGAGTCACATGCTCTCACGGTAAACGTGATACATCCTCTTTTTAATGACACCATTGGCCTGATTTATTTATTTTATTTCCCTCTACTCATCCCTCTCCCCTCATTCTGCAGAAGAACCCAGGCTATTTCCTCCAGCTGGGATGCCAGGTAAACCCACCTCAGGCACTCTTTGCCCTTCCCTTCCTATAGCTGCCTTAATTCAAGCAACCAAAGCCAGTGCTGGCCAGGCTCTGGGCCAGCTGAAGGTGGCAAGGGGCCATGGTCTATGGTGTAGTCATCTTTTGTGTCAACATTTGGATGCTGAGTTCATCTTAACCAGAATGTGCCAAGCCTAAAGGAATCCAAGTCTGCCACAGAAAATACATATGCAACACCCGGCCCACACATAGACATTGGCTCAGGGAGGGGACCAACTCATTTCTAGGTCTCAACACTTTCTCTGTGGTTTATTCCTGCCTCCATTCAGTTCTGGTCAGTCAGAGCCAGATGTGGCATGAGGAGAAGGGTGTAGGTACAATATGGAGAGTCCTGGCTTCATCTCCCACTAATGCACAAGCTGCAGATGCTGCCTGACTGCTCTTGAGTACTCAAATACTCACCTCCTCCGTGCTCCACCAGCTCACATCAAACTCTGACTTCACATGGAAGTGAAGTTAGGCCCCTCTTAAAATATTTTTTCTTTGAAACGCTTCCTTCCCTGCTTAAACAAGCATAAACAAACACTCCTGCTTATGTATTTATAATTATTAAGCACGGAAAATCTACCAGTTAAGTAAAGTTAATGTACAAAGTAAGGGGGAAGAGGCCAAATTCTCAAATGGTATGAACTGGCAGACATTCAAGTCTTCATTGGAAAAATAGCCTTGAACTACCATTCATCCAATCTGTAGTCCAGCCCTCCATCCCAGAACGAGCTCATTTACAATTAATTGTTTATACAGAAACATAGAAAGGCTTGGGTTGGAAGGGACTTTAAAGACCATCTGGTTCTACCCTCCCAGGGTCAAGCACAGATAAGGTGGCTCAGGCCCCATCCAGCCTGGCCATGAACACTTCCAGGGATTTCTAGTCCTGTTGGGGTGCACCAAACATAGGAATTACCATATTTACTACAGACCACTCACCAGGAGATGCACCGAGCTCCACTTTCCCCAAACCAACGTTTTAGAAACAGTAAAATTTACTGCTGTCACTGTCTGTTCTGGGTGGTTTCCTTTGTAAAAGGTCCCTGTCATCCAAGAGAAGACAAACCCCTGCTTCCAAGGATGAAGCTGAGCACCAAGTTTCAGCACCAGATTTCTGGAAGTACCTTCACCTGCACTAAGTGACAATGAGATCTGCATCCTTATGAATTTGAACAAATCCCTCTCACCTGATAACTACAGTCAGTGACATGAGGGAAGTGCAGGTCTGAGAGCCACCTTCCAGCCAAGGAAGCAGCTTGGGAGTTGTGCTAGGGCTAGAAATTATCCCAGAGAAAGGTCTGGGGTCTGGGTGTGATCTCTTTTTGATCTGAGGACCCAAGGAAGGTCCTAAAAGCCTTGTAGATGTGATCACTGTGCTGCTCCTGTGTGTGCCAAGAGGGTCCCATCCCAGATATGAACAGTCTGGAAGCAGCTGTGGCTGGACTGGGAGAGCATCTCAGCCTTTTTCAAGTCTTCAACTGTCCTAGGAACTGTCTGGGTGAGTAATAGTTGGCCTAAGCCCTGCTGGGGCTCTTCTAATAATTTAGCAGAATAACCAGTCAATCTTAGGACCAGGTCTTACTGCAGAAGTAGCACATGAGGCCACAGCTAAAATGTCTCAGTAAATCCCACTGGAGCTCTTTGTAAGGCACTCCCAAGGATGGAGCTGCATCTGAATTTCATCTGAACTTGCACATCAGCAACTCTTTTCTGGGCCATGTGCTTATGATTTCATTGTCTGATTTCTGGACATCAAGAAAACAAAACATTGGAGACTCATTTTCTAAACTAAGCAAAGAGGAAGAGAAACTGCTGATGGAGAAGAACAAACTTGTCTCACGGTCTGGAGGACTGTAGTTCCTCCAGAAAGACATCACTAGCACGTGTATTTTTCTGAGTCTTCCAATTCCCACCCCTCCTCCAACCTGCTTTTTTTTTAATTTTAAAGCTTTTTGGAAAATACTGCAATTCTTATTTTCCTCAAATATTTAGCATCTCAGAGTTTGAATGAACCTTTCCTGTTTTTACAAATTCACTTTGATTTGAAGAAAAGAAATCAGTAACTTTTTTCTACCTCATTCACTTACAACTTTGATTTATGGTGGTTTTCTGCAGTGTGGAGTTGACTTCAGCATCTTAATTGATGATGAGCAAGAAGACATCTCTGAGATATCTGTGTTAACAGAGCAAAGAGTTCCTGAGGCTATCTGTCATAGTAAAATAAAAAGCCTTGTTTCTGATATAGTTAATGCAAAAAATACATGAGCATCTATCTGGATATGATTTCTTGGTCTCAAAAAAAGTTCTGATGATGAAGTTTTGCGATGAAGTTTTGCCCAGGTTTGAACTGGTTTTCAAGGTTTGGGTTGGGTTTTGGTTTTTTTTTTTTTTCCTTATTCCCAGACACTCTTTACATTCTTATTCTATTGTGGGGTCCACGAGACCTGGTGACTGAAGGAAGGACAGTGATAGGAAGGGGCTGGGAGACCTGATAAGAGAACTCGGTGTCAATTCTCATTTCTGGGCCACATTCTCTACCTCACTGTCCCTGCCTTCTAATTTCCTCCCAAATTTCTTCTTAATTCACAGCCTTATTCCTTGACATTGTCTCTTGAGGTTTTCTCAGCCAGAACAGAGAGCAGTGCAAGATTCATTTGGTCTTAAAACTATTGCTGTAATGAAAAAATACTTTTTTTTTTTTTTTTTTTTTTTCCCTCCCTTTCCTGGAACACCTTGAGATTACATCAGAGTCATGAGGGAAATGAGAAAGAATCTGGGTCATCTTTCCTCACTCTCCCTTTTTGTACATTTTTGCCTGATGATTTAGGTGAAACATCCAGTGTGAGCAAGAATATATTGGGATTCTCATTCTTACTCTTCAGACTCCAAAGTGATGAACAAAAAGCACTGTAATTTGTTCCAGTCTTTGATTTGGACTAGTATTGCATATTCATATTTTGTAATATTTTTTATATATTAAAAAGACAGAAAATAAAATTTGAGTAATTTTAAAAATAGCCAAGACTATTATTAACTCTTCAAATTTTTAAGGGATTTTCTGAAGCTGCTGAAATTATTTTATTGTTTCAATTTCATTAATTTAAACTTAAATTGACATCCTGTAATCCTTGCTTAACCAGGCCACAGGTATCAGTAGCTGGGCATCTGAAATTATGTCTAATTTGAGGCAGGTTTTACCTTCACTCTTCACAGGAACACTGTAAAGTATCATAAAATACTTTAATGTTAAATAAATATGTGGGAACCAGTGGGATGGATATCATGGAAGGTTCTACAAGTGTGAGATATTCACTCCCTGATCCTGAAATAAATAGAGCCTGATGTTGAATATCAGAGAAAATCAAACAGTAGGAGCAGCCAAAGCACCCTGAATAATTCAGGGACATTTATATCTACTACAGACCTTTTTCTCCTTCATAACACCCAGCACAGAGCCTTCCACTGATGCCATCAGAATTGTCACCCCAATCAACCTCACATTTTCTGGTTGTCACTCCTATCTCAAAGCCTGGAGCTTCATCTCACTGTACACCACAAAAATTTTCCACACATCCTGCAAGTTCTCCATCCAGTCTCTTCCTTTATTATTTTGGCAGGATTCTGCTTCCTTCCGTGCTCTGTGTGATACTGGGATGGGGAGTAATTAAAGCTTCATAATTACAAATTTTCAACTACTCCACATCACTGAAATAGATCCCCATGGGAGATGAGAAAATCAGGGTCTTCCACTGTTAATTCTGAGCTGGATCAAGGTCAGTGCAGAGGCCCTTTGGGATAATCAACTGCCTCAATCCTAATAAGCAGCCCTTAGATGAGATTCTCAGAGACATTTGCCAGATTTGGATGGATTTTCATTAAAACTGCCAAATCCAAACTCTGACTTCAGAGAATCCCACACCTCCCATTCCAAATCTTTGCTCCACAGACCAAGTCTACTGGAAGCTTAACAAAAAATTTGCTTAGGGTTGTTTTTGTTTTTAAAGACAGCCTAATATATATATAATTTTCCTCTGGCATTAAGAATAAATTTAGCTAAATTTTTGCAAAATAACTCTGCTTATGAAAAGAAACCAGTGATGTTATATACACAGCTGAGGGAGGGAATTATTTTAGAGTATGTTGATCAAATAGACTCCAGTGTCTGATATTTCCATTTAAGTTTGATTCAGCTTGCATTTGATGATCCAGAAGTGGATCCTGATTGATTATTAAACCAGTGTGTTTCCCTGTGAACACACAAAATTTTCAATCCTTTCTGGGGTCCCAATAAGGTGCTGTTAAAGAATTGAGGATAAAAAAATTCCCACTGAATTTAGTTGGTAAGGGGAGGAAGCAACCCCTATGGAGAAACAATGAAAACCAAGCTCTGATTCATCTGAATGATTCTCCAATTTGTGAAAAATGCAAAGGAAAGACATTGATTTCCCCCCCACCACAGGAAAAGCAATCAGCAAAACCAAACAATTTCAGCTCACATTCTACAGAAGCAAAGAAATAAATCTGCATAGCCACTAATAGGATTCCTCTGAATGAACTCGAGCCCAACAGTAGCATATAGGCAGAAGCCTGCATCCCAAAATAGAAACCTCTTGGAATCCACAGCTCATCTGGACAGGATTAGAGAAACACTCCCTGAACATTTAGTGAGTGACATGTCAGGAAGGAATTGAACCAATTTACAGCAGTCCTGGAACGTCCCAAACACAGAAGCTCTGAAAACAATGGGATAAGAAGGAATTCTTTGTCCACTGCTGAATAAAGCAACTATTTTGGGCAACAATATCAGGGATGGTAATGACTGCAACACAATCTTTGGGTAGCTCTGAAGGCACTTTTGAAGTCTGTGGCTGGCCCTTGGGTACAATGCTGCAATTGTACCAAACTGAATTTTTTTTTCACTGGCTTCACAGTTTCAGGGGAGATTAGTCAGATTTGCCTGTGACTTGTTTTTTTGCTCACCCTGAAGCAGAACAATGCATAACATGATGACAGTGAGGTTTGCTGTGGGGAAATGAGGGTTTTCTTTCAATGGGGTATCTGGATGGGAAGGGAGAGAGAATTGTCAGTACAGCTGAGTCACTTGAGCCAAAAATCTCCTGAAAAAGTCACTCAAATATGACAGGACCAAGATTTAAACACTGAAAAAGACCAAAGTAACCCATGCCTGTAAAGTAACAGGGAATGTTCCCTTTTTCCAAGGCACAGTTCAAGCTCACTACCCAGATCCCAGTGACATTCAGGGAAAGTGCTTGGAGGAGCTGGACTGCACAACCTGGTAGAGCAACACTGTTCTATCAGTGTTACTATTTCAGAAATTATCCTCTGTTTGAGTAGACTGTAAGTGAAAAGGGGACTTTTCCTATGATATAAATATTGTTTCATCAAGGTGTTATTTGGTGGCTGCATATTAACATGAAATAGTGAACTTCAACCCCTCTGTCTCCAGGGAAAGACAAACAGCCCAGATTTGCTCCAGAAGGAAACAGAACTCACAGGGGCCACACTATCAGCACTCAGACATGGGAATGAACAGAGTATAAATGCCTGAAGAGGGCAGATGAAAATATCAGGGATGTATTTGATCCCAGGTGGTGTAATAATGTTCCAGATCACATCAAGTGGACAAGCTGGAGTCTTAAACCTCCTCCTCTGCACTACCAGAGAGGCTGCAGCCACTCCATCCTGATCCCAATTAAAAGCTGTCCAGATTTATCTCCACCCTTGGTATTTTTAGATTGCATGTTCTTACCAAGAATTCTTTGATGTTGAACAGAGTTACTCCTGGCTTATGTCAGAGCAGGGAAGATTCAACCCCTAAGAGATTCAGCAGCCCTTTTAAGCTTGTTTTACTTAGGCTCTGGATGAGGAGCCAAATGTAGAGAGACCAAAAGTGCAGCATGATAAACAGAATATCCAGAGTTTTCATAATGGGGATTAAGAAAAACCAAAGATTTTAGAAGGGTTAAAATTCATTTAGTTGGCAAAAAGGGGCAAGGGCTGCCACATTTCAGACACCAAAAATCTGAAAGTGTGAGGCAGTAATGTGTGTGAGTCTCTAGCTCCAAACTGGGGCCTGGATAAAGGTACCTGCAAATTCAATAGAAACCTCACAGACTTGGGCTCAGCAGGCTGCAAAATGTTATAAATTATGTCTTGAGAGTTTTCTTCAGACAAAAACAATCCTTCCTTGGGAAAGAGGCTCACTCAGACACACGGAGTCATTGTGTTTGCCTACTGATAATCTTCACATTAAGGGGTTTTAACCATTTCAATCAAACTTTATAACAAATTAGAGGTCTTAGATGTATTGCCTTGTTGCAGTTTTAAAAAATAAAAGTAGGTGGCTAAGTGGAAAAGGACAGGCCTCTTAAGTCTTCCAGAGAAGAAAAGAATTTATTGTGAGTCTGGTTTTTATTAGATACCTGAGACTCCATGTAGGGGACAGTAGATGCAGAAATGCCAAATGTGCAGTGGCTTCAGCCAGCATTCCTGATGTAGGAGACATCAGCAAATCTGCCTTCCACATCACTGGTTTGTTGTAATGTGGATTCTGTGATCTCTAATTCAGGGTTAGTTGACATTCACCCTCAGTGCCATTGAGTTTAAAAGCCAACCAATGTGAGATACAAACCCTGCAGAAATCAGGATTAATCAGGGCATGTACTGTGGGTGTCTAGTCTGAATGAAAAAAACTGGACAGATAGATGATAATTATTGTTCCTAGAAGGTTTTCAAAAATAAAAAAAGCCCTCAGCAGAGAGAAATAACATTTACAAAATAAGCAAGATTATTTTCAGGAATATTATTTCTGTTGAACTCAGTCATGAGGTAAGTACCTCAGCTGATCTTTTATGTATTGACTCAAACGCCCTTAAAACATACAAATATGACTATAAAGTCACAATATTTAAAATAATAATGTCACTGAACAACTGTGAGAAGAAGACACAGATAATTTTCTGATGAGCCAGATGAAGTAGCCACAGCAAACACTAAAGATCACTAGAAACAAATTGCAGCTTTGAGAAATCACTTCCTCCCTGGCATGAATAAGAGGTCACCAGACATGCATACGAAAGGTGTGATGCATCATTTCTCCATGGAAGAGAGGAAACCAGCTCAGGGCTGAGTTGTGCATGACTCTATTTGGCAAACAGTCGAAATATTTTGAAGAGTAGTGTTTCTGTGCAGAAATGTCAAGAGATGTGTGTTTATCTTCTTATTCTTTGCAGTCAGCTTAGAAATCAGAGAGGGGAAAATATAACTCAGTGGAGAAGGTTTGATAGAAATGACCAGTGCAATGGATTATTTCTTGCAGTTTTGTTCGATTCCCAAAGATTTTCCATGATTAGTAGAAAATCCCTCACTTGTACACTGTATAGGGATGGTATTCATCTTGTCAAAAACACCTGCTCTGGCACTGATTTTGAGGGGAGGGATTTCATTTAGCAATTACCACTGTATCCTTTAGCATCCCAGTCCCAATAGATCTTCAGCTGTCCAGGCCCTACATTGCTTAGCTTGCAATATGTGATTTTTGCCCAAAAAACATCACTCTGGAGATGGTCTCATCTTGGGACTTTCCATATATCCTCTGCTCTTAGATTCTCATGAACAACTGTTTGCTTTAGGATGAATCATGTCATGTTTTTATGGTTTCTGACACTTATAAATATTTTGCTTCCGCCTGGCGGTGAGGTCAGCCACTTACTATTATTAAATTTCGTGCTGCGTTATTCCCCTTTTTGGGTGATGATCTCAGTGGAGCCCTGACCCAATCCAGCTTCCACTCTCAGATCTCACAGAGATGCTGCTGGTGTTTCTCCCATTTGTGACATCCCTGTTTAACAGCTGCATTGAAAACCTGTGCTAATATGTTGGATTTACTTGTCCTCTCGAACTGATTCCAGACCTGTGGTTTAAGGATTGCCTTTGTGGTTTGCTAAAGGTCAGGCCCTGGATGCCTCTAGATTTTCTTGAGTGGAATTCAAACACCACAGATGAGTATTTGTTCAAAGTAGCTGACATGGGTGGTATGGATTCAGATTTGGTTCTTGTGCTCAGCATTGGTGCCTCTCCTCTTCTTTGGGCAGTGATCAGACATGGGTGTCTCGACCTCTTGGTGCACCCTCCATCCATTGTTTGTTCAGATCCCAACTGCCTCCAAAATTTCAGGCTCAGGCTGGACCCCAAGTTGGATTTCAAACTGTGCAACCCCACTCCCACCCCATCCCCATGCTGATGCCATCCCTGCCTTTGGCCTGACTCAGTAAATGTAATTTTCACTCTCTTTTTGCTGGCTCGCAGGCAGAGACTGCATCAACCATAACTCAAAATTGTGAACAGATGAGCAGATTTCTTACTTGAACTGTACTCAATCATTACATCACCCTTGTACTGAAAATAACAGCACTGGCTCCCCATAAGATTTTGCATCCACTTTTGGGTTTGGCTCCAGAGCTACTGGATTTACTCACTCGCTCCAGCTTACCTAAAAGAGCTGCTTGTGCCTCGTAGACATCCTCAGACTCTGAGATCAGTCGGTGCCGATTTATTGATCATTCCAACACTCTGACTGAAAACTGCTGGCGTTGAAGGTTTGGCTCCTCCAAACGTATTTTGTGGAAATCCCTGCAACCTTCATCCAAGAGGGGAAGGGAAATAAATCTGCAAAACTGTCCAAACACAAAGAGAAAACATTTTCTTGAAGCTGACAACAGCTTGGCCTCAGCAAAGGGAGAGCTCAGATTTTTTTTTCTTCTTTCATGAAACCCTTTCCATGAAATCTTTGCATTCAGAAATTTTCCTGACTCAGGAATAGCTGTGGATGTTAGGCAGGGTGCAGATAAGAGCAGTGAGGAGCCAGAGAGCTGTGGCACATAACTCTGCCTGCCCATCCATGATGGACAAGCCCCTGGAAAGGCCCCCAAAAGCAGCAACTCCTGGGCTGGGATGCTCAGAACTCCAGGCACTTCCAGCACAGCCATGGCTCGGCACTGGGAAGTTTTAACAATGCTCAAAGCCCTTTTGGAGGTGCTGATCTTTCCCCACAGCAGTCAGTGCTGGCTGGCTTGACCCACCCTGCTGTCTGCCAGTGGCTGTCCCCTGTGGGTCACCCTGCAGCCATCAGAGCCATGAGACCCTCCTGCTCTTCCCACCACCATGGTGCTGCTTGGAACTCAAGCCTGGCCTACACTGGGCAATGAGCTTCCTCTCCTGTTACCCTGGTTTTGAAGACTTTTCTAAGCCTTCTGTAATGCTCTTCATATTGGAGTCAGAAATTTTACCTTATCACACTTTCTACTGTAAACAATGGCCATTTTTTGCTGTCTTTCATTGTTTACATATTTCTAGGTGGGAAGAGAAAGGTGATTGACAGTTGGCTTGATTAATGTGGATTGAGAAGTGGAATTCCATCCTCCAATCCACAGGCCACATAAGAAATGTATAAAACTGAGTTTTGTAAATAAACTCACCCTTTTTCTTCCTGCTTCGCTCACCAGCGTGTCCTCGTGTGGTTCTTTCCGTGTCCGCAGTGATACTCTCCCTTGGTGAAAATCAGCTCAGGACAAGATCAAGGGTGTGAAAACCTTGAGTCAGGGCACCAGCAAGGGCTCTCCAGCCCTGTCCTGTTCATGCAGCCACCCCTGATGCAATGAGGGGCACTGCTGCCCACTCAATGCAGAGTGAAATAATCCATAAAGGCTGCCAGCTGAGCCAGCCAGGGCTCACAGCAGAAGAAAAAATACCCACCAAATGAAAATCAGCATTTACAATGAATTAGCACCTCCCCAAACAGGCTCACCTGACATGTCAGTCTGTGTGTTCAGGCATGGAGAAAGAGATGATGTCCATGAGCTCAGACCAATGGGTCAGTGTCTGATCCAGTCAGATGAGAGAGTCTCATCCCTTCCTGTCAGAATCACACACCATAAATCCTACTGGGAGAGGAGAGGAGAGGAGAGGAGAGGAGAGGAGAGGAGAGGAGATATGACTGACAGCTATGGAACACATACCTGAACAAGAAAGCCAAGGGAGAGACATCTCTGGCAGCAGCTCACAGGCAGGGGATTGGGGTAGGTTCCCAGTCATCCCTGAATCATAGAAACACAGACCCATTATGATTGTAAAAGTTCTCTAAGATCATTGAGCCCAACCATTAACCCAGCACTGTCACCCTAAATCATGTCCCCAAGATTCACACATTATCCTCTCACCAGTGCCTGAGAATTGGCAATTGATGAGAGATGGGAAGACTGTTTCGGTGATCAGAATTTGCTTTTACTCAGGTTTTCTAAAAGCTTATATACTATTTTAAACAGGTTAATAATTTCTACTACAATAATCAGGTTAAAAATCACACAGAAAACTCATGCATTTTACAACAACTCTTTGCTTGCAGAAGTTGGTTGAATCTTCTCTCTTCTCGTAAGCAAGTGTAATCCCATCTCCTGTAATTTTCACAGTTCTGTTTGTTCCTGCCATAGCATCTTAGTTATCAAACTAACTATGCTAATCAAGTCTGTTTGACTCTCTATCTTGTGTATTCCCAGACCTGAGGACAGGGCTTGGCTCAGCCCTCAGCAACATCAGTGGCAGCATCTTCACAGTCCCATCCTTTGCCTTGCTCCTTCCCAGGCTGAGTTTCAGGGTTTGCCAGCCTGGCACAGCTTTGGCACAAGCTGTGTGTGTGTCTGGACCTACAGATTCTCCTCTCCTTTGTTAGCTCTCCCCTCTTCCAAACTTTGCCACATGTGCTTTTGTATTTTCCCTTGCAGCCTTCTACAGCAGGGCTGCAGGGAAGCCTCGGGAATGGCTTCATTAGCACAAGATGTCAGACAATAAATGCCAAATGTGATTACCAAACACAACTCCTGGGCACATGCAGCATTGGCAGAGGTGATTAACTTTAGGGAGGGAGCCCAAACAGGCTCTGGACATGTTTAGCTGCAAGGCTCCAACACTGCCTCACACAATCCTGGCAAAAACTGTGATACTGTCTGTGCTCACTGAGGGAAAGGGAGGTTTCAAGTTAACTGCTTGGGGCTTGCTGTGAGGGTTCATGTGATCCCCAGCCCAGCCAGATGCAGCTCCAATCGCTCCCACTCCACAGATGGCCAGAGCAATCCACTCCCTGTCATGTGCAATGAAGGGTAGGAAGAAGGGAGGATTTCTGACATGTTTAAATATTATCCAAAACAAAGAAATATCTCAAAAGTCGGGGATGCATTTAAATAAAGTAAAGCTGCCAGCAAAATCCCGTATTTGTTACAGCTCATTCCATTTCATCCTCAGAGCCATTCCTCTGCAAACATGGCAGCCCCAGGAGTTTGGTGTCCAGATGTTCCCTGTCATACAGTCTGCACAGTATCAAGAGGTTTTTTTCCTGATGTGACTCCTTAAAACAGTGAACTCTGATTCCAGGACAACCTGAGTACACTTTTCCATAATGAGGGGCCATTGAAAAAACACTGTTGTTGACTTGGCTAGTGAAACACGGGCCTTTTTGTTCTTCTCTTCATCTTTTTTAATTCTCCAGCTGGCTGCTAATCCAGCATCATCAACATCTTTTTGCATTTTATTCCTTAAGCCATCCATATTATACACATTCCTGTTTTTAAAATACAGATTTTAAAAGCGATTTGATGTGGCTTGGAATAGTGACATGCTTACACATTTATAAAAAATTCATTAACTTGGGGGAAGGAAAAGAGAAGACTGAATATTTTATTTTCTTTCCTTCCCTTTCTTCATTTCCAGCATACAAAATTATTTGCTGGTCATTTAGGAACCGCAGTGTCAAAATGTGGTTGCCCCATAGGGAGGAAAAAAGACAGTTCATCTTTGCAGTTTTCAAGTCAGTTGTTAAGAAGTAGCTTTGGCAAAGGCCAGAGCCAAACTGATCCTTGCAATGTGCAAATCCTGTGTTAGTAATTCTGCTCAGTTATTGAGAACACCTCTTCCCACAGTCCTCACCTCTGCCAAACCCTAACCAGGAGATGATGCTCTACAGAACCTTTGTTCCAGCCTGGTGGAATCCCAACCTCCAACTTACAGCTGCCTGTTGCTCCTGTCTCTAGGCTCAGCCATTCCTGGACCTCCAGTGAGATCAGCAAAAAAAAAAAAGCTATTTTGGAACCCTTCTCAGGAACACTGAAATACCTAATTCATCTAAGCCGTAAGGTGATAACTTGGTGTCCAATTTATTAAGGGATTTTAGTGGCTCAACTTTCACTGAACTCCGCTGGAGTTTAGGGATCTAAAGGGGAAAATAGAGATTAGAAAAGAGCTCAGTGTCCTGTACTCTTATTTAAAATTCTGCATCACTTTTAGAGTGTTCTTCCACATCCCTGTGCCATGTCCCTCCTTTTGCTTTATTGTGCCTTATACGAAAACATGACAAAATCATATTTAAGGTTATTGGGTATGATTTTGTTGTTATTTCCAGGATACTTCACAAGTTGACCAGTATTAAGCTTGAGAAAAAAGTCAGAAACCAAAAACATTAGTTCTGTTCAGCTTATAATGTTTGCAGGCCTCTGGCAAAGATACCCTGAAAATATGGGCCCAATCTCACCAGCACTGGAGGAAAACCCATTCCAAGTTGATGGAACCCACGGAAAAGCTTTTAGCAGCTTATCTGATTACCACTGTATTAAACCCTATTCTCTCACCACTACAGAAAAAGTATAAACTACTCCTCTCCCACAGCAGAGGAATATTTTTTGATCTTGGAAGCAATGAGTGACTGAATGTTTTGCCAGTTTCTTGATATGAAATATAATTTTTTATTTTCCAGGCTAGTTTTGTCTTCAGACAAAAAGCCTTGAATTCCAGACTTTGTCCTCTACAAATATATGAACTTGACTCGTATTTTGAATTAAAGTTTATTTTTAATTAAGTTTATTTTATTCATTATGACATAATTACACATCCTACATAATACTCATAATTATATCCAGATTTATACTGAAAGGACAATCCTGGATTTTCCTGTTATTTGTTCTCTTTTGTTGGAATCCCTCTGTTCTAAACTTGTTATGGCACTGGATTTTAAAGGAAAGTGGTGTAGAAATTTAGGCTCAACCCATTTTGATACAGTGCTGCCTACAAGTCAGGTGTACAAGACTGTGAGGAAGAATTCTGGCTGCTTTGTGCCTGTGGCATGAATTTCATATCAACATCAACTTGGAGGCCAGGCAGATCATCACATTTATAAAATATTCAAGCACGTGCTTCAGTTGAGACCTCAGGATTTCCAGATCAACCTGGCCTTCAAGACTTTAATGTGCTTTAGTTCTTCAGTAAATAATATAGCATTATAGAGACGTTCCTTTTTCCCCTGCTGGTGCAGCTGTCAAAATCAAAGCATGAAATATTGCACTGTCCTGTAAGATCTGTGCCTTTCCAGTTTCAGGTCTGAATCAATATTTTTTGTAAAGATTTGGTCTCCAACAGTTTGCCTCTAAAGTGACAGGGATATTGCATGAAATACAACTTGCATTCAAGCCATATGAAGGCTGAAAGAAAAGAATATAAAACAGTCGTGAAGTCTTATTTTTAATTCACACACAAGGCAGGGTTTTCAGCAATCAGTTATCACTAAAGTGTATAATTTAATATCCAGTGTGTGTAATGATTTCAAGCCAACCTGAAGTAGCAGGATCTGTCATTCACTGGCTTCGAGCCCCTCGGTGGGATGGGGAGAGTCCATTGATTTGCTTCCAGCCAGGGTCTGTGGTTGTCTCATGCCTGTCTTAGATTGTTCACAAGATGACAGTCTAACACCATAAGTTATTAATATTTCAACTATCAAAAACTTGGGGCTGTCAGTTTTTGTTTCAGCCTAAAGTTGTCACTGAGATTTTTATTTTTCAGTCCATCTGAAGTCATCCAAAGATGACTTTGAAGATCACATGAAAGGAACACAGAAAGGACCAGCTTTAATCAGGACAATACAATGAAGCTATTAAGGGCTGAGGACAGGGTGAGTGACCCACATGCCATACAGTAGCAGTAACTAATAAAAACAATTAATAATAATAAAGTCAGAGAGCTCGTCAGTGGCTCAGTGACCTCACATAGGAGCAATCAGCAACTGGATTGACATTTTGGGCTGCCTGGAGTATAAAGGCTGAAAGAAGATTATCACTAGATTCTTATAATTGTTTTGTGAACCCCCTGGTGAACACAAACAGGGACTGAAAAAGAGCTTTTCTTACATAAGTTGACAATTAAAGCCTTGGCAGGCCAAACAGTAGTTTCTAGTCTTTCAGCAATGAAGTTTAATGCTCAAAGCAGATCTCTCTTTTTTTTTTTTTTTTTTTTGCTATTTGGTCCCATTTTCTCCAGCTGGTAAACATGAGTCAGGATTTGTTTCTGGGGGAGGGAAGAACTGGCTGCTCAGAAACCAGCTCACTCTGAAATGGGACCTCCTCATGCAGGAAAATGTCAAGGAAAGCTCAGTCTATATTCGCTAATGTCACCTCTGACTTTTCAGGGCAGCTGGTCCTGGAATGGCATGAAACCCACCAGGCCAGCTCTGACCACTGTCAAGTCACCCTGAGTGGTGACCTTTGCACCTCAGTATCTCAGATGCTTGCAGACACAGAAGCCTGGACATCATTGTGGACCACACACCTACAGAAAAGCTACCCCATCCCACCCCATCTGCCTGTTTTTCTATATTTCCAACAAATAGGAGCTGGGAATTGCAGTGGGAACTGTATACACTTCCTTATTCTTCATCATGGAGCACCTAAAGCACTGAGCTTTTCTAATATGAAACCCTGTGTGATCTTCGTCTCACACTCGTGGCTGACCCTGCTCTGAGGAGATCTGCTGAGGTCCCTTCCAACTGCAATTTAATTTAGTCCTATGATACAAAGATAATCTGACCTGGATAGCCCTTTTTTGTTGTTATTGACTAGAGAGTCCCAAAGCCAACACAAACTCCTGACTTCTCTTTGTCTTCCTGTATCTGTTACACACATTTCTTACAAAGCCATAAGAGAAATGAGCCCTTGGCCAGTACCTGAAATAGAGGAAGGCTGTGTCTTTGTGATACAGCCATACCACTACCAAGGTCATCTGCTTGCCAGACAACACTTCCTGGGCTCCCAAGGAGCAGATTTGGGTTCTCCTGAAGGGTTCAGAGAAGGAGTTTGGCTTAAGGATGATCTGTCAGCCCTTAGAGGAGTTTCTGTTAACTGCAAAAGCAGTACAGAAAGACTTGTTGGCTGACTTGGGAGACTAAAATTGGATAGCGAGGACATTTAACTTGATTAAGTTTGCTGAGATGCTTTCCCAAAAATTATCTGCAGGAAGGAAGAAGGGCTCACAGGCAGGAATGGGAAAAGGAAATGAAAAATATCTGACTAGGAGAGCTGGTGGAGGGAGGCAGTGAAAAAACATGACAAGCAAAAATATGGGGATATAAAGATAAGAACCACAGATATGACCCATATGGCCACATTTGTTATTTACTTGAAGCACAGGGAAAGTTTAGGAAAATACCAAACTTTTGTTGTTGGCTGATCTTGAATTAGTTAGACTCTTGAATGGTGGATTATGCATTGTGAAGGAAATTTCAGGTAAGAGCATGAACACTGGAAAAGCTTCTCCTTGCAAGGTTTTTTTTTAAATAAAGAGGAAACCTGGAGCTCTGCATCTTCTCCTGACATGGTAAAGCCCAAGTTTGTCCCACTGTGCACAAGCTCTGTCACAAAGAATGGCCAAGAGGACACCTCATGTTTTGGGTTAACAACTCCTCACAAAGTCCACTGGTGCACAGGGAACATGAGAGGGACTGGGAACAGCTCCAGACTGCTGGGACAGAGAGAGGAAGCAAAACCCACCTAGACTGTGAGGAGAGGATTCTGACAGGCCTGACCTCTCCACAGGGAGAGAAATTGTCTAGGAGGGGACCAAGTCCTCCTGATGGAGGTGCCAAATTCACAGAAACACCTGAAAGATGAAAGAAATGAGTTTTAAATGCTTGTCACTCAGGCAGCTCTGCCTCCAAAGGGACAGGGGGGTTTGGTGTCTGCTAATTGGGTGGAGGTGCTCTGCTCTTTTATTGAGTTGAAAATGAGATTCATTAGGAGGCTTTTACTTCAGTTTGCCTGTGGCACTCTTTGTCCTTCTCAGCAGGGAATCAAGTGGCTTGCAGGGAATTGGCAGGGAATGAGCATCCTTCTTGTGATTATTTTTGTGAGCAGAACAGCAACTGATACAAACTCCCCAAAAGTGAGGCAACCTGGACAGAGTTACAGGAGGATGGTGAATCCAGAGACCTGCAAGGGGAACTTTCCATTTCTCATGAATTACAGGAGCTGAAGATAGTGAGGTTTCTCTTCCACTGATTGCTGAGTTACCAAAGCAGACTGGAAAAAAAAAAAACAAAAACATTGCAAGGGCTTAGGCTGAGGCGAGTGTCGGGGTAGGAAAAGAAGTTACAAAATAACAAGGAGTTTATGCACCCACCATTTCATCATGTAATGTTCTAACATTAACCATGTACCAAAAACGCCGGTCCCTCACAGCCTTTCCCCAGCTCTGATCACTCCAAGAAACGTTCAGTCAGGCTGAGCTGAACAAAACCCTTCATTCATTACAGCCCAGTAGGACGCAAACAACTTCACAACTTGATAATCCCTTTCAGCCCTTATTAAATCAGCAACGCGCTGCAGGTGGGAAGTCAGCCTGGAAAGGAGAGACGGCCCTTTACGCACTTTGCAATAAAGCATGGCTTTAGTCACCAAAAAAGACTTCCAGGGCTTTCCCTGCCTGCCTGCCTGCCCTCCCCGGGGGCAGATTCCCAGTGTCCCGCAGCAGATTACACGAGCATCGTGTTTGCATTACGCGCTGGTGATGATGTGTTTGTTCTTGGCACCGAGGGGCTCTGACTCTGCGCAGCTCCAGCAGTGACAGTGGAAATCTTTCAAGCCCTGAGCTGGATTTGCAGCCTCCCCCTCCCTGCTGCAACTCGCAGCGCAGAACACAAGACTCTTTTGTGGAAAAGAAAAAAAAAAAAAACAGAATCCCACTGAGATTTGTCTTCTGTCAAGAAAGAATGGATTTACAGCCCTCAGGACATGGCCCTGCTTTTCAAACACAGCCCCCAAGCAGTGGTCGGATGCTCATATCAGAAGTTAGGCATGTATGGGCTGACTTTATGTCCACATTTGTAGATTTGATGTTCCATTAATGAACCCAGCATATGGGAAGGTAGGAAAGGAACAACCCATGGCTGGTTTTATTGACAGTGCAAATTTTCCCCAGCACGGTGCAGCTCCTGGAGCCACCTACACAGCAGTGTCAGATGTGGCCAGATGTTCTACTGGTTGATCAAAATATGACCATTATTTTTAATTGAAGATATCTTCACTTTCACATATGCCTTTTTGTTTGTTTGTTTGTTTGTTTGTTTCCTCTCAAAAGTTTTCTAATTTCATTCCGCTTACTACTTACTATTTGCTTCCTTCCTAATTAAAAACTCCCAGAAAAATAAGCAGGTTCTTTTAAAACCTGAAGTGTTAAAGGGAAATATTTAATTTGAAAAAATCTCAACAAGGGTTTTGATCTAAAGCCAGCATTTTTAGTAAAAATGTTTCCATGGTTGGTTTTTACTTTTTTTTTTCCTCTAAAATAAACAAAATTTCAAATTGAATTAAAAATTTCCATACTGGTTGGAAAGCCAGTCCTTTTCTGTTGGAAAAATACTTTGATGCATTAAAAGGGGAAAAAAAAAGTCTTTTGAAAAACACCTGACTTCTATTTAGATGAAAATTAGCCAGCAGAAAATCTCAAACCCCCAAAGCATCAGATAATAACCCTATATGCAGTTTGCATTTACACTGGCAGGCAGCAATATCTTTTTCTTCCAAAATGCCCTCAGCTTTCTGTCTGTTTGCAGGCTTGCCTGCATATGGATTTAAGTTTCAGGGTTCCTAATTCATATATATATACACATATATATATATCCATGTGTCTATGTATATATAAAGTCAGCGTGGCTTCATCCTCAGACTGTACATAACTGTCTCCTCTCTTGTTCCTGGCGTTGATTTTTGGGTCCTGGTTCTATGGGGACATTGAGAAAAGGAGCTGGAACCAATTTGCCATGAAGTGTCTTGGGGCCTGCAAGCAACTACATGTGTTTAAACTTGAATTATTTGTCATCTTGGGTCCAAAGAGGTAGCTCTGTCTGGAACAGAAGCAACTCTGTTTCAAGGTTGAAAAGGCACATTTGCGCACCTTGTCGTTAATGTACCATGTTTAGTAAAGTTTATGTTTCATGAGGTAAATCAGGGAACAATGACATTTCATAATCTACAGAGATTTGAAGGACTCATGTGCCCCAGAGCACTTTTTCTCTTTCCCCACAACTTTATCAGATGATATCAGTGAAGAGCAGATACTGCCCTTTCCTGCAAAGTTTGCAGTCACTGAGATTTTAAGAGCACTATGAAAGGATTTGGCTTTTAGGCAATGCTTTAAATTTCTATTACTGTTGAATCCCATTTTCTCCTGACCTTTAGATGCCATAAAAGAGAAGAAAAAGGGAAAACACTACTCTATTTTAACTGTGACAATTCAAGGTGAAACATCTCTTAGAGGAATCCTACATCAGTGACCTTTTCTTGTCACAGCAGCACAGGCAGAACACAAGTGTCTGTATTCTAAATTTGCCTTTTGCCTTCTCAGAGTATTTTTTAAATTATCAGATTAACAGAATGGGTCAGATTGGAAGGGGGATCATCTGGTCCCACCTCCCTGATCAAGCAGGGTCATCCCAGAGGGCAGGATGGGGGCACAAACCATTCTATGATTCTATAATTCAGTGATTCTTACACATGATACTCATGGTTGATGGTTCAGTTTGGGATGTTTTTTTTGGCTGCCTGGGAGCTGATTATAAAATTAACAAATTTAATTTTCATTAACAGTTTGGTGGTTTCTTTTTTTCATGGAAATTGCACCTTCTCAGCCAGCACAGGGTTTGTATTTTCTCAGAGAGGTTGGAGCTGTCTGGATGGATGCTCAAACAAACCTTTGGTCCTTTCTCTTTGCTCACAGTTGGAAGAGAAGCTAAATTAATATTGAGAAAATTTTGTAAAAAAAACCCCACAGACTTGGGGACTTGGGGTAGGGATTTTCTTATCTGTTTTGTGCCCCTGCTGCCATTCTGAGACTTTCCTTGGGGATCTTAAGGAAATTTTGCCTGGTGAGGTTTGAACTTCTCCTGCTGCTGTTGGGAGCCTCTCAGATGATATTGCCCCGGGCTCTTTGCTTAGAGCACTGAGCCAAAACACCAGGAAAATGAAAAGCATTTGCTGAATTTTAGGTGGAGATGGGGTAATTTTGAATCTACATGAAGATCTTCCCCAGAAATAAATAGGGGTTTTTTTCAGATTGGACAACTCTAGTGAAAAGTGTCCCTCCCCGTGGCATGGGGGTTGGAACTGGATGATCTTTGAGGTCCCTTCAAATGCAAACCATTCTATGATTTTATGATTCTCTTACAAAAAACCAAACTAGAAGAAAACAAACAACAACAACTACAAATTTAAATTCAGCCATTCCTCTAATAACTTAGAAGGGAATTTCTTCCATGCACAAACAGTTTAGCAAGTCAGTCTACAAAAATATAAGGTAAGATTAGGTGTTCACAGTGTTGAGCTGAGCAGAACAGCAGAGAGGTGCTTGGAATGTGTTGAGCAAGGCAGATATAAACCAGATGAGGATCTGTCCTGCTTTATTCTCTTCCCCCATACAGACTTCATTGATATGAGCTAAAATACAGTGATTGGAAAAGGCATTTGCAGGGGAAGCAGAATGCAAAAATTCAAACTGGGGCCAAGCAAGGGAGAAAAAAAATCTCCTGCCAATAAAACTGACACACAATGGGAACAATTGCAAGTCTGGAGAGAAAAAACAACATTCTCACTCTGTATCTTTTCTCAGAGCAGAATGATTGAATTTATTGAGGTAATTTGGTAATTTGGCTACTGTAATACATTTCACAAGCAAAAGGGAAATGGTCTGATGAGACAGCATGTGAGAATCCAGATCACTGGGGGAGGCGGTTTATCCAAATTTATAGCCACCAGTAAGGATGTGGCTTTATAATTCACAGTTGCTCTCTCTCCCTTTAGCACTGAGAAATCTGTCCTGTTAATGGCCCGTGGTTAACATTCTGGTGCAAATTCTGATCTCAGTGGTGCTGGAATAAAATCCTTTGAAATTAATGGATTTGGTCTGGAATAAAATTTGAAAGTTATTTTGAATGAGCTTGAGCTCTCAAAGGCTGTGATGCTTTCTTAGAAATACCTAGAATATGAATGAGTGTGGAGTAATCTAATATGGAAGTGAGCAAGCTCACATTTGTGTGAATTGCTCCACGTATGACTGAAATTTGGATAATTTGTCCTGACTCTCCCTCTGGGCTCCCCCAGGCTGCACTGCCACACCATGGTCTGAATCTTCTTTGACTTTTGCTTCTCCTTGGATCCTCAGGTGGATTTCTCTTCTCCACTTGACACCTGAAATAAATGGATAATTGTTTTCCTTTTTCTGGGACTGGGACTTTTCCTGACTCAAGCTGCCCTGCCATTCAGCTTCCACTGATGACTGAGTTTACTCTGTTTATTCTTGATTCCTGTGAAAAGAGCCTCCCTTACTGCCACATCAGACCTCAAGACACCAAAATATTCCTGAGATTAAGAGGAATTCATGCCACCACTTCCAAGATCCAGGCCAAGGCTAACCCAAAGAAAATGGGCAGAAATATCTATAAAAATGTCAGAGACAATAACAGAAATGATGGCACAGATATTAATTTTTGCAGTATTTAATGTAAGTTGCTAGAGCTTTTTTTTATCACAAATGGAAAAATTTCTTTGCCCCAGATTGAGAATATTCATTTTAAATTTGGATTCAATGCCATAAAAAAAGATCAAGAAAATGGATGCATAAGCCCTCCTACATAGCATACAGTCTTTGAGCATTTAGAGCAGAAAAAGAAAATTAAAGCCAATCAAGTACAGATAAGTTAGATTTTTGCAAAATAAACATCTCAAAATTTTCTTGTTAAAATTACTACACAAAAATATCACAATACTAATACCTTCTTATTAAATATTTTTTTTTTCAGTTAAAAAGGTCTGTTTCTGGCCTAAATTACACAGGAAGCCAGATAAAATTACAGTGGTGCTTTTTGGTCTTAAAATATCTATTTATTAAAGCTTTGATTTCCAGCCTGCACATCCCTCCTGCATGGCAACCTCTGCTTGATAAGATTACAATATTAATTAAGCCATGCTAATGAGGGCAGCAAGGAGGGGTTTTCCCAGCTCTCACACTATATTTCAAGCACTGACAATGTCAGCTCTCCTATCTCCCTCCAGCTCTGCTGTCTCCTGTGTTTCTTTGGAGGGGAAGGAGGGTTTAGAGCAGCATGTCATAAATCACCAGAATTCTCATTGTAACAGGATGATCCCCTGTTAGGAGAGGATTTCCCCTCTCCCTGTGAGTGGGAGTAATTGTTCTGTGGCTCCTGGTTTCCCTTTGAAGCACGTGGGAGAGGAGCATCCTCTTCTGAAGCCCAGCTGTGTGACAGGAGCAGCACAGAGGAGGGAGGTGCTCCTGGTGATGCCAGGGAAGCTGCGTAGGAGAGTCCAGCTGGTCCTCTCCTTGGACATCACCACTGGGGAAGAAAAAATGTGAAAAGACAGCCCACTGTTGTCACCATGAGGTTTTCCTAGTTTGCTGAGCGTTCATACTAAAGTAGAAGTGTGTAGCTTCTCATGCTTTTTAATGTAAACAGAAGATCATGTTTTGTAAATATTGCCATTGTTATGAATTACTTCTCCAAGAGAAGGGGGGGTTGAATGACAGTCTCCTTGACCAATGTGGTGAGAGGTGGAGATGCCCACTCTCCAATCCATGGTCACCTTGCTAGAGGGATAAAATAGGAAGAATAAACAAGACAGTTGACAATAAATAATATAATAAACAGGGCAGTTTCTTCTGCCCTGCTGCTCTGATCAACCCAGAACTCTGTCTCCAGTGTGTTTTTCTGGCTAGGCTCACAGTGATACACTGTCTTCTGAAAGGGGATTAAATGGGACAAAGAAAACGTGAATGCAAGGCAAATGCCTTGCCTTAAAACACACACCTCAGCTTCCCCAAAATTTCTAGGATAATGGCATGATCTAATGAGGCACTGATTGTAGAATCATGGAATCATAAAATTATAGAATTATAGAATCATAGAATCACAGAATGGTTTGGAATGGACCTTAAAGATCATCTGGTTCAAACCCCCTACCATGGGCAGGGACACCTTCCACTATTCCAGGTTGTTCCAAGCTCTATCCAACCTGGCCTTGGACACTTCCAGGGATGGGGCAACCACAACTTCCATGCCAGGGCCTTACTATCCTCACAGTAAAGAGTTTTTTCCTAATATCCAACCTAAAACCACTCTCCTTCAACTTCAAGCCATCATCTCTTGTACTATGAAAGTAAAAAACCACAAGGTCTGGGTTAATCCATTGCCTTCTCTTCATGGGACCAGCAAAACCACTACATTTCTCTATATTTCTGCCCTGTGTTGCTGCCCTGATTCTGTCTGTTGGGTTTGGGTTTGAGGCTCCTCAGACCAGTCCTCACATCTTTACAGAATTGTGATGTCAGTGCCATCCCCATCAGGGCCCCAGGTGCTGTCACAGTACCAATACACATATACAAATTCCATTTTTTTTTTTTTTTCTTTCAGTCAGTCTGGTGGTCTGAGGTTTAATTCATTAATAAAAGAAGCTTGGATGGCAGCAATGGCAGAGCAGCTAGCCCCAGCCCTGTGGCAGGAAGCAACACACGTTTTTCCTTTCAAAAACAAACAAGCAAAACTGCGGAGAAAGTTCCCCCGGCAGCGGTGGAACATTTGAGCAAGGTCTGTGGAGATTGCTGTCTCCAGCCCCGAGGGGTGGGAATGCTCTGAGGGCTTTCTGCTCTGTTTTTCCCTGTTCTGGCCAACTTCCTATGTATAGGATAAAAATAAGCCCTGAGTCCTCCTCCTTCCGTCCACTTCATTAGAGACATCCCTGTGTGCAATAACAAAACAGGCCCAGAGGAAGCGACACAGACCGAAATACAAGGATGATAATTTTCCTAACACAAATAAGCAGGCAGAGGAGCTCATCTAAGGAAACAAGTGAGCGAAGGCAAAGCCACAGATGAGCAAGCAATGCAGCCAAGGGCTATGCTTAGGCAAAGCAAGCCTGCCTCTGGCACGTCTCCTGAGCCATCCCCAGCTGGGAAAGGCTGAGCAGTCACCTGGAGTGGACATCCCTGGAGGGGCTGACCCCACCAGCAGCCAGACCTGGAGTGACCCTCACCCCATTTCTGGGCAACGTGGTAGTGGCAGGAGCCTCCTTTCCCTCAGGGTGGACCTGGACTGAACCTTAGCCAGCCCTAATTGTGTCTTTGCCAGCGCTTCAGAAGCACCAAGAAAATCCATGAAACAGAGAGGCACAGGTTAACAGGAGAGACAGCAGTTCTCCAGCTCCAGAAAAAAAAATAAATGGCTGGGCTCAGTTCACTCTATTATTTGCCATTTGGAGGCACTGACACTGCTGTTCTTCAAAATAACCTCAGCCCAAGTGTTTATTTATCTAGAAATTCATCGTGGATGCTTGCCGTGCGTTGTAGTTCTGTTTGAAAAGCTTCAATCATCAAATCAAGGACAGGAAAAACAAAAGCAGATCTCTCAGCTGGCCGGTCCCCACTGCAAAAAGGAAGCAAAGAAAACAAACTGGAGGCTGAATGTTTCTTGCTGTAAATGATCAGTGAATGTCTCTGAACACTGACTCTGTCCAAGGAAGCCAAGATCGGTTTGTGAATGACTTGTTAGGTTAAAAAGAACCATATTCATAATAAATAATCTTTGAAACCATTCTTTCATGCACGCTTCATTTTCACAAAGTCATTTTCATAGGTAAACAGCCAAGCCCTCACTACCAAGGAACTTATGGCAAAGATAAGGAGACCTGAGGCTGTGTCTCTTTTAGAAAATTAAACTGACCTGGACCATTGGCTGGCCTCGAGGCCAGCTGGCACAGAAATGCTTGCATCCATTCATTAAACTCTCCACTTTCCAAAACAGAGCAGCTGTATCCAGGCTGCCAACTGGGAATGGGCCCTGGCTGTGCCGGCTGCCGAACGGTGCCTGGAAACTGTTTGGACGGATGTTAGAGAGCCGAGGCCAAAAGGGAGCAAGGGACCAGTCTGGGGACCAAAAGCAAATTAAAGCACCTGGGAATGCTCCTTTGCAACGTGCAAAGTGTGGACATTGCCCAAGAATTTGATGTCATGCCTTGGAGCAGCATCACTGGACCCGTGTCATTTAGGCAGAAAGTTTTGCTCTTTCATTCATATCTTGACTCCTCTCATCCATTTTGGGGAGGTGTTGGGAAACCAGCTGGAGCTCAGCAGCTCTGAAGGCTTCAGGGCCTCTTTCACATCTGTATTTTCCTTTACCAGTGGCCCCACTACCAAAAAGGGACACCTGGGACATGATCGTTTCCAGGTAGGAGTTCAAACCTCACCTGGGCTAGGAAGCAAAATTTATGGTGCTTGAAAACCACAAAAATTTAGGCACTCCTGGGATTTTAAGTCTGATGTGTCATCCTTGTTAGCCAGCATGTCAACAGGCAAGAACACTCATACTTCACATTAAGGGTCCTCCTGGGGAACTCCTCAGTGGCACAACCACCTATTAACAGGGGAAAGAATGGGAGGGGACTCAAAATGCTTAACAGCTACACAGTAATTTCCCACAACCATCATTAAATTAAACCATTGAATAGCCCCTCTGGGGCTGGCCAGGGCTTTGTGAGATCCCCAGCTTCCTCTGGATTAATGAATTATGCAAGTCAAGAGGGGCTGGACAGAAAGGTGTGAATAAGGAGCTTACTAATTCCCCACAGTAATCACCTGCAAAAGTGTTTAGGAACAACATCTATCAGGCACTAAAAAACAAGAAAAGGAGTAAAATATCTACAGCTCTTTGGTAGGAGACAAGGGGAGGCCTGAGCCAGGGAAGTGTCACCTTGTCATGAATCTACTGAGGGCACAGAGCACACAGCAGTCATCAAACTGCTCCTCGTGGTCCCAGGATTTGTTCTGCTCATCTGGCAGGCACCTGCACTTAGCTGGAAACGTTTCCGTTCATGTGAGAGTCTCAGCTTCAAAGCAAGCCCTGTGATTTTTGGTTCCTGTGGGTGAGAGGGGTATTAATAAATGCTGTGTTAATAGATCATCCACTTGCACGCTTCCCATCTTCAGTAAAGCAGATATTGGATCAAGCCTCTTTTCCCAGCATCTCCAGGCCTCTTGGATGCTTGTAGTGTGAGGCAAAGACAAGAGAGCAGCAGCAGAAATGGCCTTTGAAACCCAAATAAACAAAACCTCAGACCTCAGTGTGAAGAGAGTCTGAAGACCAGTTCATAACTGAGTTACAGAGCATGGATGGATAATTTCTCTTGAAACTGTCTGAATCCAAGCTCAAAATCCAATATTCATCCTTGCAGTTTATGGAAGCTGGGAATCAGAGCCAAGGTCTGTTACTCTTCTGGGGTTAACACTCCTCCTGAGACATTTCAGCAGGGAGGAAGACCTTCCTCCTTTCTTACTTTGGTAAAAAACGCTCTTTCCTCATCCTCTTCCACAGGATTTTTCCAGAGGACAGAACACAAGCAGTATCCCAAAGACTGGATCCAGCCATGTCTCCATGGATGAGTTCTCATCTTATTCAATCTAATAAAAAGCTAATGCTCATCTTTTCCAATATCCTCCTTTTTGTTTTTTTACAAAGCTTTGTGTGACTAAATTGAATAAAGAGAATAATGGACATTTCATTTCTTTTCATCATCCAGCTCTTATCTGCAGTGTTTAACTGCAGTTGATGCTATCTTTGCTTTAAGAATTCACAGGACGTTGCTGTGAATCATTTTTCATAAATGCTAGAGTTGGTTGGAAATTTTTAAGTCTTTTTTTTCATAGCAAAACCAAAATTCTTAGTAACCAAAACACTACGGGTAAACATTGGTTTCAGTCAATCTCCTGACTCAACATATGTCAAAAAAAAAAAAAAATCACTTAAGTGTCCCATTGTAACATTAAAGAAAAATTAAGGAGGTTGTTTTGAGAAAATTAGACAAAGTAGATACAAAAAAATTGAAAATTGTTAAAAATNAAATGAAATGAAATGAAATGAAATGAAATAAAATAAAATAAAATAAAATACATTTATATTGTCCAGAGAAGCTGTGGCTGTCCAGTCCCTGGAAGTGTCCAAGGCCAGGTTGGACGGGGCTTGGAGCGACCTGGGACAGTGGAAGGTGTCCCTGCCCATGGCAGAGAAGTTGGAACTGAATGATCTTTAAGGTCCTTTCCAAGTGAAGCCATTCCATGTTTCTATGAAAATATGAGTTTCATTTTCTCGAGGTTTAGGGTTTTTATGAAAATCTTGGGTGTCTGTGTCTTTATTAGGGTGCTGTACTGCAGAGTGTCAAATATATAACAAAACAATAGAATAATGTTCTGCACAGCTATGAGCCTACTCTGGGGCAGTGCTACCAACTCTGCTTATAACTACATCTCAGAGGAAAGCACAGGGAAGGCTTCAAGGGCAAGAAAAAGTGGTCTCAGGGAAAATAAATCTGTTTAGCTGACATTTGGCAGTGCACTCAGTGCTGTCTCACGTTGAGGGAAACTGCAGTTGTCATAGCACACTGACTTTGGGGGGTTATTGCTCTGCCTTGCCAGCAGGTTTAGCATCTTTTAAACTCAGCCAGCTTTCCCTAATGCAGTAAAATTCATCACCCATCACAGATCTGCCTGTCCTGCCGGCAGCCTTGATCCTCAGCTTCTCCATCCCCTCTGCTCTCTCTGCTCATTGGTCACAATGAGTTATGGCAGCTGTTCCTACACATTGTCCAAAGCTCTTTAGCTGTCCAGCACATCATGGAAAGTTCCCAGGAAAGCTCCCTGGTTGAAAAGTAACAACTCTGCAACACAATTCCCAGCGCCATGTGCAGCCATTCATCAACAACACTCCTTCTGCAGAAACCAAGGGCAGCTCAGTTACAGACAGAGCTGTAATGTGACCTGCCAGATAGATGGAGATCCCCACGGAGAATTCCCTGACAGAATTCCCTGCACAGGAGAGAATAGAAACTTCTCTGGTGTTTCTGCAAAGAGGAAGAGCTCAGCGCTTGGATTAGCCTGGGCTGAGAGTCAGAGAGTCCCTCTCCACTCTGCACCGCTCTGTTGCATAACCAGAGCTCCTAGAAATAAATGAGAAACAGAATTAAATCAAATTATTTCTAAAAGGGAGTTGTTTCCCTTTAGGAATTGCAGTGACATATTAAAAGAAATAATTTATGCATGGCTGGTCTGTGCCTCAGCTTTGGCTGTGCAATCACTCTTAGTGCTGTGCTAACAAGAGGCTGCTTTTTAACAGAAAAGCCAGCCAGGATACAGCCTGACATCCACTTTCTAAAATAACACCCAAGACCAACCTTTTGTTTTATTTGTGCATTATCTGCCCAGAAATTTTCTCTCATGAAAAATCAGTGTGTTGAAACACTGCCTATTTTTATTAAAGTCCTCATTTTAAAAGGAATTGTCCACTTTTCCAATTTTTGGTATAGTGTTTTTGACTTTACACTGTCACATCTCAAATTTTAACAGGTTTAAGATGAGATGCCCAAGTCTACTTGGTAAGGAGGTGCTTGCACTGACCCCCAAAGCTACAAGAGGGATATATTGAGAAATGTAGGAATTCTTTCTTATTATTTTGTTCTTCTCATAATTTCCCAGCCAGGAGGCTGAACTCATTTATTCATAAGGAAGTTGTATTAAATGTATGTTGGTGAGTATTTTGAAGGAAACAAAGATTGGTTAATTCGGTGTACTTAAATTACAAAAGGCTTAAAAAAGAAACTGAGATCTCCTCCTAATAATGGAGTAAAAATAGAATTAAGAATCAGTTTATATAATAGAGAGAGGTCACATGAAGTTCCATGCAGATGAGTGTTGTTCAACATATTCATAAAATCTGGGAAACAGTGACTCATGAAATAACAGAGGTTGGAGATTATGGGATCTCATTAGGATCTCATGACACTGAGTGATGCTTGTTGTTGATGAGATATCATGGCACTGAAAGAAATTCAGTGTTGATAGATGCAAAGTAATGACTATGGGCTAAAAATAACCCTAATTATACATATGTCACAATATTCTTAATTAGCTATGACTGTTCACAGGGAAAATGGGGTTTGTGGCTAATACTCTGAAAACATTAACCCACTGCTCAACAATCATCAAAGAGGCTGATAAAGCACAATGGATTATTAGAAAGAGAACAGAGAACAAACCAGAAAACCTCATTATCTCATAGAAATCTGTGTGTATTCCTGTCTGCCCTGACTAAGCATGCCTGCCAGGCAGAGTTCCTTGGAAATTGTGCAAAGAAAGAACTGAAGCAAATGCTCTGTCTCACTGCCCATTTCTGTCTCGTGCTCTGGATTAACTGTTCTGGACCAAAACCAGAAAAAACCAGGAGTTATTAGGATGTTAACCCTGATGTCCTTCTCCCCCACACCTCTTGTTGCCAACAACCTTTGCAGAACACGTTCCTAGGCCATGCAGCTTGAGTTAGGATTTGTCCTGAGCTGGGGCCACAACATGAACCAATCCCTCCACAGGACACAACAGAAGAAGTGACAAAATGTTGTGAATTTCAGAGCCAGAGAGCAGAACTTTGTAAATGGGAAATGTGAGGTTTAAAAAGAAAACTGTGAATGGCAGAAAGCTGCTGAAAAATATTTGCTAGGTGATGGAACCAGTGCAAAGCAGATAAAGACTTTCACATAAACAAAAATCTTCACAAAATTGTTCTCTATTTTCCCCTGTCACTGTCACAAAAAACTTTCTTCCCCATGGATAAAAATCTGCAGATTTTTCAAATTAGCACATTTCTTTCAGACTGCTCCTTGCCATGATCCTCCTTTATGCAGAATACAGTAGACACTGAGGGCTTGTTAGAGCAAAAATATCTTCAGTTAAGAATTTTGCTGACACTGTCACAGAGAAATTTTCTCTTAATCCAGTTAATCATGCAGCTCTTGCACCCAGACAAGGAAGATGGCACACATATGTAAAAATTGCTTCCAAAAAGTTTTGTGCTGGATTTGCTGCATTTCCAGAGATTTATAGTAAATGCACCAGGACTGTGTTAAAATCTAGAAGAGAAAGATGCTGCAAAAAAGGTACTTTCCCAAAAGTCTTTAACATATGGTGAGAGAGACAGAGAGTAGGAGAGAGGGGGATATATCACAGTTCTGGATGTAAAAATGAAAGGGATGCTCTCTAAGGGGTGCTTTAATCTCTTCAGGGATGAGTGCCAGGACCAGGATTAACACTTGTGAGCTCGTCCTTGGCACTCTTGGCACTTGATGAAGAAATCCCAGGTAAATCTGGGAATGAGAGGGCTCATCAGGCCACAACATGCCCAACATCAGGGAGAGCTCCCAAAGCTCAGGAGCAGCTGTCAGAGTTGTGGTCACACCCCACCAGTGGAACTGGTGTCACCACAAGGTCCCAGCCAGGTGACCCCTGTGGCAGCACCAGGCTGATCCTGGGCACAGTCTGGGCTCTGACACACCCTGTCCCCCAGGGCAATCCTGCAGGAAGGGACACGTGCTGGGCCATCCATCATCTCCAGCAGGGTCTTCCTTGCAGCTTGGCACAGATCACAGCACAGCAGATGGGATAGGTCTGTGCCTGCATCCCGCAGCTCAGAGCAAGAGAGGAAAATTCAGATTAACAGAAAAATTTGCAGTCAACCTTTTTTCCAACACTGATTTTCCTCCAGGGAAGCATGTGGTCCAGTTCAGGGAAATGAGAAAGAGAGCAATTTTTTTTTTTTTTTAAATTTTACATTTCAAGTAATAACAGTTTTCTGGCTTCTTGTGCAGGTCACTAACAACGCTCCCCAGCGAAAAAAAAATAGTAGTTCCCATGTCTCTGACTCACTTGGCTGTAATAAAATCTGAAGTAGAAAATCACTAAGAACTGATGTGCATTTACACTACAGCCTTTTTTTTCCCCTTTTCAGTAGTATGAACTACCCTTCCTGCAGGCATCAATGTCAAATCTCACATGATATAAAGGGATGTGATTGTAAATAAGATCCAGCTTAATCGATGTTTATGTCACCACTGTGGGGAAGGACAGGAGAATCCTGACTTTGGGTAAGAACTGCAAGAGTTCCAGCAGAGGCACAGAGGAGAACTGGAATGAGGCAGAAATAATTCAGTGCCAAAGCAGAGCTGGGATGTGGGTGTTCCTGAGGGCACAGGACTGAAATCCTGATTTCAGATTAGCACAACCCAATATCAGTGGAGTGTCAAGAAAGTGACTTTGGTTCTGGGAAAGGGGTCATTAATGGGGAACCCTCACTCTGTGGGGGAACCCACTGTGGCTCTAAGGGAGGTTCCAAGGTTTGGTACATCCAGCATTTCTGTCTGTGAGCTTTGGAAATAAATTCTGCATCACTACTAAAAAAATGTGTTTGAGGATCAGTGCTGGGTAAACAAAGAGAAAACAAGATTGTGATCAACAACACAATAAATCAGGTCAGGTTCAGGGAAAATGTTCAAAACGAGCTGAATGGGAATGCAAAGGTTCAGGAACACAGAATAAGGACCGTGTTTTCAAATGGGGGTTGTCTCCTGTCCCAGGTAAGGGCTTCATTAAGACACTGCCTACAGGAGCTGCAGGTTGAGCAGAGAGTGATGGTGAATGTCACCATCTCAGCTTCACATGTGGTCAGGCTGGAAAGAGCCACATGTCACCACTGGGCACCTGCAAAGTCTTCCAGTCTGAGGCCTTTTTGCCCTGTTCTACCAGTGACATCAGGAATTAATGTCTGGCTCTGCTGAAGTGCCAAGTGTTCCCCCTTTCAGCATTTCCCCCAGGGAATTGTAAGGTACAACTGCTCAGTTCTGCTCTGGGCAAGCAAAAGCAGAGCAGAGATACCTGAGGCCCTTCTCAGCCCATGGCTTTTAGGAAAATAATCAGTCAAAGATCCTTTTATAATGGGATAATAGCAGAGGAATGGATAATGGATATGAAGAAATTTTAGAGATTTTCACTGGGTAACCACTGAGTGCCATGGAGAAATGTGATGGCACCAAATTTGTAAATAATCTTGATATTAATAGTGAGGTATTCACATCTGCTGATGACACAGTATTTTGGAACACAAAAACTTGCCCATGAAGAAAAGCAAAAGGGGAGATTTCTACACTTGTATAAGATGAAAGATGTGGAGACAACGATAAGATTCATAGTTCCCCATCTATTGTGATGCAAAAATGATGGAATATCAAAGTTAGCAGTTGGCAAGTCCAAAGGAATTTTTTTTTTCCCCAGAGATGCAACATGTAGGACTTGCCAAGAGGATGCTGTGGACGCTGAAAATTCACATCAAGGAGAGAATGGACAAATTCATCTGGAATTTGGAAAACAAATCCCATCTACATTACTAAAAAGAAAAAGAGAGCAATCTCTTGAGCCATAAATTGTTGGATTTTGGAAGAGCAAACTGGGGAAGTGTCAGTGTGTGCTTAGCACAGTCTGCTTTGCTTGCTCTCTGCCAGATGATGCTCCTCTTGTTATTCATTCAAAACAGGAACATTTATTCTTCAACACCTCCACAGCCCAATGCATCTCCAAGACACAGAGATGAGGTTTCATCCCCTCAGGAACAGCTTTGGCTTTTCCTCTTAAAACTGCTGTGCCAAAGGTGGGCACTGATTTCACCAATCTTTAATTGTGCTGTCCCTCTTGAGAATTCCCACGGCTGAAGCCTGGAGTGGTGGGATGTGCCAGAATAGGCACTCTTGAGCACATGAATGGCTGAAGGTTTGAAAAAACTCTAAGACAAACCTAGAGATGTTTTCAACATTAGACACCAAAGAGTGAATTCTACCCCAGGAGCCCAGGCTGTTAAGTTTGGTGACAAGGAGACTGAAAGAGATGAGGTCATTGTAGCCCATTAATACCTATGGGTGCAGAAATACCAGGTACTACAAGGCTTTGTAGCTGAAAATGGAAAAGCACAACAAGACCTGAAAGCCAGGGAAATTCTAATTAGAAATGAGGTACAAATTTCTAACAGAGATTGTGGTTAACCACTGGAGCAAACTAGAAAAGGGAAGTTGTGGATTCTCCATCTCTTAAGGTCTTCAAGGCAAACAGAGGGTGTTTTCCTGCAGCACAATATACCATGCTCAGTTGAGGAGATCTGGATGTAATACAGGGGCTTCATATATTCCAAAACTCAGGTTAAATTATCTTGTTGTCCTTTCAGACCTTTATCTTTACCAGCTTTATCTGCTGCAGAAGTATTTTGTATGCAGTGGATCTACAGAGTTGAGGGTGATCAGAAATGGTCAGCACTGGGTTTATTAAGACCTTCTCCTTTAGGAAACTCCCCACAAAAATAGCTAAAAGTGAAATTTTCAAAGACCAGCCTATCACAAAGTAAATGCAATAAAACAATAAAACTTGGAAAACCAGTTTACAGAGATAAAAACACAGTTTATATTCCTCTAGTGCCCAGAGATCTGGAGCTGTTTGTCCCCAATACTTTTACAGTGACCCAGAGAACTGCAGTTTCATGTTTTGTGTTAATTTCCCGTGAAAATGGGAAAAACAGAGATGGCTCACACATGGCTGGGAAACCAAGTCCTACCTTTTGCTTTCAGCCCAAAACCAGCACAAGCAGCTTCCCTCAAGACAGTGGTGCCACAATTTGCTTCTTCTCTGTCTTTTCATCTGTTCCAGAGCAGTTGGGTTTTCCCAGTGCAGATGTCACCTCAAAATATGTACTCACACCAGAGCAGCACCACCTTTTGTGCTACCTTAGAGAAGGCTTCACACTGCTCAGGCCAAAGGATTTAGTGTAATTATATCTACAGTAAAAATCTGTGATGAATTATGCAGTTCTGGTATCTGCAGATGAATCACACCAATGGAACACAAGGATGTGGTGTCAGAGCCAAGCTTGGAAATGGAAAATGCCTAATCCAGCATTTTAAAGGTTTAATGCAGCCAAGATTTCAGAATTTCAAGTATTTTTTTAATCTTTGTTTGAGCCTGGATTTGGGGAGGGGACTGGTTATGGTATTTGGATTATTATTTTTGCTGTGACGGGATTATCCTTTTCAGTAACTGTTAAGTTGCCACAAGCTTGTTGCCTTTTCAGTGCAGGAATCAGTTAAGCATCACAGACAGAGCATTACTATTATAACCATTTTACAGTCCATTTTGGCCAAGAATGGGACCAGGAATGCTGACTCTCAGACACCTGCTTTGACAAGTAAAAGCTCATAAATGAAGGCTCTGTGTACATTAACCCTCATATAATGGTACTTATCCCATGCTTGTGTTATATGCAGGAGGTCAGAGATGAACAGAGAAGTCCCTGCTGGCCACAAAGCCAACAAACCAATTTTTAAACATGAGGCAACATTCAATAACCTGCATCAGCTTTGATTAGCTGTTCTGCAAGATTGAAAGCAACACAAGCAGAACTAATGTGCACAGTGGGCAAAAAAAGACATCAAAAGCACAGTTCATGATGGCAAAGTTTTAGTGCAGAAATACTGGATGGGAACCTTGGCTGTGCAGCTCCTGCTGACCCTGCTGGAGCAGTTCATCATGTCCCCAGCACATTTTGGCCAAGGCTCTTACAGAAAGGCACTGACAACTGGGCACTGTAGGTTCCTTCAGGTTTCTAGCTAACCCCAGTCTCTACCTCTTAAATACATAAATACATACATATATATATAAGCAAATACTATATAAGAACTGCTATGAGGCAACTAACTTTTTAAAACATGCAAACAAGTTTAGTATAAGGTCTATGAAACAGCTCTGCTTTTTCTGGTACTGATTTTACTTATTTTGAAGTTAAGCATATATCCATAAATATGCTCTATGCTCCCTTGAGGTAAGACTCATAAGGTATTTAAAAAGGAAAAAAAAAGGACGAGGAGGAATTTTTTGGCAGCAATTACCATCTCAGATAACCTGCCTGGGGTTGGGAAAGTGTGCCAGCAATCTGCTCAGAAACAGCTTTCATTTGGGCTGTTTATTTTCATATGCTTTGTCTGACACTTTACTGCTGTGGCTGGGTACTTAACTGTCAGCTTCCATTAAACGCTTTGTCAGTTGTTTCCACTCCAGGCAAAACCCAAAATTATTATCTCCCATTATTCATTAAAGTCAACACACTGGCAGGAAGCAAGCAGGATGACAAAGGAAATCCTCCTTGTGCCAAATGGTGAGATTTCCTCAGGGTCCTTTGCTCCAGTGCTCCTGCAGTTCCTTGTCCCTTGCTTCCCTTGACTGCCCCAGTCACCTGCCTTGTTTCCTCCAAACACATGGGGCACTTAGGGCAAGCTGTTCCACTTTAAAGCAAAGCTGGGGGGACTGAACTCCTCTGCAGCAGCTCAAAATACTCAGTTATTCTGAAAAAGATTAATGTGTGTGCTTCAAATTAGTTTGGACTTTCACAGCATAATCTTATGGGTGAGTATCCCTTCCTATGGCACGACAGAGTATGAAATATGAAGGGGATGTCAATAAAATAGCTTTGGGGGTATCTACTACATGGTTTCTTATTTTGCTGTTTAAGGGTGTGTGGTTGGTTTAATTTCTTAAATTATTTAAACTAAGTTTTCCATGTTCCCATACATAAAGAACGGGGAGGGGGATGGGAATGTTAAGCAATTCCAGAAAAGTCAAAACATATCATTTCAGGTCAAGCAAAACATTTTAAGATGACCCAGACAGATCCTCCCCTTTCCAAATTCTGTCCTTCCCAACCCAGTGTCATTGTCCCCCCAGCACTCTTGTTCACCCTTTGAACCAGAGAATCCATTACATGCAATGCTCTAATTGTGGTCTGGTTTCTTTTAATAAGCACATGTGGAACGGGATAATTGTGGCCCCAGGCTACTGAAAGGGTGGACTCCAGCCTGGACCTGGACCTCACATAAATTCACCCCGTGCCCTGCCAAGGTCCCAGACATGGGATGTCTCACACTCCTGAAGGAGATCCCATGGCTTTTACCCCTCCTTTTGGTGTTGGGCACCACCACGCTGGCCCAGCGCAGGTGAAGCCAAGCACAGCTCCCTGCTCACTGTCCTTTGCTAAGAATTAGCAAATCTCAATAAAATTACCCAGAGACCCTCTATTAAAAATTAAAACCCATTTGCTCAAGATTGCAAAGTGCTCACCTCTTGAGCAACAAAAGCCCAACCAAACAAAACCAAATGTTCCTCAACAGAGGATCTCTATTGCTGTCTTTCTTCCCTAAGAAAAACATTCAGTCTGAACATATTTGTTCCCACTCAGGCTCCTGGGTTTTCAATGGAAGTCTTGAAGTTGTCCAAGCAGCTCATAAACTGGAGCCCCTTTCTGATTCAAGTGTGCCCTCCTGTTCAGATTTTGGGAAACGGGATGATTAATTGATTTCCATCATCAGACTCCCCATAAGTCACAAGCCAGGCTGCTATTTCAAGTTTCCATTGACAAAGATTTCATTATAAGAAGCCATAATTTTTAACCAGCACTGTGCAAACTTTTTTTTAGTCTTCAGCCTGAATTAGGCCCATATGTTACAGAAAAACACAGTGAGGGCAAGTTGTGGGGGTGAAGTGGTGAGGGGAAGGGAAGGGAGCAACTGGTCTATCTCAGTGGCTGAACAAACTTCCACCCACATCACAGCATAAAGGGGCTCTGAATTGGTCGTCTTAACCCTTATCTAAACAAAATAAATCAAAAATACAATTTTCCGATTGACGCTGAAGGATTTGCTTGCTTAGCCAAAAAGCAATCTTAAACTCCCTTGCTGAGTAAGCTCTGCCCAGATACTGAACTCCACTGAGAGCTCCTGGAGTCCAAGGTGGAACTGCTTAATTCCCCTTTTGGTGTTCTGCTGCTGGGACAGAAACATTCTCAGACCGCACCTGCCACAGGATGCAGATGAAACCACAGACGAGTGTTGCATGTAAAGCTCATGGCTGGAGACCTTCCCTGCAGAGGGCTTGGGAAGGCAGCAGAAAAGAGAGAAAAAATAGGAAAGGGGCAGTGCTGCAGCCCTCATTTCACAGAGTCCAACAGATGAGCTGTATCCCACAAAGAAAACAGTGCCCTGTCAATAAAACACTGAGCTCCAAACCCTGCCGAGATCACCTGCATTGTTCAGGATGATAACATAGTCTGTGGTCATGAGCAAGGCTTGGTGAGTAAAATTTTGCCATTGCCAGTTGATCTGTCTAGCAGGAAAAGGATGGACATAAGGATGCAAAGCACATTCAACTCTCTCAGGGTCGTTGTTCCCTGAGATTCTCCTCGGGGTTTCTGTTCCCCAAGGCAGTGGGGTCTCCCCCAGGGTTGCTGTTTCCTGGGGATTTCCTCGGGGTTGCTGTTCCCCAAGGTAATCAGGTTTTCAGTCTTCTCCTTGCCCTGGGTGTTTCACACCGAAGCCAGAGACGACAAGCTGAGTCCAGCAGTGTTATCAAGGCTGTTTATTCTAAATTATCTCTCAGTTCTTGTCCAGCTCTGCAGGGCGTCCCCAGCAGAGCAGGACACGCGGGGACTGGGCGGGGTCAGAGATCCCCAAACCTTCAGTTTGGTATCTCTGACCCAACCACNCAGACCCCCTGTCCCTTCTCCAAACCCTCCAGGGCTGCCAGAGGGATGTCCTGGACTCCGACACAACCCAACCTGTTTTATTTAATTGTAGAGTCAGAGCCTTCAGCAGAGCAAAGGCTTCATCTGCATTGTAGCTCCGAATCAGGGATCTGGAGATAGAGGATCTGGAGAGTGAGCATCCCCTCTTGTATGATAAATGCATCCCAAAATGAACTCTGCTCCATTGTCACCTGTGCTTGAGCTCTTTGGCAATTGTTGTTTAATGGGATGGGAATTCTCTGGGTGACAGGGAAGGGGAACAGCAGCATCACTGTAGGGGTGAACCAGAAGTACCAAGGAAGAAGTTTAAGGAGTTTAAGGAGTTTCCATTAAGCTGTGTGACTGTGTGATATGGCTAAGCCAAAAACTCCTGGGTATAGGAACTGATAAGTCTCAGTGTCTCCTCTCTGATTTGCAGTACAGCCTTGGACAAGTCACTGCAATTCATCTCTGCCTAAAATGTTCTCTGAGAGATGTGAACAGAACCTGATGAACAAGTCCTGTCTGCTAATGCTCTTGTCATCCAGAGTGCCAGGGCAGCTTCTTGGCACAGGGCTGTCACCCAGGGGGGCTACAGAACTCCACATCTTGGGAAAGCCAGCCAAATTTTACATTCATGTGATGGCTGCTTCCAGCATGACAGGACTATGGCAACAGCACAACCCATGTCAGGATCTGAATGGGCCAGAGGTTGATTCGAAATTTCCCTAGATAAAGAAAAATATTTAGCAGTTATTGAAAATAAACAGTGATTTTTCTTCTCTGCTCCTTGAATGATAAATTTAATCAGAGCTCTAGGTCTTTCCCTATTTTCTTTTTTTCCTTATAGCCTAACACAGGCTGGCTGGAAACCCTGGAGCTAGTGCAAATTCCTGTGCCTTGAGGAATTTGCCTCAGTTAAAGCTGGATTGGTCAAACAGATGATGTTGCAATAAGGTTGTGGCAGACTGAGAGCAATACCCTGTATCTGACTTGTTTTCTCTCCTTGCTGAAACACTGCAGTCTGCTCATGCAGTTCTTGTCCTAGCAGCCAAAATATTTTTTACCAAAAACACGAGCTTTGGTGTGTTTCAAAAATTTTTGCCAAAAATCTAATTGTTCCCATTTTGGTTCTGTCCTGATAGCGATATATTTGATGTCATAAAAATATCATCAGCTCCAGTGGCCTCAGTATTTTGGATAAAGTCAGGAAAGCTGGACAACAGAAGAGGCAGAGTTTTGGAGAATTTCAGAGATCATGAAAGGTAGAGAAATGACATCCTTCACATACAGATTTTGATAAGAAACTTCTGGTTTATGTCTCTTGGACTTCAGAAAGAGGAGTAAGTCCACACAGTCTAAGCCCAGAAAAAATTATTTACCTAACACAGACCTTCATAGATGACCCTCCCCTCCTCTTGCTGTGACTTCAAAGCCTTGTGCTCAAGTAGACAATTTTTTTGGGATGATACACAGCCTGATTAAAAAGACCAGAGATGAAAAATCCCCCACTTGTCTCCACAGTTGTTAATTATTAATTACCCCTATAGTTAAAACGTGGCCCTTGTTTCTTGTCAGGATTTGAGTTCAGATTCTGCTTTTGCTACCAACCTTTGCTACATCTCTGTGTGGTTGATCAAGAGGTCTCTGCCACTGTTGTTTATTAAGATGTTTCATCTGGCATAACCAAACCACCTCACAACATTGCTTTTCACCAATACAGACCAAGCTCTTTTAAATTTTCCACGGCAGCACATTTTCTCTGAACCTGATTTTTTTTGCAGCTTTGTGCACCTTAAAATGAAAGGTGTGCCTGAAACCAGATCTCCTGTCTCACAGCAAGGCACAAGTCACTGGGCAGATCCATCATCCTGGGGATATTCAGCCCAAGGTGTCAGTTCACATCTCACCTCATGATTCAGAAGTGGATCTGAGCTCTCCAGATCACGCTGACACAGGAATTGTGCATTTCTCCAAATTTCCATCAGGTTTCTCTCGAGTTGTGGTTCACGGGTAGTTTCTTCTAAAAGCACATCTGAGCCCAGTGTTCAACATCCCGACCTCAGCAGGCTGTGCTGATGTCTGAGCCTTGGGAATTGCAGTCAGTCAGTAGCAGGGGGTGAATTCAGCCAACCCTTTCCATTCTGGATGTTGGCCTTGGAAGACAAATCCCCACGGAGCTGTTTGTGCATCTCCGGTGCTGGCACACGGACACGAAATGTAGAATATGCCCTTCCCTGTGGGACACTCCTCCATGAGTTCATTCCTGGCTTACTTGGAGGAGCTGGATTTTACATTATTAGGTATTGAATTGCAACATGAAATTACCAAAATGTAAAACATGGGAAAACATACTGTAAATCACTTATTGGCAGGTCTCTCACCTCTTTACAAGTGCACAACTGGATACACATGAGTCTTTTGGAATTTCCAAATTAGAGCCCAGAAGACTTTTCCAAAGAAAGGTATTTTCTACTGGCACCAAAACAATTTTATCTGAGCTGAACAACAGAGTTAATGTTTTAGCATTCACACAGCCATTTGCAGGCTACAAGTCCAGACTTAATTTCACCTCCTTCTTGTACTGTAGCTCTATTATTATTGCTTTTTTAAATGAATGTTATTTTTCTTGTAACTCTCCTGCCTTAGCTTTTCAAAGGAATTATACAGAGACCCAAGGGACTGACAGTGAGAATGCAGAACCTTTCACATTCAGGTGAAAACACTGATATCTTGAATGGTCTTATTGGGAAGTGAATTTACCTAAATGTATGTTCTTACTCCTGTGACCTAGAGCTCTTCTGTCCTCACCACAGACCTGTCCTGAGGGTCCTGTGACCCTCAGCTTGTGGTGACAAAGGATGCTCTGATGTGAGGAAGGAGTGATTTTGTGGTTAAAGCACTAAAAATCAGACACCTGTGATTTATTCCATGCTCTGCCATAGTCTGCCTGTATACAAGTCACTTAATCCTTCTCTGCCTCAGTTTCCCATCTGATGGAATAAATAAAAATATTTTAATTTTTAGTTCCTTGCTATTCTTTTCTCTGGGACAAGAAAAGGACCCATCCCTGGCAGTGTTCAAGGCCAGGCTGTTCACATGAGCACCAGAGGCAGCAGCTCACATGGACACAATGAGCAGTTGTGCACCCTAAAGCAAAATCCTTCCTTCTGCATGAAGTTCACCCCCAGTTCACAGGGCTGATCACAGCAGGACACGTTGCAACCTTTATCTGAGATAAAGAGTGAAGGCTTCACCAGGAAAGGTTCCCAAAAGCCAGAGCATGGTTTGTCCTGCAGCTCAGAACACAGAAGATGACAATTTTGTCAAATGCAGGATCTGCCATGCTGGAGGCAGGGTTTGAAACCCACCTGGCACTCAGCACTGCAAGTGTCTGTGTGGTAAGGGCACTCCACAGCCCATGGAAAAGAGATGGGCTGGACCCTCCCACATCTTCATTCAGCTTGACACCCATTTGATTTTTTTCTCTGCTTCTCTTTAGAATCTGGGAGTTGGTGGCATTGGAACCCGGGCCTCAGATCTTGCACTCCTGGTTTCTGCTCTCTGTGCTTCAAAGATCCCTCCTGAGCACCCTTTTCCTGTGGGAGGAACTGGTTCACACAGCATCCAAAGAGAGGTGATGGGGGTGCTGGAAAATAACAATGAACACAGCCTGATGGAAAGATATCCATTATCATCAGCTGTATCTCTCAATTCTGATCATCCTCAATTTTTTAAAAGAAAGGGGGTTATTTGAAATAAAAGTAGTGACCAGTAGCTGCATAGAGCTGGTTGCTTTCTTGCTGCTGCTGCTCCAAGCAGTTATTTTCTCTCTAAGTGAGAGAGACACATCTGCTGGCCTTGCAGGGAGCACATCAGATCCCCTGGATTAGCAGGTCTTTCCATGGATAACTTGACGTGAGGCTGGCGTCCCACAGGAGCTCCCAGATCACAGCACTCATTATGGAGAACACTGCACTTTAGTGCTCAACTTGGATGATGTTTTGAGAGATAAAATACAAAGTTATCCATAAACCATCAAATGTTTCAGGCCTTTCAGAATACTATTTGCTGATTCCCTCGGAAATTTATTAGCTCTACCAATATTTTCTTTCTTAGTTTTGTAAAGCAAACTCCAAGTCAGCTAGTACTGACTATGCAGAGCCTTGAAACCACATGTTTATTTTCCTAAGTTATAAAAAGTTTATAAGGGTAGCTGGTATCCTTATGGGCCACTGTACAGTGATTTGCTACTGCATTCCACACTGATACAGAAGAGCTCTGTGTTTTATACCAGAGGGAAATCCTTGTGATACAGCTGTCCAGCAGCCAACAAGAGTGCAGACACCTTCAAAAATATAACCCTGATTAAAAAAAAAATTAAAAATGAATAGCTGAAAAGGCAGAAAACATCCCTTCTGAGAAAAATCAGTTTGAACAATGTGATGACCTTGGGCACCATGAGGTCTGTGTTGTGATACCCCAGTGAACATCAACAAAGTCCTTTCATCACACATATAGATTTTGGGGTTTTGTTTTTTGTTTTGGGTTTTTTTTTTTTAAACTAGATCACCATTTTTACCTGAAAATTCTGTATGGTCACAATAACTTTCAGAATTATGATGCAGTGGTTACCTTTTCTTTCTCAGGTCATGTTTAGCCCCAGGCACTCAATTTTCACAACTTCACGTCTCTTCAGTGACATGAGGAGGCTTTGGTCAATTTACACTGGAGAAGGGAGAGACTGTTACTCATTTATCTCCTAAAATAGTGAGTACACAGCTGCACAACCTGAAGAATTAGGTCAGTACGTTGCTATGTCTGTCCTGGAATGAGAAATTCAGAGCAAACAAGGTAGATTTCAGGAGAGAGCCTGGAATGTGTGAAGAGTTAGCAAAACTGACACAGATTCAATAGCTAAAATAAGTAATTTTGCAAATCCCTAAACCACAATGGTTGGATTAGGGCCCTTGTCATACAATTCTTGGGCATGTGAACAATCCCTTTTTCACTTGAGTTCATTTCATTAGCTTCTCTCAGCTACATAAATACTCATACTCTCAATGGGACTACTCACATCAATAAAGTTCCTCAAGCAAGCAGGGATTGCAACCCAATTTTAGTGGAACAAACCCAACCTCTGACTTTGATTGCATCCCTCACTTTTCTAAAAAAACTTTGTTTCCAGCAAGAATGAACCCACAATCCCTGTGGAGCTTTCTTTCACCACTTCCAAGCACAATCCCAGTTATTTTTCTTGTCAAATACAAAAGCAAACTGGGCTCTTCTAAACGCCTCAACTTCACCTTCCTCCATGAAAACACTGCTGAGCCTTGAGCTGGCCAATTTGGATGCCTTTTAGAGCTCCTGGGCTTTGCTGTGCTCTGACTGATAAATCCCCATTTGGGTTATCCTGCTCACATTGAATCCCCACGTGCCTCAGCCAGCCAGCAACCTCTGAAAGTCAAAATACTGCTCACTGTAATACCACAAGTAATGACAGCAGTACCAAAGAAGTAATTACTCAGACATAAACTGTTTTCTGATGAAGTTTGTAGTCTTTTTTTAAAGTCTTTCACACTGCTGAACAGTGTTTGTTGTGATTATTTCATTTATAGTCAATACAAATGTCAAGGAATGTTGTCCCATTACCTGTTAGTTCCTATCATTATCTAATGAATTTTAGTTTAATGTTTGCTGCAAGGGGGACAGGATGGGCAGTGCTGGAGTGAAAAGTGCATTGCACTGCTGGGGAAAGCAGCAAAACAGACAATTTTTGCCCCCAGCTGGCAGCAACCACCACAGGGATCCCTAAATCTAAAAACAGCACATATTGAGTTGGACATTTCCTGTATATTTTTCAAGAAGGTTTTTAGTTAGTTCCATCCTGCCAAAAGCAGAGGAGCAATTTCTCTTTTGTCTCCAACTCTGCTTGATCATCCAAAAATACACATGAAGGGCTGAACAGAGCAACAAGCAGAATTGAAATCAATAAATCGACTTTCTGACTTCTTGTGTCAGTATTTATCATCTTATCCAAAATAGACAATAAAATCAGGACATATAAACTCAGCCATTTCCTCTCAGAACTGTGATCTTACAAACTGCTGACGTGCTTTGCTTCCACAAATACCCACCAGATGTGGCACACGTCAGGTAAATGATTCAGAGTTAGGCATTCACTCTCCCTTTAGCATCCTCTCCTCCTCTCAAGGTGGAAAAAAAGAAGTGGGAGGACAAAGAGGAAAAAGATGAAGCAAAATTAACTCTGTCCCCTCCCATTCCATTATGTTCAAAGATTATAGGGTGTCTCCAAAGATCTCTGTGAGGACTGTCATGGAAAATAAACACACAGAGGTGTTTCAGCCCCAGAGTTATCAGACACAAATAAGTAAATAAATTCTTACTCCACACAGGGAGACAGATGGGGAGACCTGTCTCAAGTGCAGTGATGTTGCATCAAGTACAGGTTGCTGGAAGTAATCTCAAGGTTAGCAAAGGGCAGGGAAAAAAAGACTTGGCAAAGCAGGGTAGGAAATGGATTGGTTTGGGATTTTTAATGGGTTTTTTAAGTTCAAAGACCAGAACATACAAAAATGTTTTTAAGGAACGAAAGGACAAAGACACCTGGAGTACTGGGAGCCCTGACCCACTGATTCCCTCAGCAGGACTTGAGTTCAGTATTGCAGCACTCATTCCAACAAAAAGGACACATTTTATCCAGGGGGCACAGGAACCATCTGCAGGGTAAGGGAATTCCAGTGACATCCAAACAGCTCGACTCTCAGGGTTGCTGTTCCCTGAGATTCTCCTCGGGGTTGCTGTTCCCTGAGCTAATCAGGTTTTTTGTCTTCTCTTTGCCCTGAGTGTTTCACACCAGAGGTAGAGACGACAAACTGAGTCTGCCAGTGCATGTTCCAAGGTTGTTTATTCTTCATTATCTCAGTTCTTTCTCTGCGCTGCAGGGCGTCCCCAGCAGAGCAGGGCACGCGGCAGGACTGGGTGGATCAGAGAGCCCCGAACCTCATGTACAGCACCCCTGACCCAACCACCGTCCAAAATGCACTTTTTATTTACAAAATTTTACCAATTCCTACTACCTACACTAACATGTCGGTTCTACTCTAAACCAATCTCTAAAATCCAACTCAGCAAAAGATGGGGGACGAGAGCAAGAACAAGGAGCACAGGGGCCACTCCCCAATTCCTCCAGCTTGTCTCTTCAATCCCATATACTAAAATCTTAGATTCTACATTTACATTCTATGATAAACTAAATACTATTTATTTTGAATTCTCTCAGCTTGTGATTCTTCACACACTGTGGGCATTCACTGCCATGGCAGGGATCAGAGGCAGTGTCCTCCTGGGCTCTGTGTGAGGCTGATTGACCCCCTTGGACAGATCCCAGACCCCCTGTCCAGTCTCCAAACCCTCCAGGGTGGCCAGATGGATGTCCTGGACTCCAACACTTGACCTCCAAGATCCTGTGTGTGTACAAGCTGGTTGTACACGAATACATGAATGTTACAATTGTGTTTTCCAGGGAAAGGGAGAAACCTTTTACATTGTATTATAGATGTAATGAAATGTAATTTAATATATATAAATGTGGAACTAGTCTCTGCCTTGACTTTCTTGCACAGAACAGCATCTTACCATTCATACATTCAGATACATATGCAGCATATATATATATATATTCACATACATAAACATGCTGTATTATTTAACTTAAAGCATAAACATGTGCTTAAGAGAGACAAGCCTGACAGCCCAGAGACCTAATCTTTCCATTAGCATCCTTCCATCTCCATTACCTTGTCTCACTGGATTTCCTTCTGTGTCCCAGTGAGAATGGTTTTTGCAGCAGAACAAGCAGAAGAACTCTCAGATTTACATAAAGACCTCGCCTGATGTTCCAAGATGCAGCCATGCTGTGAGCCAAGGGATGGTTTTCTCATCCAGGAGGAATCTCAGCTGTAATCATCAGCCTTTCACAACAGATTCCTGGGAGTCTTTTACCTCCTTCACTTGCAATTTGTCCAGCTCAGAGATTTACATGAAAAGGTTGAACTTGGTACTGAACACCACGAGGAAATGCATGATCTAGAATATCAAAGGATATCTCCGGAGTACAACAATTTTGGACATGGAAAAAAATGAAATCCTTCTCTTCAGCCAAAACACTGCTTACAAGAAGGTCATTTAAGCTGGTTACCACTACAATTTCTTGTTCTTTATCCCATTTACCTCAAGTGCCTTCAGGACAATTAATACGAATTATACTTTTAGCATTTTAGGAAGTGCTATGCTAACTAATACAGGGGTCCCATTAGTAGATTGTACTCCACTGAGTTTCAGTGTCAGGACTGAAAACTGAATTGAACTGCCAGGACTGAATTTAGATCATCAGCCTTGCCTATTAGGAGTTAGCAGATATCACAGAGCAGAATGGAATGCCAGCAGCTGCAGATTAATAATCCAGAAATGTAGATAAAAAGTGTGAGGTGGAAGTGAGATGTGGGTCATCTCAAATGATTAATACTGCAGATAATAAAATGTTTCTCTTTAGCCACAAGGATGAAGAGAGAATAATGATAGAATAGTCATAGAGTCATAGAATATCTTGAGTTGGAAGGGACCCACAAGGATCTTTGGCATCAAACTCCTGGCCCTGCATAGGACAACTCCAAAAATCCCAACATGTGCTTGAGAGCATTTTCCAAGCACTTCTTAAACTCTGGATAAATGGAACAGAGAAAATATGAGGTACAGACAGACCAGAGAATGACTGCAGATTATTAGGATTAATAGGATGTTAGGATTTTCCTTTTCTTTTTGGTGGTGATGATGAAGAACATTTTTGGACTCCATGGCAGCAGAAGCCTCCCAGGCAAAAGCACATCCATGGTGAGTGACACCAAAGCCTCACTTGGGTCTTGCACCTTGCAGTTTTTCCAAAGGCTGGAGACTTCAGCAAATTTGGGCTTCTATGAGTTTTCCTACAGACCTTCAGTGCATGCTCATCCTGATACAAAGCTCAGTCAGCCACATGTCAAGCCCTTCCTGCAAAGTGCAGGGGGCAAAAGAGCCATTCACATACAGGTTGTCACATTTTTTATGCATAGATTTCTGATTTTGGCTGACATTTTCTAAAATTAATTCAGCCTGAGGCACACACTCAGCATGAAGAATTTAAATCCAAATGGTTAAAGCTTGGCAAAGCTCTGAGCAACTGAAAACAGGACCTGGTAATAGGAAGTGTCAGACACCCTCAACCATAGGGAAGGAGCCGTGTCTGCAGCTGATGGATGATTTCAGACTGGAAATTTCACAGTTAAGTAGCTGCAGCACCATTAATTCCTCCCTGGCAAAGGTCAGTGTTAAAGCCCATCTGGTCTGTGTGTACAACATCAGACCAGGCCCATCACAACAAAATGAATTAAGGATGGAATTCAACTTTCCTGTTAAATTAAGGAGTAAAATCTGGGCGCTGGTGATTGACTTGACATCACATACTTTGGTTCAGTGACAACTATGAGGGGTGGCAGCTCCCACATACATAAGTTGCTGAGTTTTGGATTATATTTTTTATTAAGTTAATATTTTCTTGTGTTTTTTTCTAAGGAACTGGGTTCAGCTTCCATCTGGACATTCCTATGAGTGAATTTCAGAGGCCTAAGCACACAAGGATAGGACATTTCAGGGTTGAATGGAAGAGCATTGAGAGGAACAGAATCTTAAATGTGTGCACCTGGATATTTGTACTGCAGCAATATTTCAATGAAATAGGCATGAAAAGCACCATGTGACTGGCTTGACCAGCACATCCCAAATTTTGTTATTCATGAATAAGCCAGAGGGCAAAAAAGTTCATAATTATATTTGTCCAAGCAAGTACAGCGTAGGAAACTGCACTCAGCTCAGAGCTATTCCCTTAGCAGGAACAAAGGCTGCATTTGAATAAATTATTTGTGGTGAATTATTCCATTAGCTGTAGTCATCATAATTCCATCCTGATTTTTATGTGGCATACATAAGAAAATTCTCCTTTCCATATTGTATCTTCACTTAATTTGCTGTGGCTGGAAACAACAATTAAACATTACTTTTAATGACTATGATTATCTGACAAACTCAGATTCTAGCTAATGTTTGCTCCAGAGATGCTACAAACAAAAGCAAATCTTACAGTGAAACTGAATAATGAAAATTCTTTTTAAAGTTATTCATGAATAGCTCTGTGGGGAAAACCATAAATACAAGGAACAGCACTGTGCCAAGTGAGGCTCATCGTTGTTATTTGTGATTTGTTATCTTTTGCAATATAACAACTTAACATAGCATCAGTCTGCAGCAGTTTTCACTGAAGAAAATTGCAGAATCATGGGATGGTTTGAGTTGGAAGGGAGCTTTGAAGATCACCTCATTCTAACCCCCACCACAGGCAGGGACACCTTTCAGTAGATCAGGTGCTCAAAGCCACATCCAGTCTGGCCTTGAGCACCTCCAGGCATGGGGCATTTATTTTCTGAGTTATTTAAGGAAGGTTTGTGTCAAACTTTAGACACAAATGCCTTTGCCTGTGCTGGCATCAGCAATGCTCAGAGAATGCAGGAGTGTTCCTACAGCTCCTGTCCACGTGTCAGACCAGAGCCAAGATGCCAAGTGCTACAAAGATCAGAGCAGCAAAAGTGAGGAGAAACAGAGAGACAGAACAGAATGAGACTCAAAAAGACACTTCAGCTCTGGAGAATCTGGATTTATTCTTTTGTCCAAGTCAATGAAACCTGCAAGTGGGCAGTACTTTGATGGCACATCCAGAAAGCCACCCCAGGGCTGGGAATGCCTGAGCTGAGGGCAGGTGAGCTGTGGGGGAAACAGGCAGGTTTAACCTGCAGGCTCTCATGCAAATCACTGCTTTTGCTTTGGGTTGTGTGGGCTTATCTTAGGAATTTTGGGTTCCTGCAAACCCTGTAACTCCCAGCACAGCCAAAGCCAGTGTGTTCTGCCTGGCTTCAGGTTCTGCACAGTGCTCATCTGTAGCCATAAACTGGCCCAGCTGCACTCAAATCTTGGCCTACAGCTGTTTAGAAAAAAATAACTTTTTTTTTTTTTAATCATAGCAGATCCAAACGGGATCATCACAAGGAGAATAACTGGAAACAGCAGGCATTTCTTTGGCTGTAAGTAAGTCTGGCACAGTCTTCTAGAGAGAAAGGTACAGCAGGTTTGTCCCAGGCACACGCTTGGATTCAGTTGAAATCTGGGATAATCTCCATATTCTATGGTAGAACTGCCCCCAGTTTCTTCTGCACAAACCTGGATGTAATGAAGGGAGGTGATGATCCTCGGTTAAAGCCAAAGGTTTATTCTCCCCTCCACTCTTCACTCCCCCATTCTTTATTCTGCTTATGACTGTATTGATAACACCCTGGGATGAAAAGTCCTGCAAATTATAAAATGTGTGCAGATGTATTTCTATTTGGTATTGCACTGACTTCACAACCTTCTCCATGAGTCAAGGCTCTGAGAAACAAATCTTTTGAGTAGGGGGATAGGTTAGTTTTATTTTTTGAGTAGGGATATATTAATTTTTTTGTATTATTTGAGCAGGGATAATTTTATTTTTCCACATTTTTTTCCTAGATTTTGGCATTAATACCAATAGCACTGCAAACAAGAACAGATGACAAAAGCATGATTGAAAGCCCAGATTTCCTGCTGTGAGTGTCCAGGTAGAATCCTGACTCAACCTTTACACAAACCAATGAGTAACACGTTTATCCAACATGCTCAATGTCCACAGTCTCAGACAGAGTTTGGGATGCTCTACACTATAAAAAAGGGTCAGATATTGTTCTTTGGGCTGGATTTAGTCACATGTATCTTTATAGGTGTGTGTATCAACCCCAGAATCAAATTCCAGTCATCCTGGGCTCCCTCCTGTAGTCAATAATGGTGCTACCAAGCTGCTTCAGATATTTACAAATAAGTGAGATAGGTTCCATGCTAGAAGTCTATTTATTTGCTCTGAAGAGATTTTCCACATCCATTCTACACATCTACAATAAATGACAGACAAGCATCATCTGTCAGGTGCAATGATAAATAAATTTAAGCATGGCTTGAAGGGCAGCATTCATTGATAAGTGGAGACAGCTGCAATGTTGACAACTACATTTGCTCTCCTTTTTGTACTCAGTGCAAAGGAGCAGGTGTCTTTAGGCTGTAATTAATCTAATATTAGAGCAGATAATTAATATAGGTCAGATTGATCACTCCCTGGAAGTATCTGATTTACACTGGCTGGGAGTCTGACCAGGAGCTGAGGTGTGAATGTTGGGTGAGATGAACTCCACACTAAAAGTTCATCTATTCTCTCATTTGGGTATTTTCTAATTTCATATTTTCTCTCATTTACAATAAGGAACCAGAAGAAGCCAAAAATTAGAAGGCTCATGACGTGATCAAACCTGAGCAGTGTGGGACAACCAAACTTGCCAAGATTTCTTGGGAAAACACAGGTGCCTGTGAACTGGCTCAGCACAAACCCCTCCACTTCTGCAGTAATATCATCTTACTTGGGGATCAGTACATCAGAAAATTTAGCCATCAGCTAAAGCTAATAAAACAAACTCCTCTGATATTTTGTTAGCCAGGTAAGAATGTGCAGTTGTAGGAGCTGTAATGAGGATAAAACCAATAATAGCAGATTCTGTATGATATGAATCTGAGGAAATTAATCCAGCTAGAAGCGATTTAAAACATTAAAGCTTCAAGCCCTCACAGGATTATAGTATTAGGCAATTCCTTAGCAGAGTGCACATCACCCAAAGCTTATGAAAACATTTTCTGCAAGAGCCACAGGAAGTGTGACATCACTGGAGACAGCACAGACTGTGACAAGTCAGGAAATGTGACTTGAGCCTGTCCCAGCCTGTGCCCCTGCCCTGCTGCCTGAATTCAGCCAATTTGTCTCCTGCTCCTCTCCCACCCTTTGCTTGCCTGGCCTGTGCAGGACTGTGAGCTCCTCTCTGGGTTTATCTAGCAGGGACCTTGTGACAGCCCCTCTCGAGGGGGACTGAGGGCCAGCATGGATTCAGTTTGTCCTCTCTTAACAAAACCCCTCAGCACATCCCTGTTGTCTTAGGTGATCAAAAGATAACTGGGGACACACTGAACTCCCTTCATTCTTACTCCCACAGGAGATGCAGATTGTAAACTGGTAAGGAAAATTAAATATCTGCACTGCAGCTGCCAAATCCTTGCTGGCTTCTGCAACCAGACTCATTCTCTGAAAAAAAAAATTTGCAAATTTTTTTTTTTTACGTAACTTTATCTGAACCACAAGTTCCTCCCTGATGTATTTGAATGCAGGGAAATGCAGTTGTGTCTCTGTTGCAGCTTCAGAGTGAGGAGGGAGCCACATTTAAGATTTCCAGGTCAATCTCTCAAATGTAAAAGTCACTCTAGAATGTGACATCCCCAGTGAAGAGCAACAACCAACTTGATTTTGACTCCTCCATAGTAAAGACAACCTCATAATCACAGACTCGGTTTCTAAGTCAGACAACATCATTTATGGCCAGTGGTCCACCTTCACAGAGAATATTTTTTCTGACTCATTCACAGTTTAGACTGGAAGAGAATTTCTATTAGGTTAAAAAAAAACAAAGGAAAAACCAAAAAAATCTACAGAGATACATAACCAGGGAAGCAATGTATCAGAAAAAAACCCCATGATTTCCCATCTCCTTTTCCAAATTTCCCTATTATTTCCAATTACATCTCTCTAAGCATGCAGGCTCCCTGAGCCCTCAGGTCTCCAGATGCACAGGAGTTTTTTTCCATGACAAGGATGTCAAACTGCTGACTCAGACTCCTGATTCAGACCAGTGTGATTACAGTGAAGATCTGTGCTGGAACATGACAGACCATCTGTCATGAAAGAAAATATAAAAAATTACTCCAGCCTTCAGTATGAAACCATAACATGTCAGAGCCTCAGGACTCTGGGCTTGGTTTAATCACAAAATACATACATTTTAATGCAACACTGAGAAAATTTCCCATGCTTTTGTCAAAAACAATGTTTAGGTGGAAATGACATTGTATCTACTGAGCTCTGGTGAAACCCCACCTGAAGAAATGTAACATGAAATTCAGAATTTTAATTCTGCTCTGTCTGGCTGCAGGTAGTGTTGTGACAGCTTGGTCACAATGGCTATTTCCAGGAATAAGATGTGCTTCAGCCTCAGTCTGCATTACAAACAGGAAAAGTTCTTTTCAGATGCACATTCATGGTGCCCAAATAAAGAAATTGAAAACTCATGAACAAAACAAGCCACATATTTTTTTCTATTTCTGCTCCTACTTCTGTGGTGTGAAGTATCTCCTGACCATCAGATTTGATTCTCATCTTTAAAGTATTTTGAATAATGTGACAGTTAAGTCTGTAAAATCTGCCTTGGCATAGGAAATAATCTTTTATTTATTTTAAAAATGGTAAAGAAGCAACTAAATTACAGGCTATATGCACAGAATACTCATGATACTGTGGTAGGGGGACATAAATCATTTATCACTCAAAATCAAGAAAATATAGTGGTGGAGAAATGGGGATAAAACACTATTTAAAAAAGGTGTAAATTTTGTCCTGCTGCTTAGCACTTAGATGATTTATCCAGGCATGAAGAAGTACTTTTTGCAGACCTTGCACCTAGATTAAGGTCTGTAAAATCCCATACAAAATCATGGAAGGAAGAAGATCACAGGGCTAGAGGTACAACCAATTATATATTTGATCAGAGGAAATTCCCACAATGGTGCCTATCAACCTTAAATCTAACCCACAATCAAACTTCTATCCACAGATATCTCATATTTTTATCCATCTTCCACACCTTATTCTTTACCTTATAACCAAAAAAGAGCATCATTCTCTCTGTCCCTATTTGGAACATTTCCTTTCCATCACTTTTATTTCCTTTAAAACAAAATGTGACACTTATTGCTCCGTCATTAATGCTGCCTTTGGCCTGCTCTCCTTGTCCAGTGTCTCTCCCTGTTATAAGAACATGAAACTCTTGTTACTGGATGCTGGAAAAAGTCTTCCAGAGGGATCTTGGGTGTTTTCCTCTTCCCCTGCAGAGCCTATGGCTAAAGGTTGGTGACAAAGATGATGCTTCAGGCCTCAAGTTTGCCACAATCCTGGGAGAAACAGCATTAAGGACTCAGTTCTACAGAGCATTGAGAAATTTGTGTCCCTCCACTGGAGGGAAAATTATCTGATAAAGAACAGGATGGAATAAATTTTTGACTGGTGACAGCTCTGCAGGAAACACGTGTAGAACCTGCATGAACACACTGTGACATGGGCCAGCTTTTTATCTTCATTCAGTGACCATTCAGCCACTTCCAAAGGGAAAATTTATCCCTTCCTTCCATCACTTATTTAACACTCAGTTGCTTCCACAGGCCTCATGCATCTCCTGTCTTTTGGATAATATCAGGATCGGTGCTAAACTCAGGCAACCTTAACCATATTTAAGGAATCACTTGTCATTCTCACCAGGATCCCATAGGATTTGGTTTTCCCCTACTACAGCCTCTCCCTGGCCACGTTAAAAATAGGCTTGGTAATACTTTTCACATTTGTAGGCTGTCACGAATGGTTAGCAGGGAAGAAGTCATTCAAACACACATGACTTTATAATTAAGGCACCTAACTCTTATAAACCCCATTTTTCACAGAAGCAGTGACTTTTAATAAAGTGCAGTGGAGCTGTGGGGGATTCTGTGGTTTCTGTGTGCAGGCCTTGTGCAAACGTTTCGACCCTCAGCCCTGACCACAGAGACCACAGTCATCAGGAGGAATATTTATTTCCACCCCAGCACTTGTCTGGTCTGGTGGACAAGCCCCTGAGCATGGAAATAAGAATGGCAGTAATTTCCTTTTGCTGGGCCTCAGTTTTTCCACCTAGCAAACTGGGATGATGATTTCTTCACCTTTTGAAAGCTGCCCTGAGAGCAAGGGATGAACCAAGGTAGATGGTGAGTCTGCAGGTGGGGTCACTGAGGTGAGCAGAGGTGATGGTAACACTGATGAAGGTGGAGAAAGCTGGAAAAAAAAGCCCAGGAGCCACAAATCCCATTCCCATGCATGCTGTGAGGGATGGAACTCCTTTTAGTCCCTGGCCTTCTGCAAGAAATTAAAACCTGGAAATTAAACTGATGAAGCTCTTTTATCTGGATCAGGAGGAGGATCACATGATGAGAACAATCTGGCTCTCTCCATGCATGTAGTAACAACACACTCAAAGCTGGGAACCTGAGATAAAATTAAAACAGCTATTAAATAAGCACTAGAAATTAATTTAACCTCACTGTCAGCAATATTCTTTCCAGTTCACCTGCTGGGCAAAGTCAGGGAAAATACCTGGTTATCAGCATGACAAAAAAGCTCATTCACAGCGTGAATCAGGAAGTTGGATGCTGCAAGTGCTGCCTGTCAGCATCCACTGACCTGTCACAGGTGTGAAAATAGAAAATAGGATATTGGAAAGACATGATCACCTCTTGCAGGTCAGGGTGCCCCTCTCCATGACTCCAGCACTTCAGTGTTTCTGTTTCCCAGTTCACCCCCAGGCTGAATAATCCGTGCTTTGAACTAATCCTTTGTCTACTCTTTGACTCTACACCAAGTGTGACTTTTGGAGGCCATTTGAACCCTTGTTGTGGGGCCTCTGTGACAGGTAACAAGCCTTAGGGTGAAGGAAAAGGCAATAGATTCATCACTGGCACTTGCAGCCTTCTGACACTGTCTCATATTCACTTTCCTAATCAGGTGAGGGGAACATGGCTCTAGATAAAGTTGCTAGAGAGTGGGGACAAGGCTGCAGATATGGGCACCCAGAGAGCAGTTATCAATGGCTCATTGTCAAAACAGAAAGCACTGCTGGAAAGCCAGAAAGTGCAGCCTGGGAGGACAGATTGATTGAGTTACATTTATTAGCCAAAAGAGAGCCTTGGTGGGATGTAAGTGCCTTTGAGCACAGAAAAGGCTGTTTCAGAGCTCACTGCTACAATCTGTCCTCACCACTGGGATAAGGAAAGCCTTTACATCGTTGCAAAAAAAGGAAAAAAAATTCAAACCAGATAGGAAAAAAAAAATTATGAGGATCTATAATATCAGTAGACTCAAGACTGTGAAATCTACATCCTTGGGGGTCTATAAACACAGGCTGGATAAACCTTTGCCAGGAAAAACAGGTTTAAGGGACTCTGCTTAAGATAGGCAGGGCTGCTGAGGGCTTTCTGTGTACATCTGAATGATGCCCTGAGGCTTGATGTGCTTCTGGCCAGGCTTTGGGCATCAGCATCCCTTGGTATAGGCTGCTGGTAGCTCAGTGCAGCACACACTGATAATCCACTCTCAAGTTGCCTAAAAAACTTTATTTCGTTTATTTTACATCAGGGAAGACTGGGACTTTTGTAGGAGATACTGTGGTTGTGTGATGCTACTGAAAGGCAGCCAGGAAAAAAGCTGCAGTTTAGCCAAGGGCATGAGCCTGGGTCATGTGCAGACCTGAGCCTTTCTCTGGGACTTCCCAAGGTCACCTCAAACCAGCTCTGGATCAAGAACTGGGATCTCAGCTGTGTGGACATGAGGCAGGAAGGACTGGAAAACCACATAAAAAGGCATCAAATACTGCAACCCACCCTGTGTCTGATGTCATATTCCTGACCCAACCCCTCTGCTTTCACCTTTTGGCAGGTGAGCTGATGTGGATTTCTGCAAAAGAATGATTTTGACCTTTGCTGGGCTGCATTAGTATTTAAGTTGGGTCTTTGACTTACTGGGGCTGAGTGTAGTGCCCAGCAAAGTCAGCAGCATTGGAAAGTGGGGAAGGAAAATGGAAAAATCCCCCAAGAAACACTCAGAGGGCAGATAGCACAGAAATCAGAGAACCATGAAGTGCCTTGGGTTGGAAGAGACCTCAAAAATCATCTCGTTCCACCCTCTGCCATGGGCAGGGACACCTTCCACTGTCCCAGATTGCTCCAAGCCCTGTCCAACCTGGCCTTGGACACTGCCAGGGATCCAGGGACAGCCACAGCTTCTCTGGGAAAGCTGTGCCAGGGCCTCCCCACCATCAGGTTTTGGGGGTTTTCAGATGGGTAATCTCGGGGTTTTGGCAATCATAAAGAGCTGAAATCACTGCACTGACTTCACACGCACACAAAATATTTAAGCCTCAGTCTGAATCTCCATCTCTGTGGTCCAGTGAGTGACCAAGACCCTGCACTGGCAGAGGGAAGCCCAGTGAGGAGGAACATGAGCCCTGCTCATCCCAGCAGTGCTCAGGGCTGGTGCTGCTTTGGGTAAGCCCAGAGGGACACAGAGGAAACCCTGTGGGCTCTGCTGCAGCTCTTTGGAATTGTTGGATCCACTCAACAGTGAACTCACTACAAATAAAGCCACTGGGTTGACACACCACACTACAGGCACAATTCACCCTAAAGGGTTAATGTAAAATAGATTTAAACATAAAATAGACCCAAAAATGTAATTTCTTTGGTCTCTGCTTCAGCTGACATCTTTGGGGAAGGTGCTTTGCAGGGATTTACAGCCAGATGGGGGTAAGAGGCCACAGCTGTACTGTGATCCCCAACTCCACCCCCAATTAATGATCTTCTGAGGACATATCCTTAAATGAGAGGAAATGACAGGTTTAAATTGGCATGTGCCACACACAGTGCAGTGGCAAGCCCAACAGTCAGTATAATTTTTAATACGGCCATAGAAAACACCTTTTTATACTAATGGAATAAATCATGTTCTCAACACCTGCAGTTTACACTGGCCAACCTGTAATAAGGTATTAATGCAGAGCAGTGGCACATCCTGTTCCAGAGCAGCAACAAAATGCTGAGGGACCCCAGGGTACAGGTATTAGCTGAGGGCACGACTCAGTGGCTGCACATCACCCTCCCAGCACTGCAGCTGCACCTTCTGCACCACACTACACACCTCAGAGTTATTTTCCTTCCTAGCTGTCCACAGGCTTTTATTTTTTATTTTCTTTTTCTGATTACACAGATTTCAATTCAGACAAACATTATTATTTCCAGTCTTTCTTTAAGAGTGTGCTCTAATTACACCAAATATCAAGACAGCTTCAGGTCAGATGGGAGGCAGATGATGCTGCTGGTCCTTGAAAATGCAGTGATGGTGGCAAATAAACCATCCCTGGAAGTGTCCAAGGTGAGTCTGGACAGGGCTTGGAGCAACCTGGGATAGTGGAAGGTTCCCCCATGGCAGGGGTTGGAACTGGGTGGTCTTTAAGGTCCCTTCCAACCCAAACTATTCCATGATTCTATGACTCTACATAGCAATGTAAGGGTATTTCTGACTGGGCTTCATGGAGAAGCAGGTGGAAAAATGGATGCCTTTCTTCCCTCAGAGGTGGTTCTTCCAGGATGACCATGGTGTCAGGCAGACCTCAGTGAATTAGTTACACACAGGTTTAAGTGGTGCTCTGAAAGCAGCACCTTCTTTTCTTAAATGAAAGCCTGAAATTCTGATTTCAGCCATGAGGCTGCTGCTTCCAGCAGGAGGTTGTTGTAGAATTACAAATATCAGTCAAGAAAACTCAAGTATTACCTTATGTGTGGTGACTTTACTGTTCAGCAAAAGATCACAGATCTGGAGAGATTAAACCAGAGTCTGTTTTGATAATTACAGAGGGTTTACATGAAATCACACTTTAATTTTTTTGTTTTCTATGGTGTAGAATAGGAGAATTGTGTCCAAACCACAGTGGGAACTCTAAGCCAGCAGTTGCCTTTATCAGAAGTCAGTGTCTTCCTGAGGCACTAAAATTTTTGGGGTTTCCAAATCAGAAGAAACAAACACAGCACTTGATAAAGCATCTGCTGTGCTGGATTCATCTCTGTCTGTGCAAGAACAAATCTGGTTTTGCAGAGCTGTGGTGGTCAGTGTTTCAGCCACAGAGCTATTGCAGCTTCCCTACTGCCATCTTTTAATTTGAATTTTGGGACCTACTGTCTTCCTCTTACCGTAATTATCAGTACTATTTTTAAAAGACTGGTTTTACAAATTCACTGATACATCAATAATGAACTGAGGCACTGAGAGGTCTGGATGGGAGCTCGGGTCTCCGGAAAAACATTTCAGTGCCTTCATTTGGTGAGGCTTGGGTGAGGGAAGCATCTGCTTTCCTTAAAAAATAAATGAATGAGTAAATGTGCCAAATCTGATATGGTGCAAAATCAGTGTAATACCCAAGGGAGCAGCAGCAAGTTAGGAAAATGGTTAGTTTTAGGTAGTTAGGAAAAGCAGAAAACCCCCTCATTTCTAGACCTGGACTGATATCCCCAGTGATGCCTTTGACAAGGAGTAAACAGGAAAAGCTGAGCTGGCTGAAAGTCTGTAAGGAACAGGGAGGGAAAAATCCATGTTTACCACATGGAAAAGACAGACAAAGGCAGCACAGAGCTGAATGTTATTTTCAACATTCCCAAAAGAGGATGAGACAGGAGAGAGGGTAAAGACACAACAACACTTAAAAAAGACTTTAAACAAGTCCTTACCAGCATTTCTTTCTGAATGGGTTTAAACTCTGGCTCCCTTTGTCTGCACATGGCAAGGGAAGAAAAGAGCCACCAGATCATGGATGTTCTTGCAGTGGAAAATTTTTGACAGGTTTTGTTTTTTTTTCTTATCCCTGTTGCAAACCTTTACCCAGACTGAGAGGGGTCTGATCTTGCTTGTGTCCCAAAGCCATGAATTTACATTTACTGTCCCACAACCTGACTGCTTTCCTCCTCTGTAAACAGAGGATTCCTCATAGTTATACAGACAGACTGAATTTGGATGAAACAATTGATCAGGAACTGGCAGAAAGAGGGAGATTTATTGGTTATCTAGGACACAGATCTGCAATCAAGATCAATACAAAATCACTGAAATATTTAAATTACTCTCTTGACAGGCTGAAAGAATTTGGGTTGCTCAGCCTGGAGAATAAAAGGCTTCTGGGAGAACTTCGAATCCCTTCTGGTAATTAGTGGGGCTCCAAGAGAGTTGGAGAGGGACTTTTTACAAGAATGATGGGACAATGGGGAATCCTTTAAACTGAACAAGGGTAGAGTTAGATCAGTTATTAGGAAGAAATTTTTCCCTGTGAGGGTGAAACCTGGCACAGGTTGTCCAGAGAAGCTCTGGCTGCCCCCATCTCTGGAAGTGTCCAAGGTCAGGCTGGACAGGGCTTGGAGCAACCTGGGGTAGTGGAAGGTGTCCCTGCCCATGGCAAGGGGATTGGAATGAGATGATTTTTGAGATCCCTTCCAAGCCAAACCACTCTGTGATTCTGTGATGGTTAATGGAACACAAGCAGAAGGTTCCTACATGGTATCCATAAAAAACAGTCACTATTACATAAAAAAAA
>VXBR01006346.1:503523-542039 GCA_013400215.1 Cisticola juncidis | reverse complement strand
AAAAAAAAAAAAAAAGCCAATCTAGAGCTTCTGTGCAGAACCTGTGCCTCTTTTAATCTGACTTTAGTTTACTTGACCAGAGATTTCTGACACTGCTTTATCTGCTGGGTGTCAGATCAAACCTGTGGCTGCAAGACAGACTTGTTGCCATAGCTGGTGCTGCAGAGCTGGTGCTCCCCATGCACAGAGAGGAGCCTCCTGCCTTCCCAAAACAGAGCATCAAAAATGTAACCTCAGACTGGGGTTTGTGGTCCCACTTGGAAAGGAATCCCTTCTACCACCAGAACAACAATTTACCGACCTGGGTGAGCAGAAAACCTACACTGTGAGTTCTGGACTGGAATAAACCATCCCAACTTCCAAAAATTCCCAAGCTCTGCACTTGCAGGCTGCCAGTTGCAGAGCTTGGAAATGCTCCATGGGGGATCACTGCTTTTCCCACCTAAGCCTCAGGAGCTGTCTTTTAATTCAGCAAATACAAGGTTTGACCCATGAGTATATTTTAAGGAAAAAGTCGTATCTTCTTTCCTGATGTATTTGTATCACTATAGGATTCAAAACATAGGTGATTATTTATTTATATATATAAATGTAACATGCAAATTGAGGGACTATCTCTGACCTTCCCAGCAAAGTTGAATAGTAATGGTTTTAGTATCTATAAATTTTTGGGTGTCACATGCTAGTAAAACGTTGGACAGGAAAAACAGGGGGAAATAGCCTATCCATATGAAAACAATAATCATGTAATATTTATTGTCTGGGATTGAAATGTTTCAAGTATTCAAAGCAATAAAACATCAGGAAAAGCTAGACTTCCTGATGTAAAAAGGCCATAAATTTCTTCTCTCATAAGACACAAGGAGAGGGGGAAAATCAATGTGACATTTAAAGCTAAAGAAAGAGAAAAGGAAAGAATGAGAGAAAGAAAAAAACACACACCACACTTAAATTTAAGTTGAAGCAGTGGAGAGCCCCCAGAGGGCACAATCCACTCACCTTTGGGAGGCTGCAGGAAGGAAATGGCAGCCAAGAGCACAACTCATGTATTGTAAAATATAAGGACATTTCAGAACAATTTAAGGGAGCAAAGAGGAATCTCTGCAGTGTCTGGCTCTGACAACTCTGTCCCAGCTCTTTGAGATCTCTCCCTCTCAAACCAAATTCTGTTGGACTTTAAAAACCCCCAACAAACCATGACCAAAGGGGGAAAAAAAAAACCCACCCAAAAAACCCCCAACAATTTGCAGATTCAAAAATCCTTTTTTCATACACATCATAGATGTTTTTTTCTGAAACTTCAGGAGGTTTCACAATTTCTTAAAGATTCACAGTATGACATTAAACTTTGTGTGAGAGATAAATGACAGCAAGGAAACCAAAGGTTACAATCAGATTACTTCCACAAAGTAAAAATCTTTTATATTTACAAGGATAAAACACATTTGTTGCCAAGAGGGAGGTATCAAAACAGGGTTATGTTTGCTTTTGGATTTAAAAGCAGAAATGTTTTTTGGAATTCAGTCTTTAGGAAAAATGACTACATATATATACATATTTATTTAATATATATGCATATAAATTAATACATTTTCTCTGCTTCTCCTGCTCACCTACAAATAAAGTTTTAATAAAAGGCTCTTTACGAGCAGCATTAATTTTGCCCTTCCTTCAAGACCACCAAAGAAACCAATGAAGATGCAAAATCCCTTCAGAGTATGCACCACAACTACATACCTGAGAGCAAATAAAACAAGCCTCAACAAAATAAAAATGAATCCAGCATCATCTACAAGCCCAACTTCAACACTGAAAAAAAAGCACCTATAAAAACCAGCCATGGTAAAAACTGGTAAGGTTTGGACATTGGCCAAAATTCAAAAGTTTGGCTGCTTTTACCAGATTTTATCTTCCCTACCATAACTTTGATAAGATTGTAACCTCTAAGGGTGGCCAATGGAGCAAGGTGGACTAGCTTGGATGGCTACATTTATTTATTTGGGTACTGTGAATGAAAGCAATGAACTCAGACTCTGCCCCAAAATACGTGTGTCCTTAAAAGGTGAGATTTTTAACCCACTAATAAAAAAGAAAAAAACAGTTGCAGAAGGATAGAGGACAGCTGTTCACCACTGCATCAGCTCTGAAAGTTGACTGCACGTGAGAATTATCTATCCTCAGTTATTTCACTGCCAAAGTTCTGATCATCAAAATGTGCAAATAATAATGATGTAATTTTCAAACAGGAAAAAAAGAAGAGATTTTTCCTAAGAGATCCAGTCAGACCAGGGTTATTCTCCCTTACCTTGGAATATTCATTATTGTGGTTCTTGATCTTCCAATGGAAGAATCTGTCTTGTTTTTCCTCTTGGGATTGTGGCCCTACAGGAGCCATGTATCAGTTTTGCCACCACCCCAGAGAAGTTGAATAAAAGCAGCACCTTCCATGGAGAAACTGTCAAAGACCCTTTCCCAGGTGCCCAAGGAATTCCTTAATAATTATTTCCATTTATTTGTGTTCAGTTTACACAAAAACCTACCGAGCAGTGAAAATTTAGGATTATGTTGATCCCATTCCAAAACAGAAGAGTATGAATTCTTATATATTCTTATATATAAATTCTTATAATATTAAAGTAAGGGCAAGCTGACATGGAGAACACTAGACAGATTTTGTCTAGTTTGCTAAAATCATTCTGTTGAAGCTATAACAAAACTTGTGCATTAGCAGATTTGGGCACTGCTGATCAGCAGATACCCAATGATCTGAGCAAAGGAGCTCAGGGGAGGCTCAGCTGGAGCCTCTCTCCTCTGAACACCTTCCCTCTCCTCCTGCAGTGATAGTTCAGATTTATTTTCACCTCAGCTTGACACGCAGTTGCTGCCATTTCATTTGCAGATCTGAAGAAATCGTGTCAGCACAAGAAAGGCAATCGTTTTTTCTGAGTTTTTTTTTTTGTTTTGCAGATTAATTAAATACTTAGGGAAATGAGAGGTAAACAGAACTGGTTTGAGCCAGTTATTGACTACTGCTGACTATCTGAACCTCACCATAGCTTCTGATATTTTACACTTTCTCTTCTTCCAGTTCTAGTTGCAAGATCAGGATCAGCCACCACACTTTAGTGGCATTTTACTGGGTTTAGACCCAGTTCATCTACTAAAAATTAATGTTTTGCTTTATTTTTGTCAACACCCAATGCAGCTGCTGCCCCATTTAAAAGAGGGCATTTACATTTCTTAATCATGTTTCTCCTTTGTGCTCTGCAAAGGCAGTTTGGGAGGAGAGGAAGAATGCCCTGGCAGTGCCAAAGCAGGATTTTTGTAATGAGTGCATCCCTCATGGTGATTTCAGAAGTCCAGCAGAGTTTGGAGGAGGGCAGGTGTCCCACAGTCCATGTTATGGTGAAAATTTATCTTTGGTGTTTCTGCAGGGGGTCACCAAGTGCCCATGGCACATCTCAGCCAGAAGTTTTCCAAGTCTTGAGCCCTGGATTGGATCCAGATTGTGTGGTTGCATTTTTCCATGTCCAGCTCCTCCATGGGCACTGCCTTTGTCCCTTTGTCCCCAGGCCTGCAGGGCTGGGTTGTGTTCTCTGACACATTTACTGCTTTCACTGCAGAGGGAAGACATTGCAGAACTGAGAGCATCATTATGGATTTGAGAAATCCAGGTTTCTGAACCATCCCAGGTTTCCCACGTGTGGCCCATCATTCAGCCTTTCCCCAGAAGAAAATGAGCTAACAATACACAATTTTTAATTTATTCTGTAGACATAAACACATGGAAACCCATGAGACACTCAGCTACTACAGTGATCAAAGTCACACAAGGACCAAAGATTGACAGATCACACCTTCACCAAACCAGTAAGAAAAATTTGCAAAGCATCTGGATGAAGACAAGTCCAGAAATACACAGATACTGACATAAGAGTCTTGTGCCAATATTTCTGTCTGATAGGAATTAAGATGATTTATCAATCACAAATACTGAAGAGAGCTACAAAATGTAAAATGAAACTGTATTATTATAATTTTAGTTCTTCATTTTCCTTATTTATCTTTCCATCTTTCACTACTAATCTATCTTGTTTAAGAAAAATAGTATTTAAGTATAGTGGAGCTTGATTACTGAGAATGGCTATTAATGTAGTGTCTCAGAGCACTCTCTAGACAGTTGAAAAGCTTTTAACAGTAAAATATGAAAGTTTCCTTCAAATTTGCAACCATCTGCCTTCCAAAACTTTGTTTCAGTAGTTGCCAAGATTTTCAGTGATGTATAGAAGCCAAAGTATCTGATTTTTGTCTCCCCACAAGAGATGAGAACTACTTTTTCTTATTATTTTGTAAAGGCAACATCATTATCTCAAGCAAAAAAAAGAAAAAAAGTTGAGCTACATTAAAGATACAGCTTTCAAAATAATTTTTAAGGCATCTGGCCTTATTTAAACCATCAAATTTACATTCAATTCCTTCAGGGATGGCTTTGCTGCTTTGTGCTGGCTCCGTGCCCTCTGAATAAACCTGGATTTAATGCATGCCACCACTGCATTTCCCTGGCTGCACTGCTGCACAGGGCAGATATATAGCAGAGGTATAAAAAGCCCAGCTTTGGACAAGATGATTCATTCAGGCAAAAACATCCCCAACCCTGTAAGTGTTTAAGTTTCAGCTAGAGTTGGACTTGTGACTAATGTCATTATCTATTTATTCTGAATTTATGATTAGAAGTGTTTATGTACCATGAAGCATTCTCTGTGAGCTGGACAGGAAACTATAAATCATTTTATGAGATCTACACACAGCTGATGGCAGAACCTTAATGCAACACAAAGGTTTATCCACACCCAAGAAATGCCAAAACACTTTTTTTGTATTTCCCCCCTCAGTAAGACGGACACTTGACAAAGAAATGTGTTTTGAAAACCCAGGAGGGCACATTTTGGAGGGTCCTGAGTGTTTCTGGAGAAGTATCTGGAGCACTGTCAGCTTCTCTGAATTTCCAAAGACAAAAGCCTTTTAAAGGGTTTGATTTTCTCAGAGGAAAGACTGATAGAGGATGGACCAGGAAATGAGATGAAGCTCAACCAGAAATTGGGTTGTGGCTCCCTCACCTCTGACAAGTGTTAAGCTGAATTATTATCCCTGTTTTGAGGATGGCTGGGAGAAAAACTGAAAAACCAGGTAGTAAAACCACAGAGTGAGGCAGGCACTGAGCTGAGAGCAAAACTCACACTCCCATATGAAATAGAGTTATATTCCTACTGAAACTGAAGTCTCCCTTCTTCAGATAACTAATGTGAAATAATCTACATAACCCGATTCAGTACCTATAAACCTGGCTAAGAATAGAAATGATCTGCAAGTTGAAATTACAGAGGTGTAAAGATATTCATTCAATCTCAAGCTGAATTTTATATATAATAAAAATGTGTAGTACCAGCCTAAACATACATCTCTGTTTCTGCAGTATGGGAAGTGGTGCTAAGAAACACTCCAAGAGCAGCAAGCACAAGTATTACTGGTTGTATTTTTGTTTTAAAAAGAATTAAAGAAAACTCTGAAGATGAGAAACAAAGTGATTCCTTCCCAAAATAAGAATAAACTGGGTTAGATCAAGATAGGGACACATAACACACCTTGTTTGACTCTAAATTCAGCTGCCTGACTTGTGCAGAGAAGTGAAAGGTTATTATATGGGTTTACTGGGCAAACCCAGATTTTATAAATAATTGCCTGTCAGGCTGTTCAAGATAGACAAACACACAGCAGACCAACAAAAACATGATCTGTCATATTTCTGGGAGAAATGTATGTTGAGTCTTCATTCTTTGGGACTTTAAGGAGACCAGTAAAAAATAAGTGCCAGTATTTTTCCTGCTTATGCATATTTTAAAATGTAAAATCTGGGAGAGAGACAGCAACAGAAGGAATTTTGATTCCAGTACCCTGTGCCTGAAATGGTTTCTTCTGTCTGTATCCCTGCAGATCGAAACCAAATACAATAAATGCTGGTGTCCTTTTAAAAAAGTCTGGATGTTTACAGCAAGCATATAATTTTCCATGATTAAGGATGCCAACAAAAATAAAGAGTGATGATAAAAAGGAAACTTTAATCATATATTTCGAGAAGCACAAATGGAACATCAGAAAACTTCCCCCTTCCCTCTCTTAATACATTGTACACATTACTTTTAGTCCTTTACACACACAAAATTTTCAGAAAACAGAAGCATAAGCAGATGAAAGGGAAAGGGAATTTACGAATGGCAGCAATGTTGGATGCACGATGTTCACTTTTACAATATTTTGGTTGCAAAAAGACATTTTTCCATTTATTTTAAAAAATACACATATATTTAAAGCTTCAGCAAGCAGGTCCAGAAGAGCAGGACAACAAAACCAACTACAAATGACCACAACAGCACAGAGCAGGAGTGAAAATTAAGAATATACTAGGCACAAAGGAGGAGGATGGCTGCACTACATAAAATACTTTGCTGTTCTCCTCTTGATCCCTTGAGTGTTCTGGATTAACCTGAGGCTTAAGTTGGATTCCAAGACTGAGCTCAGGGCAGCTGAAGAAGACCCCTGACCTGTGGTACCACAGGGACAGCAGCAGGATGTGCCAGCAGATCCTGGGGAAGGGCTCAAGCAGTAGCCCTTTTCACCGTGGTTAGCTCTATATTTGTACAGGTTTTATGGGACAAAATAAATGTGTTTGTGAGGCCAGCAAAGGCTGGAGGAGCAAAGGGACAGGAGCAAGCATACAGGCAGGGACTGAGATTTAAAAAAAAAAATCTTGAAAACAAACACCGTTAGCTAGGCAAAAAGAGCTGGTTTCTTCTTTAACCAAATCCAACAGTAATGCTGCCTTTGTCAACAACTGGGACAACATCTGCTTCCTGTAGCAAATGCTGAGCAAGTACACAACGTTAAGCCCTTGCCTAGAACCAGAGACAGACACAGTTATTGAAACATTTTAGAATGTGTTTTTCCAAATAGGGGTCCAATCCAGAGCCAAGGCACTGCAAAGGCTTTCTTTGATTTTGGACAATGATGGCTCAAACCTTAGGAGATGCCAATATTGAAAATTTGGGCATGAGCACTTTGCCCATATTTGGGTCTGCAAAAAGCCAAGTCTCCAACTGGTAAAGTTTAGTTTACAAGAACTTTTTCTGAATATCTTTGCATCTAAACTTGGTATGGCTGTCATCAAAGTCCCCTCACTGGATTAAACTGGGTTATACTCTGTGCACACTTCCATTAATTGAGAGAAACAAATGGAAATTAGTGGAAAATAGAGGGAAATACTTTTCCTTTTGGTAAAAATTGCAAAGAAAATGACATAACCTTTATACAACCTAAGAAACCAACACAACCCAGTCTATCTCTGGCCTCTTCCTGCCCCATCCTGCTTTACAAAAAAATCTCTTGGAGAACATACAGACTTCCAGACACTTAAATAAAAATGACATGGCAGTCAGAAAGTCCCCTGCAAACTCTAGCATTGTCTGAGCTACATTCTTTGTCCACCTACACCCTATCCCAAACATCCTGCCATTAATTAGCTAAATGTTCCAGCTAGTAAACAAGAATAACGATTGAGGGGGCTGGAAAAAGAGACAGAGACAGGAGCAGATAGTCACAACAAACCAGCCCACTCACTGGTACATGGAGACATTGGAGCTTGTATTTTTTTTCCTTCCATGGAGGGGAAAAGAAAATCACCTTAATATAATACTGTCTTTCCTGTTGCTGCAGCCACATCCACATCAGCAGGCAAGAAAAGTCATCCCATTCCTGCGGTAGGCACTCTGTCAGGGAGAGAGAAAATCTGCAGTGAATTATCACATCAGCTTCAACAAGGGAAGGAGGCAGAGAGAAAGGCAAGGCTTTCTTCCTGTTTTGTAGGCTATTCTGGCTGCAGTCTAATAGTGTGCTTAATCTTAACATTTCTGGTGGGGAAGCTGTAAGCAACCACTTTGTCTATTAAAAAATCAGTGTGGTTAACAAGTGGTTAGTGACTATTTCAGGAGAGCAAGAGATAGGCAAAAATGTAACATCCTCCTTTGTTAATTGCCTGCAAAATAGATGAGGCCAAAAATACACCATTATTCTGAATCTGTTTGTCCTTTACAAGCACATATTCTGTACTCACCGTGCTTAAGAATCATTTCTAAACTGCCTGAATACTCTATAAATTATTGAATAATTGCAGTTTTCCAAATTTAATTTATAGTTTGAGTCTAAAGTTATATAAACAGACACTGGCATAATCCCCACTACTCCAAACCCAAATTAATCTTAGAGACTTTCTGGTGAGTGGGAAATAATTTGATATCCCATATATTGTAACCTGGGATGACGTGTTTCCAATGGTAAAGAAACACAGGAGTTAAGTAGCACTTGAGAAAATAATTTTAAAAGATCCTGTGACACTAAAATACCTTTCATGCATTTTTAACAGCTCTTTCTGAATCAATATAGGAAACTATACCTTTTAATGTCACTGGAAACCCTATAATGTAAGGAGATATTCTCAGCTTAAAAATACCTTTTTTTTTCTATTAACAATATCTTAAAAAAAAGTAAAGCAGTTTAAATAGTTTTGCTTTATTTGGTTCACCTTCAGCAGTCATCCTGTTTTAAAAAAGAAAATGTAGTCAACTATTTCATTACAGTTAGTGCTTGGTCAGATTTATTTTGTACCTCTTCAGTTGAAGCACTTAGGAAGTGCCATATATAACCACCATTTTTAGTGGTTCTACCAATTTCCTAATTAATTTCAGACAGATCAATTCCTTCTCCCTTAAACTAGAATTAGAGTAACATTAGGAGTAAAGGATAACCTCAAACAACTTTGGATATAAATAGCATTTATACTGAGCTGTAAAGAAATCATTTCAAAACCAGCAAGGATGTATTCAGAGAGACATTTTACAGACAGTGAATATGCAAAAGGAAATATGTACAAGATGTTCATTACAGCATCCTTTACATTAACACCACACTTCAGTCTGGGGATATAGCAGCATATGGCATTAAAGAGCACAACATCAGCTCTGGGATATACAGCCAAGACATGACAGTATCACCACAAACAAAACACAAAATAAATCCAAAGACTCTATACCCAAACATGAAATGCCCAAAACAGACTAGCCAATAATTTTGAAAGGATCCAATATATTCCCACAACCACAGAGAGAAAGTCCAAGGCAGTTTGGATGTTCAGCTTGCCCAAACCATTATGGCCTGCATTTGGAAGTGGATGCAAAAGGAATATTTTTAGCTGCTTGACCCCAATAGTTTCACAGGGATTATAACCCAAGTGACAACCTTTAACTGTAAACAAATATTCAGGACTACTGGGCAGTTTGCTTGGAGACAAATGATCCTGAGTACAAAGCTGGAACTACATGAAAGATAAAAGATTGAATTTTGTGAGAGGAATTTGGGTTGTGAAGCAAAGTTGAGCTTGGCTGGGTTCACCTGGGAAATAATAAAGTTTAACATTTTCCAACACAGGCAGTGCTGTACAGTGAGTTATATCCCTGCAATGGTCATTTCAGAAGCCAGTTTCATGGCATGCAGGATAACACCTTTGGAGAGCTGGGCACACCTACAGTCTATATTTAGTGATATATTATAACAAGTATGGCTATAGTTAGGATTGAAAACTATTTCCTACTTCACTCCCCATTTCACATATTTTAAACTTTCTGAAACATTTGCCCTTGGGCTGAAACTTCCTCTGCTTTAATCTCTGCCTGAAGTTCACTTTCTTTGGAAAGGACCAACGAAATTCCTGAAGCCATTATGAAGTTCAGCAATAATGAAAACATTTTTTCCTTCCCAAGCCAGACAAAGTGATTCTGATAGATGTGTACTTCATTATGGAATTTAGCCATAAACTGAAACATTTTACCCAGAAACCATCTGTACCTTCAACCTCAGAATAAAGGTAATTGTTTTGAAAATCAGTATTTCAGAGGAGGGAGTTTGATTCATCTCATTCCATAACAAGATAACACTCATTCTCATTTTGATACATTACTAGATAATAAAGGTTAACCTCCAAAACACTCCTATGCAGAGCAAAAGTATTTTACAGACATCCCATTTTTCTGAGTTATACCAGATATCTTTAAGATCTATACAGCTGAATTTGTGATACTGAAAGACAGATCTTTACATGCCAAGAATCATGAAGAGAAACAGCAAGATGTTTTTCATAAAACTCACATGTGTATGTGCCCTTGCAAGAGTTTAGATGTATGTGGCAGACATTTAATGTGGTTGGAGATAATTTACAGGGTTTGGATGACACTTCTGGGTGCTTTATGCCACTTTGGCAGCATCCACATTTAAATTTTTTCTAAAATATGATTATTTGGCTCAGAATTACAGATAGAAGATGATGCAGGCTCTTGATGTGGGATTAAAATAGCTGTATCCATTTTTCTGGATATGTCTTGCTGTCAAGAGATAACATAAGCCCATGGTTCCTCCTGGAGCCCTTTTTGGAAAAGTGTCTACTGCATCCAAATTTTCTGTGTGTTCTCTCTTAAAATTTACTACCAGGCTGTGCTTTGACTTTTCCTGCTGTGGGCTGAATCTCTGCTATGGCTGAAGTTCTGTCAGCCTCTTGCTGTACCCAATATGTGCAGAGGTAGTCAAGAAACCATCATTCAGACATGGGGAGGAATCACCTAACCTGGCACAAATTAGACAGTTTGCCTTCCCAGAATGGCTTCCGTGCCCTGAAAAGTTCATCTATCCTTACTTGGTTAAATCCAGCTCTCACAGAAACTCTTGCTGCTCCTTGACATCACAGGACAAGATTTCTCTTCCTTTTTTCCTACCTCTTTGATGGTAGAAGAACAGATTGCTGCCAACCAGAGCCAGGCTGCACAGGCTGTGACAATGTGAAAGCAGAAACGTGACCTTCATCTTCATCAGGCCACTCTTACTACCTGCTCCCATTTAGGGGAGAGTTTTGATGATTTTGCTTCTTAGTCCTTCCTTCCCAGTCCTATCCTGACCTAGTGGGTCTATCCCTGCTCATGGCAGAGCAGGGTTGGAACCAGATCTTTAACACCTCTTCTAACCCCAATAATTCTGATTCTACCCCGTGAAGGCATCTTGTGAAGAACCTTCTCAGGCATCCTTGATACAGGAATGCTCCCTTGGAAATGTTGCTCCTTCAAGTTGTCAAAGCACACTGGATTCAGACACGGGGTCCTCTCTGGCAACACTATCATTATTTATTATCACTATCATTATTTAATCAGTGAAGGCAGGCTTTTTTCCAACCATCTGAAAGCATTCACAGTGAAGCAGAAAAGATGGGCAGTGTTCATTGCTGTGAGTTGCCTAAAAGCAACATCTCGCTTTGCCCTTAGTTTGGTGAAAGAAGAAAAAATTAACAGCTTAAAAAGCCAGCATGGCACAAGGGAACTAGGCCAAACAAATCCTCAAATTTAATGAAAAATCATCATTTTCTACTCCCTGTATTTCTGGTTGCATTTCTCTCCTGTAGTGGGAGCCCAAGGCAGTGTCATTATGAAGGACCAAAAAGAACCACTCCAAGAAAAGGGCAGCAAAATTTGTGTCCTCACAGTAGGTCCCCATGAAATGGGACAGCTTACTGAAGAGTTCATAGGACAATTTAAGGGACTGATAATTGTGGGTTTTAGCAATTTAGGAGTAAGAAAATGGCTTTAAACTGAAAGAGAGTAGGTTTAGATTGGATATGAGGAAGAGAAGTTCCCTGTGAGGATGGTGAGAGCCTGGCACAGGTTGCCCAGAGAGGCTGTGGTTGTTCCATCCCTGGCAGTGCCCAAGGCCAGGCTGGACAGGGTTTGGGACAGCCTGGGACAGTCGAAGGTGGCCCTGCCCATGGAAGGGGGTGGGAACTGGGTGATCTTTGAGGTCCCTTCCAACCCACACCAGTCTGTGATTCTGTGATTTACAGAAACAGCTCCTAGCCAAACATGAAGATGTGTGAGCACTCCTCAATGAGAGTAGATTAGGACACCAAAACTTCTGAACAGGCATCTCAGCTACAAATGGTTTCCAGTTAACAATTTACACCAGTGCAGAATTTCACAGCTGTAGCATGATGAGAAAGAATAATTTTGGCAGGAGAAAGAAACAGCTGGGATTTTTGAGTGGGCTGACGCTGAATTTTTATTTGGGATAAAATTTGGAAAGTCTGGGGTAAAACATCTCCAGCGGGCACCCGAGACACCAAAGTTTATTGGGCCAAATCCTACATTGGTTTAAGTCTGCAGTTCTCCTTGCATTAAAGTTAAGCACAATGTCACACTGCAGGCCTGTTGTATCACTTAGAGATGTTAAATCCTGAATTATAAGCTCTGTATAAGTGAGTTACAGAACAGCAGTTATAAAACTTGAAATCTCCCTTTCTTGGTGTCCTCTAGTATGTGTGTGGGCAAGTGGTCTAATTACAGTGCAGAAAGTGGAATGGTAGACAGAGACATCCAAATCAAAGAGCAAGCCCTGGCTGAACTTGATTAATAAACATAAATGCAAATAGGCACATCTTGTTTGTGACATGCCACGGTCCTTTCCGCCCTGGGTAATTTTACTCTATTCTCTGACATTTGCATAAATGTAAATCAAACAATATGACTAAAGCAGGTTTGTGATAGGGGAATCATATGCAAAACTTCTTTCCACTAAATGATTCTCTTCATGCAGCCCTACAGTGTTACTGTGAAAATCAGGGAGGGCTGGATCTCAGAGAGGGAGAGCCTTTATTTAAGAACAGTGGAGGGAGCCCTGCCCTTTAAATCAGAGACATTCTTGGATCAGACACTGGCTGGCAGGATGGAAAAAAAGAATGCAGCATTAACTTTCATTACATTCCAAATAACCTGGAACCCATAAACCACCAAGATTCTCTAATTTTGAATCTGCTCCTTTTCTCCCTGTCTCTTCTTTCCATTTTATTTGGGAAATGTTAACTTTGAAATTTCATTAGCTTGCCATAATATCAAACAGGTCACCCCAGACAGATTCATAACTCTTTGTACATAAAAACATCTAGATTAAAATCCCTGTGATTAAAAGGTTACTTCTCTAATTTTTCCCAGCCTGAACAGACCAACCACATGCAAAGAAGTGTCAGCTTATTTAGAGATTAAAATAATAATTAGTTTAAGAGGCAAAATATGAGCAACATTGTTTGAAAAAAGAAAATCCATGTGTTCTTTAGAATTAGTTGCTTCTGTTTAAGTTTAAATAAATTTGTGAGGATATAAACTCTCGTTATAAAAAGTGCATCCATGTTACAATAGAAATATAATGGATAATCCTCCCTCCAATTTAAAACAATAGCACTGAAGGCTCTAATTCCACAAACCCATCTTTAATCAGCAGCCAAAGCACAGATGTCTGATATTACTCAAAGGATGAGGGAGTGCTTTATGTACGTAATGTCTTGTACATGGTCAGTAATGAATAACACACCCCAAATATGCATCCATGGACACCCAGGTTTAGCACAGGACAGAGTCACTTGTATGATGCTCTGGCTGAGCTGCCCTGCTAAGCCATGAAATCTCAAGCCATGAAATCTCATGGATTCCATCTATGATGAGGCCAGACCAATGTGCTGAGAGCTACAGCATCCATTCATCCATACCATAAAGTCCTCCTGGAAGCCCAACCACATCAGTGCTTACACTGGATTCCAGGAAACCAAAGTCAGGTGTAAGAACCACCAACATTTGCATTCCTCAGGTCTGTTCCCTGAGTCCTCAGCCTGGTGAGACACCAGGGACAGCAGCAGTGTCCATGCCAGGAGTACCTGTCCTAGGAAGGGGCTGGAGACCACAAAAACGCTTCATGTAGGTGCCCACAAACATTCTGCAGTGATAAAAGCACCACTCTAATAAACCACCCATCAACAAAATACTTCTCAGTAAAGTCAGCTGTGGGCTTTGGTCAACCTTTTATCTGCCAGTGCCGTAAACTTCTAAACTGATTTTGTAAAACCAGGCTGCTGTACAGGAATGGGACATATCCAGGATGTATCTTCCAAGTCTGTTAAAGAACGTAGTCTAGATCTCAACTATCCAATTTTTTTATTGTTGTTCTCTGCTTCTGGGATAAACAGTATTCCCAAGGCTGATGGAAATGTAGGATCACTGGAAAACAAGGACCAAATGAATTTCTCAGACACCTCGTGCAGTACCACCAGTGGATGGAGAACAGAATGTAAGGCTTGTACTGCTGTCCTCCAGTGTATTTGGCCAAAATTGCAATGCTGCAGTTAAACAGAAAATGCTGCTCTCAGGGCTGGGCTGGTATTGTAAAAAAGAAAAACAGGGCAAAAGGATCATGGCTTCTGTTGCAGCAAGAACTGGGGTGTGGGAGTGGGGTACCAATGTCTGCCAAGAAGAAAAAAGAACAAAATTGGTGGGGAGAGAGGGATCATTTTAAGTTTCTCAGAGGGTACTGTAAACAGTGGAGAAAGAAGGCAAAAAGGAACTATAAAACAATACTTGGCAGCCAGCTCTGCAAAACAAACATATTTTCACAAAGTCTTTCCCATCACTGCCACCAGCTTTAATGGGCATTATTTGTCTGAGAGCAAGAAACCCTTTTTAATTGTCAGAGGAGAAGTGACGCTGCTTTGCACACTGATAGAGATTCCTGTTCTGAGCCCTGCTTCAACCACACACTGCTCCCCATTCACAGCCAGGGAGAAGAATCCCTTCCCCCAGGCTGCAAAACCTGCAGCAGGGCTCCACCACCACTCTTCCCTGGACAGCATCAGCTGCTTCTCCTGGGGAGAAAGGTGAAATCCAGCGTGTTCCTCTTGCCATGGGTCCAATGGCCCATAAGTGCCTGCCCAGGACACACTGCTGGCAAAGCACACTGCAGATCTCCACAGGGCACCAGACCCTCATGGATACGACCTGCTGGAATTCCAGCATGATTGGGAAAGCTTGATCCCCTCACCAACTGGATATGCAGTGGCTCCTGAGTGTTCCTGATCTCCTCATGAGCAGTGCAATTATCTCACTTATATTTTTACTGCCTCACGTCAAACTGGTGAAAACACCTGGAGTTGCTCAAGGGTCAAACTCTCCTCTCCTGATGTGCTTCAACTCACTGCTTTAGCTGTATGGCCACAATAATGTACACAGGGAACTTTATTATGTCTGAGAATTAAATTAAAATGGGAAGTCTTGAGACTTTAGGTATGATTGGACACTGAAACCTCTGGTTTATGACTCAGGGCACTGCACAGTCACAGCACTCCCATGTGAAAATGTACCACTAACAATAAAAACTTGTTCAGCCTGAGAGCAATTCAGCACCAAACAACCTGGATGGCTCCCAGTCTCCAGGGGTGACTTTATTTGAACTTTTAAGGTTTTTTTTTTCCACTGCTGTAGAAGCTCAGGGTTTTTTTCTAGGAAGTGACAGAAGAGGTTAAATTCCCACTCTGTGTCACCACTGCTCATGACTTCAGCACAGGAGCTAAAGAGCAAATTTATTTGGAAACAATATGGTGTGGTACAGTCGTCTGAGCACAAGGGCAGGAGCCAGGGCTGGGCTCTGCTCCCAGCTCTGACACTTACTTGCTGTGTGGCCTCAGACAAACCACTTAGTGCCTCTGTGCTGCTATTTCCCCTGCCTTTGAAACAGAAATACTATCACTCACTGAAAAGCTTTTTTTGAGGATTGCCTGATTACAGAGCTAATACACAACACTTTAAATACATTATATACTGTGCCATAATTATTTTCATTGGAGTATAACTTCCATTGTAATGTCTAAAATACCAGATGTATAGAAAAGGATGCTGAAATTGGCAGCTATTGCATAGGAGGAGCAGGTATTACTTTGAAATTAAATTATTTGGGCAAACCAACAGAACTCAACTACATTTTTCTCTTAAAACTGCTGAAATTGTAATGAAAAGCAACATCTAATGACATTTTGCAACACATTTCTCCCCCACCTCCTGAAAGCATCCTGCAAACGCTCTCTGCAGAGGCCACAGCACCTCTGCTCTCTCTTTGATTCAACAGAGCATTTCAGTGGGGAAACGAGAGCCCAACCAACAGCTCAGGTCTGTGAAGAGAGGAATTTTCTCAGGCTCTGAGAACATTTTTTGCTGGTGGCAGCCCTGGGGTGTGGCCACTTCTCGCCCTGCTCAGCCCTGACTGATGTGCTCTGTCTGCAGAGGGGCGCCGGCGCACCGGAGCGGTGGGAGGTCAGAGGAATTAAGGTAATGCATCAGTGGTTGCCAGTGAAAGAGATGGGAAGAGGGGGGGAAAAAAGGAGGAAAAAAAAAAAGAGGCAAAAGAAATATACTACTTCAATCAAAGTCTGAAATTTGTAGAAGTGGTTTTGGTCTCAATATAGAAAAAATATTTATCCAAGAAACTCCTACTCGGGTGCGAACATCCTACTTCTAGTGGGATTTTGTTTGGCAAAGGACTGTGAAAGACTGGAAGCTAATACAGAACATGTCTATAAACAAATATATTTATTTAGTACAGATTGACACATTCACTAGAGTATTTCAGTGATTACACGTGTAAAACTATTTCCTATAGTGGTTTCCTTTTGTGATTCTGCTAATTTATTCAATCCACCCCATTTTCATGCATTGAATGTTCTGAACCATTTCAGCCACCCAGACTGAAATGCATTTGGAGACTACATGCCTGTTTTTTCATTTCATCATCTACACATAATTATTTGGAGATATTAGGAATTTGAGCTCAAATGGAAGCCAACCAACATTTTAATAGCTTAAAAATCACACAAAATGAAGTCTGCCCTGAGGTTAATGAATAGGAGCCAAATCTTGAGGCTCTTGCTCAGTTTTTACTCACTCCTTATTCAGGCTAAAGTTGAATCAATTGTAGTTGGACTGATTAAAACCAGAAGAACATATATTTGGACCTTTCTCTCAGGTAAAACTGAATAAATTACCTAGGATTAGGCCTCAGAATGGCATCCAATCTATCTTTCACATCTATTTCTGCAACATGTTAGAGAAAAAATCCAAGTGCTGAGGCAGTTTAACCAGTTAAACCAATATTTTAGCAGCAGAATAAATTATTATACACTACCGGGTTTTATGACATTTATATTAGAAATAGCCCTGAATCAAAATAAGTTTCCTGGTGCCTCTGAAAATCAGGATCAAATCCAAATTTAAAAAATAGTTTGCTAAGTATGAAAGCCAAATGCCCCTATCCTTCAAAACAAAGCTCCATCCTTAATTTGAACATTAATCCAGGCATTTATTGATACAGGTATTTGATTTTTTGATGACAGCAAACATTTCTAATTGAGGAAATTAAAGGTTATATTTTAATTACATGCAGAAGGTTGCAGTCCTTATGCAAAGAATGCAATATGCCTGTAAAAAATACAAAGCAGAGCAGTTAATTGCTTTGAACAGTTAACACTTCACTAGTAATTGGTGATAATCACAGAAGGATGCTTCTGCATTAAGTCACAGCCCATTGAAGTATTGGGACAGTCTTGGCCAAGTAATGACACATTTATCCCATTCAAGTCAGATTTAAGCATGAGGATTTGGAAAAGAAAGGACTATGAATGACTGGTTTCTTCAATATATGCAAAGCAAATAAAAGAAAGAAAAACTAGGCAACAAGAATGAAGTGGTGAATGTGTAGATGTGGCACTTGGGGACCAGTTTTAGTATTGGGTTAATGGCTGGATTCAATGATCTTAGAGAGCTCTTCCAACCTAAATCATTCTATGATTTGTGAAAAGCACCAGATCCTGACTGGATCTGCTCACCACCTCCTGCAATTTGATCTCAATGCTGAAATAGGCTGAGCACATGAGGAGCTGGACTTGGGGATGGCTTTGTTTGTCAAGGTGTGAGTTGGGACATCTGAAGGGAGCAGTCCCCTCCTGGCCACCACTCACGCTGCAAGGGCTGGTCCTGCTCTCCCCAGCATCTCCTTCCTGCAGGACAGACAAACTTCTTCCTGTGTTTAGCAGGGTCTGATGAGCACAGAGAGCCAGTGGCACATTGGGGGTGTGGGAACACTGCCCAAAGCCTGGCAGGCTCCTGCGTTGGGCAGCCTGGACAGAGGCTTCACTGCACTTCCAGAGAGCTGTGGGCAAGTTATGAGCTGCAAAAATGCACCAAGGAACTTGGGATTCCAAGGAAGGGAAGGCTGTTCATTACATTTTTTACATTTTTAAACTTTGACTACTTTTTCATTACATTTCATTTATTACACTTTTTAAATGACATTATTTCCACAATCGTATGTTGGAAAAGCTGGTTCACAAGTGGACACAGACTTCAAGTCTCTCTAATGTACAGCTCAAGTTATCCTTAATGTTTCTAAATGTCTTTCTGTCCATCTGTTTCTTACCTGCCTAACATCTTGGCCCAAATGGGTCATCCCAGGGACACTGGATGGTTGCTGAGAATAACAGGATTCCAAAACATCTTTCCTAGAAGTGTCTAAAAATTCCTTTTCTAGTTTCTGACTGATTGTTTGTGGGTGGGGTTGGGCAAATAATATTTACTTTGTGAAGCAAATGAAAGAACTCAGCACACCCAGAACCTTCATACTACACTCCTCCCCTACAAAGACCTAATTTCACATGTCTCCTCCTATGGCACATGTTACTTAAACCAAAATGATTTTGAAAGGTAAGGACAGACCAATGTCATCAACAATATCTCAGTGGTCTGACCCAGCACATCAAACTCTTTTCTTCTTTACCGTGTCTCATCTTTTCCCCTTGTATCCAGTTTAAGAGCAGACACAATTATGTGCACATCTATAAAACTGATACTCATCTGAAAACAAACTGGGCAGGCCACGAGATTCTTCTGGCTGATTGCCATTGTGCAGTCACTGTATTTGGGTTTAGGAACAGAGAGATGGATTACTCCCTTGCAACCCCACCATGGGCTTTTCATGATATCACAGCCCATATTTTTTTAATAACATCGAGGAATATTTAAATCCTGTATGGAAGTTTTTTCATACCAATTTCTTTGATGTTAGAAGATTTTGATTTGTGTGCATGCTGACACCAGAACATCTCGATTACTGCATGTTCATTTATCAGAGAGAGAGGGGTTGATCCCGTTTGGATGTGCAATTAGTGCTTCAAATAGATAATATGGGCTAATCATGCTGACAGCAACATCCCCACTTCCAGTGGCTGGAAATAAGAGAACACTAAATAATTACTGTAAATGAAGAGTTGGTTCTCATTAATTGCTATTGTTAACTAAAACAATAAAAGAGTTTCTATTTTAAAAAAGCAGAAAGGTGGTAGGGAAGTAAATGAGCCCCAAACTTAGAACACATTGCAGTTCCTGGATTTAAAGCTAATGGGACCCAGTGGATCCAGGCTTCAGCAAAGAGAGAGCTGTTGTCTCCATCACATTATTTATTGTAATAGTGTAACTCCTTTTTCCTTTGTTTCTCCTTTTCCCCCCAGCAGAATGGCAGTTGCTAAGAAGGGAATGTGAAATCCAGGTTTTTGTCTCTCCAGTAGCTCTGAATATCCTGGCTTTTGTGGAATGAAATTAGACCCTGAAGTCACTTATGTGCATTTTGTTTTGGGTAATTGACACTAATTTTTAGGTTGCATCACTGACATTCATCAGCACTGCTCTCAGAGGACTAGAGTTAAGGGGCCACAATAAAAGGGCATGATATTGTTTCTTTTGTTTTATTTTTGGAGCACTTTGACTACTCTATACTTTTCCCGTGGATGTTACATTCTTTTTGGGTGAGACAGTTTAAAACCTTACCGACTGTCTCATTTAAAAGAATGCTTTGGCATTACGGTGAATGCCTGGCTCCAGAGGCTGGTAAAAAATTCAAGTTGATACCTTTTGTCTGTGTAACACTTTGAAGAAACTATGAAGTGACAACAGATTTCTTTTAGAGACAGCCCTGCTGCCCATTACAGATGTTTCCCATATGGCCAGGGGAAGGTCCCTTCCCCCTCCACTCATCAGTGTTCTCACATCGTGGCAGGAACCTACAAAGACAACAGGGCTGTAAACGACACCGCACAGAAGCCTCCAGCAGCACGGGATGCCAGGGAAAAAGCTGATTTTCACTGTCAGGTCATGGATACACTTCACTGCAGCCCATTGATGGGGAGCATTTGACTCTTCAGCTTCCTTTTCACCAGTGTAAGGCACAGAAACCCAGGAGTAAGTAGCCAAGAGAAGCCAGACTAGGTTTCACATGCTAAAATGATGAGATGGAGAAGATGAATTCAGTGGAGATTAGTGCAGACTATCACCCCACACCAACTGGTGGGCTCAACACCTCCTCCCTCAAACCCTCATGGGTGGGAAGAAAAATTATTTTTAAAAATTTTTAGGGAGATCATGATTTTTCAGGGAAGAAGAATCTGAGACTCTTCAGTGAGGCTAAGTCCTGTTTTTTGGACACTGGGACACAGTCACACAGACAGGATCATAGGTAGGTCCTGAAAAACACAGCCATTGGGTAGAGAATTGGCCTGTTGCCTCATATTTTGCCAAGGAATTAATCATCCTAGCTGTACTGGAGATGTTTATAAATCCCAATGTTTTTTGGATACCAGAGCAATTCTAACACTCAAGTCTTGAATGCAGGTGTGACTTTCAAAGAATTTAATTGTAATTGAGACATTTTGTCATCTCATCCACTCCTTTCCTAAACTGCAAAATTATCTTATTTCAAAAATAAACTTAAAAAAAAAATAAGAACCTGAACATATGAGGAGTTTGTAATGAAAAAAGAATCATTTTTGTCCGTTTCCCTATGCTTTTGGTTTTAGACAAGGTATGGGACCATCTGGGTTAGTCTATATTTAATTTATAATGAACTATTGTATTTTTCATGCCAAACAATCTTAGTAATATACATACATACTAATTGGTATATTTTGCCATTGGTTATTATATATTTTTCCATAATAATGATATAATAGCAAACATTTTTACAAAATACACACTAATGCTAAGATTTTGAAAACCAGCTACTGATCTTTGCTGGCCATTTCACCAGTGGCTATGTGGCTAAAACCTTACATAGACTAAGAAAGAAAACTGAAATAATATCTAATTAAATGTTTCTTTGTTTTTTCATTATTACTTCCTTCTCAGCTTTCTAAAAGGAGCACCACTATTAAATCACTTCTTAAAAACTACAATATATTCCAAATAATCTGAATAATTTTCATTTTTTTCTCTCATCATATTTTCGTGTTCACCTTTTCCTGTTCCTCACAACAGCATTTTTCCTAGTTTTTTATTACCAACTCTACTCTGCTAAACTTTAATTAAATCTATCCTTCTATTCATCTCTCTTTGCCCTCCAGTTCAGCTTATCCACCCTTCAGTTTCCAGCCCATCTTTCCATAACTCACCATTTCCACTCCCTTTTGACCAGCCTATCTGCCTCTGCTGTTTTTCTTTCCAGCCTGATTTCTGCAGGTCCTTGTCTCTTACCTGTACAGAGGCAAAGGGCTCCTGTTTCTTAAAATAATTCCATCCAAAATTTACTTCATCTTCTCCCAGCTACATTAGGGGTCTACAAACATATCTGCAGTTGTTGCAGAAACTGTAGGAAAATAGATCTACTGATTGTTGTAGGACACATGAAGAGTTTTAGCAATACCAAAGAGGGAATTGCCCACTCAAGAGGGGAACTCAATGCCTGTGAATAGGAGCAGGAGAATCCTAAACACCAATTTGGAGCAGCCAGCAGTTGTCACTCAGGGCACAACAGAGCCCTCGAATCTTGGGGGAGTTTTCGTACTTCCTACAATCTCAAGTCTAATATTAGAATATTAGAATAAACATGTATTTTTCTCTTTTTTTTTTTTCTTCCCCCTGTAATTATTCAGTTTGCTTAAGGAGAAAAAGTAAGAATGAAAGAAGGAAAAAAGGCCACTCACCACCTTGGTGTCAGAGAGAGAAGCCTGCTGGTGTCCAGTCTATTGCAGAAATTGCTAAAAACTTTTGTGGGAATATTCTCGAGCTGAAAGGCTGGGTTTGCTATCCCAGAAATGGTGACATGAGGTTTGCTGAGACTGGATGAACTCGCAAGCCATCTTAACCACCAAAATTTTATTCCTGATAATTTGGTGTCACTTAGTGTCACTTAATTGTTCCATATTTCCTTCATTTGTCTTTAGCTGGGCATGATTCAACTGAAAAGCACGAGTGAGTCTCACAGAGCCCCTGGCACATGAAAAGATATTGCAGCAGAGAGTGTTTTGGGGTGGTATTTATTCCTTTAGGGGTGCTATTGATGGGGTGAATCACTGATCCTGACCAACTGTGACCCACTAATCTTTCCTGGGGGAGGAAATTCTTTCATCCTCCAGAAAACAACCCTTTTTTGCTGTGTTTCATGTGGTACTTCAGGTACTACAGGTGTTACAGAGAATAAAAAGGGGGAAACAAAAGGTGACAAATAAACTAATAGATAAAAAGATGGATGAGTAAAACATCTTGGTCCTGATCTGGAAGGGAAGACAGCTGCAGACTCAGCTTTGGCTTTTGAGACGACTTGGCCAGGGAGCCAAACAGGGGGACATTTTTGACTTGTAGGCAAATTTTATCAGGCACCAGGCAGAGTCAACCAAACACTCACTCACAGGCCACTTGCCCAGCCTGAAAAGGGAACAATTTTCAGTCTTTGACAGACTGGACTTGAACAGGGACCAGAAGTGAAAGCATCTATTGTCCATTATCCATCCCAGCCCCGAGACTTCCAATTTCTCATTTGCCATGTAGACTGTTCAGAAAAGGTTTGTCAAGCAACAGCCTCTCTAAACAAATTACATTGCAATTCTTTATACTGTGCCACATACTTGACTTGCTGTTCCAGAAAGAGCCACATAATAAGTTTCTAACAAGGACACTGGTTATTAAAGCACTCCCAATTTTCTAGGTCAAAGAGGTGAAAGGCAAACTCAAAATAATTGAAACAGAATATTCTATAAATCATGGGTGTTTACTTACAAAAAGAAAAGAAAAAAAAAAATATGAAGAGACCTGCTGCTACACTAACCAAAACTCAGCTAGCTATTTTGAATTACCACGTTTTTGATGAAAGCAAAATTCAAGGCGCCAGAGTTGGCTTTTGGAAATACCCAAACAGTTCAAAACCAAACAGAGCTTAGCAGCAACTGGATCCTTCTTTCTTTTCCCACTTCTTCCTCCAAAATGTGTAAGACAGACATGGCAAAGGAATACACTGGAAATGCATGCTGCTCCTTTTTTATCCACTTAAATATGAAAAGTAGGTACTTTTTTAAACATATGTTTGCTGAGGTAACCCAGGGATTTAAACTGAGACGTGCAAAAGTTCTTAATGCATTTGTGAAGAGGAATTTTTTTAGAATTGCCATCTTTATCTCCTACTTTTGAGAAACATTAAGATCTGAGCTATCAGAAAATAACCGTGCCTCATCTCACTGTATTTTGAGACATTCTTTTTCACAGTGTTGCATCTTTATATTAGTACACAAGGATTTTTTTAATGTAGTTTTCTTCTTTAGGAGACACACCACATTTATCAACTTAAACACGTTTGAATCCATATTTACTGTGAAAACTAACGTTTATCCATTTTTTTAAGGAACATGGTTTTTCAAGAATACAGTTAGAAAGATCTCCCATTTCTTAGCTTTTAAAGTTTTTAACTGTGATAAAATTATGATTTATCAGTGGTTGAGTATGCACATTGAGAATGCACATGCACTTAGGTATTAAAATCATAAAGTCACTGAATGGCTTGGGTTAGGAAGGACCTTTAAGATGATTTCATTCCAACCCCATGCCATGGGCAGGGACACCTTCCACCAGAAGGTGGAAGACCAGGTTGCTTGCTGATTTAACAATAAAAAGAAAACATGAAAGGGTGGGTTGAGGATCTAAAAGGAGGGCAAAGGAGCTGCAATTTGCCTTCTGATTTGGGACATGGACCAGCCTGGTATGTGACACAGTGAAATCAGAAGGAAGTGTGTGAGAAGAGCCGTGGATGCTCCCGTCCCATCAACACTCAGAGGAATCGCTGTTGGTGGCCTCTAGAGACCCCCAGATGTGATCCTGCCCCANTTTCCCCATTAACTGCACTTGCTGTCTCAGATGTAGAGTCAAAAAAAAAAAAAAGAAAAAAAAGAAAACAGTTGGGGTTGGCTGTGGTACCACTTGCCTTCCTTCTGGGTGAATCCAGAGGAGGCAGGGATCAGGATAAATTACAGGTCCCTGCCAAAGCCGTGTGTGTTTCTGCTGACGCCATCTGGAAGCGGCGGTAGTGCCGCTGTTAGTGGGGGCGTCACTACAGAGGCTCTGCCGCCTCTATTGAAACCAGCCATGCTGTGTGCTGCCTCACCAGGCATGTTTGCTCTCATTTCCACCCTGACATTTCATTCCTAAAGCTGTCAGTAACCCGTTAACCTTCCTGGCACTGAAACTCTACAACCAAGCCCTGTTTCAGCTCTGATTTTGAATCTCGGTTGTGAGAAGCAATACCAAAGGCTAAGTTTACAATACACTGTTGGCCTAATCTAAATCATGCTATCAGTGGGGGGGATTTTTTCTAGTTTATACACATCAGAAAGCAGGATACAACAATGTGATATCCTAAAATTAATTCCTTGATTTGATGGCAGAATAGCAAATGTTCTTTACTGGTAACTGACAGCTCCTGCAGATTTCAAAGGCCAGAAGTTTCCTGTAATCAGGGGAACTGCTCACACTCAGTTCATACAGTTTTAAGTCAGAAGAGAAAATTAGATCATCTGGTCTGACCTCCTGCATACCACAGACCACAGAATTTCAGCCAGTTGCCCTTATTTTGGGCCAGTAACCAGTTTAACAAAAGCATATTTTCCAGAAATTCATTTGATCTCCACTTGCAGTCATCAAGAACGAGACAATGCAGAACTTCACTTGGTTCTTTGTTCCACTGTTAATTGCCTTGTGCCTTATTTCTAAGTTGAATTTTTCTGGTATTATTTTTCTACATAAATACAAGTTACAAGAACAGCAATTACAGCTGTCTCCACAATAATGGTGACATTGATGTGAAAAGAGCATGTCCAAGTGGGATGCTAAGAAATGTTTTGGCCATATGCACAGGAATATTTAAGTAGCAGCTGATCCAGATGAGCCCATTATTGGATTTACTGAGATGTCTGAATGAGGTATAAAAGGATCCAACTATGTGAATATTTTAGTTTGGATGAGGAGTGTGCTTTTGAAATCTCCCATTCACCCTCATGTATTTCACATCACTTTGTACTGTAGCATGATTTCAGAGCACACTACCTAGTCTTTTTTTTGGGTAAAAGCAAATCAAAAGATGCACTCAAACAGGCATTCAGTGAACAAGGCCAGATTGGACCTAGTGCTAGACTGAAAGCAAACCCCACTGAAATGCTCAATGTGTGCATGGAGGGTGAGCACCAACTATTTGTCTTGTACACTTCTGCTCCTATTTGTACTGCTGACAAAAGCACAGTATCACAGAATCAGAGACTAGCTTGGGTTGGAAATGACCACAAAGTTCCAACCCCTCTGCCACAGGCAAGGATACCTTCCCCTAGATCAGATCACTCAATCACAACCTGATTCCTAAAATTCCTAAAGCAGTCACAGTCTAATTCCCCTCAATTTTCAGGATCCTCATGCCAGCAGCAGTAGAGAGCAGGAGATCAGGATTTAGTAAATAATTTCAGAAGAACAGTAATAGGTGGAGTTCATTTAGTTGAACAATAACTGGGTATTAATCCATAATCGAAGAACAATGGCAGTGATCAAAAGGTACTGCAGTCAAGAGAATTCCTTTTAATTTTTCCAGTGGTATCTTTACTTTTAGCAAATAACAAATAATGTAGACAAATTAACCTGGCTCATCCTGAAAAGATCAAGTCAAAACCTAAGACGTTCTAGGAGAAACATCAGGAAGAAACAATGGTAGATACTGACATGGAGAAAGGACAACAAATTTGGCCTAATAAATCACAGAATTCATGATTCAGAAACAGCTATTCCACAGTATTTCAGAGATAATTTGGCTAGTTGTTCTAACTCTTTGTTACCAGTTAATGACCTTCAATATATTGTCCACGAAAAGAACAAAGTAACATCTTCAGAACTTGCATCCATTTACCCAGTCCAGAGACACAGGCCAATTAAGTACTTTACGCTAAACGAAGCTTAAAATGAGACATGCAATTCCACACAAGACCACTTAAAGAAGTTGTTTTTTGTGGCTGCCAGACCAGCAGTGTCATTCTCAGAAATAAATCTCAGTTTCTGTGTGGGGCAGAAACTACCAAGAAATGAGCTAGGAGCAGCAAGAAGATGGACAGATCAATGGCTTTTAAAATACTTTTTTTTTATTTTTGTTGACAAAACGTCCTGGAGAGACTATAAAAGCCAATGCATGAGTGACCATGGCAAACCAAGATTTATTATGGAGCTCTTGAGGGAAGTGATTGGCACAGAAGAAGTAGCTCTTAGCTCACCACTGTTTTCTGCATTTCTCAAATCATAATTCCTGTAAGTATTCCTTTGCTAGAGTTGAAAGGCAGAAGAGGTATCAGATTGGCCACTATGACTCCTTTTATATCTCAATTCCTAATTATCCCATCTTTTCAGAAGGCAATAGCATGTAACTTCTATAAAGGGAATTAACAGAAATTTCAGCTTGCATTTTCAGAAGAGCACAACCTCTCATTAGTTTTTTTATTGAAAAAGAAAAATTTTCTGTTTTCTTCAAATACTTGTAACTTTCCAAATGATTTATCTCTTTCTTATTTCTTTTATGTTTGGGATTTCTCCTTTCTAGGATGAAGAAATAAAACATTGAAATCTTCCAAAACCAATGAAAGTACTTGTCCCAGCCAGGGCCAAGCACCAAGACAAAACACACAGAAGCTTTGCTCTCAGCCTCCCAGCAAAGGTTTGTCAATCCCCAAGTCTGAAATACCCTTCAGAAAAGTGTAAATAGAGTTCATGCTAATATAATCAAAGATTTTTTTGGATATCCAGGATCGGAAATAGGTGCTAATTTAAAATGAGATTTTAGATTTTGGACTGTCTGTGAAGGTAACTAACATCTACAACTACTTTTCAAAATATAAACTTGGCCTTTGAATACTGATACAACTGAAAGAAAAAAGAAATTCCCAACAAAATGGGGAATCTGAAAAGAATAACAAGGTGATTTTGAAATCCTTGTAAGGTTCCGAGAAGTCTCTTTGGTTTTTGACTCTTTGGCTGCTGATGCTGGATAAATGCAAACAGTAATCAGTTCCAGGCCTGCAGTAGCAGTGCTCACTCATAATAGAATAAAATTATAGCTTACATAGGAACTCAGAATTGAGAGAAATCTCTGACTATTTGGCAAAGAAAAGTATCAGGAAAGCAGAGGGGTGGAGAAGAAAGGTTGCAAGGAATAAGAAAAGAAAATTATACTGTTCAGACTAATTACACAACATAGAAGAGAAGAGGGGCAGAAGGACAGCAGCAGCAGCAGGATTACAAAGAAAGCTCAAGAATAAATGGATGTGGCACAAGTCAAAGAATTTGACAATGCAGACATTCAGGGATCCTGGTCCCTACATCATGACCCATGAAGAAATGTCCCTGCCACTGCAGTTACATTTTCTTTTTCAGTTACATTTTCATTTCAGGAGACCAACACATTGTCTGATGGACTGGCACGTGTAATGGCAGTCTTGAAAATGAAATTCAATATACTCCTGCTGCCCCTGGAAATCTCACCTTCCCGCCCAGCTCCTGCTAATGCAGGCAGTTGGCCTGGAAGGATGCCCTGTGTGATCATCTCCTGCATCACAGCTTTCATTGCTAGAGCTGGAAATGAAACCTCAGGCATGATAATACCAAGAGTTAACACACACCAGCACATCTGTGCCAGCTCAAACCAGTTAGGTTTTTCTGCCTCTGTGGTGGTTTTGAGTTTTCCTTCTCTCCTTCCACCTCCTCTGATCAAGGACACACATGGATACCCAAGTGCAGCAAAGCCTTTCTACCAAAATTACTCTCCTTTAGTAATGAGACCACAAAAGGCTGAAACACACAACACTGCCACCACCACCCTGCTCTGGCTGATTGTCTTTTAATAGCTACAGTAATGTTGTGCAAAGGAATAATGTTCCACATCCTCAGCTCACTGGTGAAGGGTCTGGAGCACAAGTCTGAGGAGGAGCAGCTGAGGGAGCTCAGCCTGGAGAAAAGTAGGCTCAGGGGGGACCTTCTCACTCTCTACAACTCCCTGACAGGAGACTGGAGCCAGGTGAGGGTTGGGCTCTTCTCCCAGGTAGTAAGCGACAGGACAAAAGAAAATGGCCTTGAGTTGCACCAGGGAAGATTCAGCTTGGAAATTAGGAAAAATTTCTTTATGAAAAGTGCAAAGTACCAGAACAGGCTGCCCAGGACTGTGGTGGAGTCATCATCCCTGGATGTATTTAAAAGATGTGTAGATGTAGCACTGAGAAACTTGGTTTAGTGATGGCTTGACAGTGCTGGGCTCCTGACTGGACTCAATTATTTTTGGGGTCTTTTCCAAAGAGAAATGACTCCATGACCCTCCCAGGCAGCACACGGACAATCCCAAAGGAAAGTGTGCCTTAGCTGAATCTGCTACTTTATGACTCAAACAGGAAGTTCAGTCCCTTTTTATTGTACCTTTTTATTTCTGAAAGGCTGCCCAAACAGTTCCACGTTGAGCTGAAGCAAAGTTATTGATGTCAAGAAGCCAAGATCTTTCGCCACGCCTTGCTGAACAAGGAAGGAAGAAACTGTTTGTGCTCAGTTGTCCTTTGCCTCTCCAGGCTAACTCTGAGCCAAAGAAGCAGGAAGAGGAGAAAGATGAATAAGTGTAAAGGGATAATGTTTATCTTTGAACAAAATCACAATGTTCTGCTCCTAGCTCTAGCAGCCAAGACCCACTGCTGCATCTTTAAGACAGATAGTCCCTTCTCTGAGAGACGACAAGCTAATTACAGCCCTCCTGCCAGAGGGAACTCACACATGCAAACCATTATGTAAAATATAATTTTTTTCTTTAAGAATACTCAAGATCATTAGACATGGTTTTTCAATGCTAGAAAATCAAGCCAAAAATGAAAATAAACAGTTTCAAGTATTCACAATGTAATTCCCTCATGCATTTATGGAAATATAGTAAAAAGTGCCTTAAAAATGTGGTTTGACATTTCATGCTGCTCTGTTTTTCTGTTTTTCCAGTTCTCAACATTTGCCCTCTTGTCCTGTATCATTTCAGTTCCATGGCACTTGGAAAGAGATGATGATGGCAGCCTTTGTCATTTCTACAGTGCTTTTCAGTCTTGTTCCAATGGGAAGGTGACAGGAAACATCCCAAGGACTTGGAGTAGATGACAAAAATGCTTTATAAAGTCTACTCTGCATAAACCAAATAGGAATTCATTGTATGCAACCACGGTAGCACATTCCCCAAGATAATTACAGGTACAGCATTGCTTCCTTAACAATGGGCTTTGGTAAATTCAGGTTAAAGAGATGATCAATTTAATTTAACAGGGAAATATCCTTTTTTTTTTTTTTAGAGTTGCCCTTCCTTCAAAAGGTTTTCTAAGTACACTATTACCTTCAAGAGCACTTTAAGACATGGAGAAATATGGAAAAAAATATGGAAATAAGGAAAAAAATCCCCAAGTCTGGGTATGATGATGTGACATGGCTTCATCTCTTTTTTATGCAGGGAGAACTGAACTCCTGCCTATCTAAACTAGTTGGTATTTTAAAGGTTTTGTCGAGTTTATAAAGCACAGGACTATTGACAAACCAAACACCATGGTCTAATGGATTAAGCAAGCAACTGCATACCACAAATTCCTAAATTTTAATCCAGACTCTCTTGGTGCTCACCTTCTTCTCCATAAAATTGAGATAATATTTATCCTCTACTTCATGAGGGTGTTGTGAGAGTGAGTAAATGTTTGGACAGCTCTTCAAAAGGTCAAGTCCTAACCAGGCACCTGTATTTTACTGAAGTAAACTGTTTCCTCAGATTCCCATGATATGATCACAGCACCTTCTCCAGAGCTTCTCAGATCATTTCAGAATAACCATCCACATTCACAACCATCCACACACATAAATCACAGAATGGTTTGGGTTGGAAGGGACCTTAAAGATCATCTCGTTCCAGTCACTCTGTCATGCACAGAGACAAAGTTATGAACTAAATTAAGGCTTAAGAGTGATCTCACCTGTAAACTCATATATATAAATTATCCCCCTGCCACACGAATAAATCAGAAAAAATACATCCTAAGGAACTTCTAATTCATTACTGAAGCAGAAGTGCCACGTCCCAAGGTGTTGCTAATGCCAGTTGATTTTAAAATTGTCATTAAATATCTGAATTGCAAAAGAAATATAGAGTGGAAAAATAATTTATTTTTAAGAAAATATTTTAAGAATCACTTTCCTCTAGATATGTCAGCCACTGATGCACTGCAAAGGTTTAAAATAAAAGCTAAAAAAATCCCCTGCTTTATTAGAAGGGCAATTCCAGAGACTTGACACACTGTATAATCCCATCAGTGGTTAGTTCTCAACAAACAAGTCACACATACAGAAAAAATACTCTAGACCAAGGCAGGAGGCAAAAAGAGGTTAAATCGGTCACCAGCCAGGTTTTTCCTCAGTTTTAACTCATAAGTGATGACATAAAACCCAGAAAAAAACCAGCTCCAACTTGAAAATGATTTAAATTTGCCAGCTCCAGCTCTCTGGAAGCAAGCCAGCCTTAATTTGGATGTAGGCTTCTCAAAATTTGCACAGCTCTAACTTTAACCTGCTGCAGCCTAAAAAGTGGACCTGGAGAAGAAACACACAAGAAATATTCCACATAATTCTGCACAAGTGCTGGTCTGTTCTCTCCACATATGTGAGCTCAGGATCGGCCGCTTCCGTGTCTGTATGAGCAAAACTGTCAACCTTCAAAATTCCTTCTGTCCCAATCTAATGCTGCACTAGGATAATGCACACAAGAGGGAACAGGACTTGTTTTCCAGGAGGGAATATTTTCAGAGTCGAGCTTATAATTTCTATTTGCAAATCTCCAAATTCAACAATTTCTCAGCCTCTATAAACTCGCAGATGGAAAGATTCTGTATTTGGAATAAATAATGTCTGAGCTTCACCTTCATTACAGGGCATTTTCTGTTAGAAGAGTGCTATATCCTGGCTCCTGAAATACACAGAAGCCCTTTGTGGTAAAGCTATCACACTGGGCTGCTCCAGTGTGCAGCTCAGGAGGTTAACATTAGTAGTACCATGGAAAGATTGGGGGGAAAAGAAAAAAGAAAATATCATGACAAGTATTGATTGGGAATGCTGATAGCTCTCTCAGGATCCTGCCTAAAAATCGAGGTTATTTTTTTTTTATTTTAATATATCAAAATGAACTTTTGTACGTGTTAAAAAAAATCTCAGCTTTGAAACATAAGTACATTTATCTTTTTACTATTTTCCCAGCTCTTTCCCCAAAATTTGCAGGTTATTAAAACACTGCTGTGTAAGTGAAAGTGGTTCTGCTTCATAACTTGCCTTCTCTTTTCCCTGTGTACACACACAATGAGGTCATTATTTGCTGATTATGCTCATTCTCACAGGGACAGGCTTTGATGTCAAACGGTGAGTGCTGTGAGTTCATTGTAGGTACCAGACCACAAAGGGAGTGAAAATGTGAAAACATTACCAGTCCACACAAGGGATATCCAGTGCCTGGACCAAAAGCCACCAGGAGCTTTGGAGCAGGTCTCTGGCCATCAGGGATGTAACAAATACAGAGACCACACTGGGGAACACAAGAACATCCATTTCAGCCACACAGTGTTTGTTCAGAGGGTCCCAAAGCATGGTTTGATACCAATCCTCCCACTCATGGAATCACAGAATGGTTTGGGTTGGGAGGGACCTTAAAGATCATCTATTTCCAACCCTCTGCCATGGACAGAGACACCTTCCACTAGATCAGTTTGCTCAGGGCCCCATTCAACTTGGCCTTTAATGAAATTAAAGAAGAAAAAATATATTCTTACAGGAAAGAAAAATGGGAAAAAAATCCAAAAAAACCATCATCAACATCTGCAGTTCAGACAACCCTGAGTTAAGCAGCCCTGATGTCTGCAGTGTGCAGTAACTATTATCAATAAACACTAACTATTATCAATAAGCATCATGAGGAAACAGACTCAAGTTGTGCCAGGAGAAGTTTAGATACTAGGAAAAAGCTCTTCACAGAAAGGGTTGTGGAACAGGCTGCTCAGGGAAGTGATGCAATTACCATCCTTGGAAGTCTTCAGAAAATGTGTAACTGTGGCCCTTGAGGACATGGTTTAATGCTGAAAATGGTCATGCTGGTAGGTGGATGGATGGATTTGATGATCTTAAAGCTTCTCACAACATCAACAATTCTGTGATTCTATATAATAGATACTGAATGCTGTTGAAGAGGATCTGACATGCCAGTTTTTCAAGACAACTGGCATTTCTGTATTTCAGTAATTAAGAATGACTTATTTATAAAATAAAATTGACCCCATAAAGCCTCTGAGGCAAAGGTACCTTTTTTCATAGCTCAAACAGCACATGGTAACCCTATGAAACCATGTCTGTGGCTGCTCTGAGGGCCAGGGTTTAAGACTTAAGCTTTAGAGCAGTCAATATGTGAAGATTTGACCTCAAGTTCAAACAATCTCAGGGAATATTCCTGGACCATCGAAAAAACCCCTTTACACTTAAACCACTTTACTAGCCCCAGGAATACTTTTGGCATGGGGCAACTGCCATTTCCCAATGCCAGGACACAGCTCAGAGGTGTTTGGAGGACAGAAGCCATTCTCAAAAGCAGTCTGGAGATGGCCAGCCTGCTCTGGAGAATAAGAAAATTAAATAGTATGAGCATGGGTCATGCCATGCTTGTTAGCTTGAGTGTCAGAGAGCACAGACACAGTTAATCTCCTGCTACAGACACAGCTTTATGCAGTCAGCTCCTGAAAAACCTCAGCCCAGACAGCTGGAGAAGTGTCCTAAATGAGTAGCTAATAATCACAGTGTCAGCCAGGCAGACCTTCTGCCTTAAAAGCTATGATTTTAATGGAAGCTAAGATTTTAATGGAAGCTATGATTTTAATGGCCATACTAGAAATACTCTTTGGTGCAGGAGTCAGATGTGAGGCAAAACAGGTATCTCTGTGTTGCCATGCAGGCTGTGTTTCTATGCTGATAAGGTCTTGTTTCACTAGCAATGGGGAAAAAATAGCCTTCACTTCCAGAAAAGCCAAGGGCTTTATCTGGCACAGCCTCCCAGGAAAGCAGTGTCCTTGTGCCTCAGGACGGGCAGCCAGCCAGCTTGGGCTAAACTGCCTACAAGGCAGGAGACATAATATTGCAGTTAATATCAGGAAACACTGTAATTTGCTTTTTGCTTACAGTTTTATCTGACAAAAACAAGGCAGCTGAGGAAAAAGAAACAACAGAAGGCGTGCCTGGCTGCTGGCTACTCCTTTGGCTTGTCTAGTGGGGAATGCCCTGCTTGATTCAGAGCAAACTATCACAGCTGATAAGGACAGGAACAACAAAAACATTGGGCTAAGATAGCTGCTGTTCCTCAGGGTGAGACAGGGAAGAGCCAGCATGGCAGAGCCTAGATGGAATAGCACCCAAAGTTAGAGAGAAGGTAAACAGGGATGTGCTGTTTCATCTCTCATGTAAGAGAAGACAGGAAAAAAAATAGATAATGACATTTCACAGAATCACAGAGTTGTTAGGGACGGAAGGAATCTCTGGAGATTATCCAGTCCAACACCCCTGCCAAGGCAGGGTCACCTGGAGCAGGTGACACAAGAACTCATCCAGGTGTGTTTGGAATATTTCCAAAGGGAGACTCCACAACCTCTCTGGGCAGCTGTCCCAGTGCTCTGCCACCCTCAATGGAAAAAAGTTCTTCCTCAGGTTGGAAGTGAAACCTCTTGTGTTTCAGTTTATGGCCATTGCTCCCTCTCCTGTTACTGGGCACCACTGGAAAGAGTCTGGCACCATCCTCTGACACCCTACTTGGAGATATTTATACACATTCTCCCAATCTTCTCTTCTCCAGACCAATCAGGCCCAAAAGAAATGTTCCAGATCCCCTGTATCTTTGTCTTAATCATGTAATCCTATCACTGTGAAAGTTTAATACACAAATACTTAGATCAGATAGTGTTCTGTTACAGAAAACCTCTTCCTGGGAAGTGTAACTTAGAGAAAAATCACAATGGTGGTGGGAGACTTTCAGTCATTATTTATTCTTCCATTTTCTCTGTTCAGTCTCAAATGCTATGAGTGACATTCTTTACACCTCACTGCTATATTTACATCCCACATTTGAGTGTTTCAAAGCATAAGAGGCACTTCTGGGATGCAACACTGTGCTGAATAATCAAATCCAAAAAGAAGGGAAAAGAGAGGAAAGTCAAAGATCGTGACAATAAGATCACTAAACAGGAGCAAATGACATTGCAAACTACCAAAGACTTTTTGGAGCTATTCTGGATGGGTAGGCAAATTTTCTCTCTGGCTTGTGGAAGAGCATATTGAACTCCATATTTGGATTTTTTTTTTAAACATGCACACCACATAACCTGTTTAAATCATGTATTTTGAGTATATGTGTAATGTACTGAATATTTTTGTTTAAGCTTTAATTCACAACAGGCAGGGCATTTCTGGACAATTAAAACATGTCTCTGGTAGCTTTTTAAGGCATGAAGCCAAAAGGCTAGATGAGCTGGAATACCTGAGATGTGCAATAATCCTTTGGAAATGCTCTGGATTGTCTTACAGCTATTACACAATGTCAGACTTATATTATGTGTATAAACCCTGGAAGTTTGGCTGTGTATTTAGAGAGTTTCATTCACAGTATTCAGCTGCTTTGGATAGGGTCACTTATATATGGGAACAAACTTTTTATGAGAGACTGTTGTGATAGGACAAACTGATCTATTTGTTTTAAAGTAAAAAAGGGTCGATTTAGATTAGCTATGAGGCAGAAGTTTTTCACAATGAAGGTGATAAATCAATGTCTCAGGTTGTCCAGAAAGATGGTGGATGCTCCATCCCTCCAAAAACCCAGGGGCAGGTATGAAAGGGCTCAGAGAAACTTGAGGTGGTGCAAGGTGTCCCTGCTCATTGCAGGAAGTTTGGACTTCAAACCTTTAAAGGTTTCTTCCCACACAAAACTATTCTATGATTCTACATCCTTAAACCCCCAGCCTCCTTTAGCAGCCGTGACTGCCTCCTCTCCTCCACTCACTATCCACTTTTCATCATCCCTTTAGGATCTCCCCTTAAAAAACTTGCTTTTTCAGTTTTTCCCCTGGGGTGTACAATAGTTCAGTTTTCTTCTATTTATCTATTTTTCTATTCTTCTGTTTTTCTGTTTATCTGTTTTTCTGTGCTGGCTTTAGCTAGTGACATGGGTATCAACAGTGCTTACAGCTGTCCTCACACTGCTCACTCCTCTCTTCTGCCTGAGCCTCCCTCTCCATCACCATCCTTGGCAGCTCCAAACAAATATTTCTCCTTTTAACCCACTTCACACACTCACATGAGAGGGGCATTCATACTCTGCTCAGATCAGTGAGGATTCATGTTGTGACTGAGGGCCTTGGGGTGTGATTTTAACAAACAGGACAACAAATGACAGAAATCACCCACAGTACTGCAGGATTTTCAAATACCACATTTTTCTATATTTGGATGGTTGTCGTGCAAGTAAATATCTATCAATCCATAGCACAGAATCCAATTCATATAAAACATACTATCTAACTTTTCTATCTAATTTTTATCTATTATTCTGTCTAATTCTTGACACATAACTTGTTTAAAGGCCTGGGATATAATAACAGTACATTAAAAAAATTAAAAGGAATTAATACAAAATATTTAGAAACAAAATATCTGTCTGTGTAGAGATTTCAACAGTTACTACTAACATGAGATGGAAAAGCCCAACAGAAAAAAAAAGAACTTTTGCCTGAAATAGTTTTACTAATTACTTTTAAAAGGGAGAGCTCCCATAACTGCAATTGAAAGAAAATACATTCATGTAATTAACAAAATGGGATTATAAAATTGGTAAGAAAATGCAGAGCTATAACAGAAACCAAACTCACTTTTCAAATGACTTACAGACACTGAGATATGAAACAAAAATCAGAAAATAGTATTCTAAATATAAAAATTACTTGCATTATTAATATTTAGGCTTCATAAAACAAAATTTGTATTGTATCTAGCCATCCTATCACTAACATCTTACAGTGCTGTCTATCATCAACTCCTCTATCAAATAAAAATAAGATATCCCAAAATCTTTTTCACTTATTTAATGTGCATTGATATAAATTATCTTTTTTGGATTTTGAAAACAGACATCTCTTAGTTTGAGCTAAATCACCCCCCTACACTTACAGTGCTGAGAAATGTCTTGTTTAGAAGGACATGCAGCTCTGAAAGTAGCCTCTCCTACAAATCTGCATTTGGCAAGATGAAATCCAAACTCCTTCTGCTGGAAAATCTGAACTTCTTTATTTTAACCACATGAAACTCCACAATTTATTTGGTTATAGATGTTATTTGAACCCTGGTAGCCCTATGAAGTTGAGCTTGCTGAAAAAAAGAGTGGCTAATCATGAACACTTTCCTCAAATGATACATTATTACTGTTTTCCTTTAAATAGCAAGGCAGTTGTCAGCAAATCAGGCTGTTAATGGAAACTCCTGGAATTGTAGTTCCTGGTTTTTCAGTGACTGACAGAGGGCAGGTTTAGTTTAGGCATTGGACACAAATCCTTCCCTGTGAGGGTGGGGAGGCCCTGCACAGGTTCCCAGAGAAGCTGTGGCTGCCCCTGGATCCCTGGAAGTGTCCAAGGCCAGGCTAGATGGGGCTTGGAGCAACCTGGGACAGTGGAGGTGTCCCTGCCCATGGCAGGGGGGTTGGAATGAGATGAGATTTAAGGTCCTTTCAAACCCAAACCATTACATGATTCTGTAAATCCAGACTTTACAAACAGCTCTCCCAGCTTGCTGTACCCTAAAGACAGGAGTTCATCATATGGAAACAAACTGCGCTGATCCATTTTTACAAACAGGAGGAATTCAGATCCCAGAGAGTGAACTGTTCTGAATTTATACTCCTTACAAACTGAAAAGTGAACAGTTCAGAGAAGCAAATGCTTTCATTCATATGTGAGATGACAAAAGCATTACATTTATAAAATCTGAGGCTATAATGAGGATTCAGAGAACCACTCCTGGGCCTTGCTTAGACCAGACCACCACAATATATTCAAGCTGAGGCACTGGACTGCATCCTCTGCAAGTGCATCCCACAATACTCACCAACCTCCAATATTGTTGTATTTATAAACATATGGAAGATTTAAATGAGGTGCAGCAGTGCCCTCCTAAACCAGGAGACATCTGGTTCAGCCACAGCCACCTGGGTCCCTGCTGGGTGACAGCAGCTGGGTGACAGCAGCTGGGTGGCCCTGCAGCCTGGTCCAGCTTGGGACACTCCTCTATGACCCACCTGGGGATGTGTCCTGTGCCTTTGCAGGATAAACAACACACCTTACAGTTACAGTCCCATTTTCAGCATTCCCTGGCAGTCCTAGCCCTGGCATTAGTAGAGTGTAAAGGGCCAAAATTAACCTGTCTTTGCAGCAGAAAAAAACAATATTCAGATAGAATCAATAACAGTAATAGTAATAGTAATATTAATATCAATAACAATAGCAATAGCAATAGTAATAGTAACAGTAACTGTAATAATAATGAATCATTATTATAATTTTTAATTTTTTAATCCATTTTCCTAGGAAGAGCAGACACACAAGATATATTTTATTAACAAACACTCTGCCCAGAAAAGCGCCCAACTAAGTGTTAAAGCCTTTTTAGTTTGATTTAGAAAGAAGTGACAAGCAGATAACCAAATTGGTCCAGAAATATTTAATCCCAGAAACAGTATCTCAAAAAATAACCTTGAAGCCATAAAATAAGTGTTTACCAGGGCTTGTTTCACTTGTTATGAACACTTTGAGTTGGTGCTAAATTAAGAAAGCGCCTCAACAAGGAGCAGTCCGTAAGATACGTTATCGGGTTTTAGGGCAAAAACAGGCATATCTTAGCACCAGGAACAACAACCTCGCATGAAACCCTCTCAGAAAAACACATCCCCAGCTTGCAGTTTTGTAAAGCCTCGTTTTCCTGTGAAACACTCTCAGAAAAACACATCTCTGGCTTTTAGTTTTGAAAAGGCTACTTTCTGTGTGACCTTTTCTGAAGCACAAACTCCTGCAGAAGGGCCAGCTAAATTCCTCACTGCCCGTGGATCCCTCCTACTGAAAT
>VXBR01006346.1:276645-503119 GCA_013400215.1 Cisticola juncidis | reverse complement strand
ACCCTAAAGACAGGAGTTCATCATATGGAAACAAACTGTGCTGATCCATTTTTACAAACAGGAGGAATTCAGATCCCAGAGAGTGAACTGTTCTGAATTTATACTCCTTACAAACTGAAAAGTGAACAGTTCAGAGAAGCAAATGCTTTCATTCATATGTGAGATGACAAAAGCATTACATTTATAAAATCTGAGGCTATAATGAGGATTCAGAGAACCACTCCTGGGCCTTGCTTAGACCAGACCACCACAATATATTCAAGCTGAGGCACTGGACTGCATCCTCTGCAAGTGCATCCCACAATACTCACCAACCTCCAATATTGTTGTATTTATAAACATATGGAAGATTTAAATGAGGTGCAGCAGTGCCCTCCTAAACCAGGAGACATCTGGTTCAGCCACAGCCACCTGGGTCCCTGCTGGGTGACAGCAGCTGGGTGACAGCAGCTGGGTGGCCCTGCAGCCTGGTCCAGCTTGGGACACTCCTCTATGACCCACCTGGGGATGTGTCCTGTGCCTTTGCAGGATAAACAACACACCTTACAGTTACAGTCCCATTTTCAGCATTCCCTGGCAGTCCTAGCCCTGGCATTAGTAGAGTGTAAAGGGCCAAAATTAACCTGTCTTTTCAGCAGAAAAAAACAATATTCAGATAGAATCAATAACAGTAATAGTAATAGTAATATTAATATCAATAACAATAGCAATAGCAATAGTAATAGTAACAGTAACTGTAATAATAATGAATCATTATTATAATTTTTAATTTTTTAATCCATTTTCCTAGGAAGAGCAGACACACAAGATATATTTTATTAACAAACACTCTGCCCAGAAAAGCGCCCAACTAAGTGTTAAAGCCTTTTTAGTTTGATTTAGAAAGAAGTGACAAGCAGATAACCAAATTGGTCCAGAAATATTTAATCCCAGAAACAGTATCTCAAAAAATAACCTTGAAGCCATAAAATAAGTGTTTACCAGGGCTTGTTTCACTTGTTATGAACACTTTGAGTTGGTGCTAAATTAAGAAAGCGCCTCAACAAGGAGCAGTCCGTAAGATACGTTATCGGGTTTTAGGGCAAAAACAGGCATATCTTAGCACCAGGAACAACAACCTCGCATGAAACCCTCTCAGAAAAACACATCCCCAGCTTGCAGTTTTGTAAAGCCTCGTTTTCCTGTGAAACACTCTCAGAAAAACACATCTCTGGCTTTTAGTTTTGAAAAGGCTACTTTCTGTGTGACCTTTTCTGAAGCACAAACTCCTGCAGAAGGGCCAGCTAAATTCCTCACTGCCCGTGGATCCCTCCTACTGAAATCATGGGATATTTTGTGGAATTCATAAACATGAATGACATCCAGGACACCCCAGTAAATTGAAAAGTAGAATACGACAGCAAATTCAGCCTTTTGCACTTTGGCTCGAATTTCAGGCTTGATAAAAACCTACAGTTCTGGAAAGGGAGGATCATCTTTAGTCCATTTTGAGACCAGATGATGACAGACTGGCTGAGCTTCCGGAGAAGTCCCATCAACACTTTGGTGGCTGGCAGCACAGCTACTGGGACCAATTAGGTTAATTAAAACTACATGGCGTGCAGGCTCCATGTGCAATTCCTAACATGGCTAGAAGGGAGACAAATATGCTACAGCAGGATTTTGACTATAATGGGTACATCTATAAAGCCTTTGGAATGCAGGTCTTCTATCCAGGGAATGGTGAGAAGACAGAAAACCTGAATTTATTCCCTAAATTTAGTCCCTAAATAGGCACCCAACAGCACTGTGAATCTCAGACTGCCTGGGGCTGGAAGGCCCCTCTAGAGACTGTCTAATCCCAGCTCAGCAGGTTGCTGAGGGATGTGTCCACTCAGACAAGTGGCCAAACAATGCCACAATAATTAGAATAAAACATAAAAAGCCCTATGCAATCCTGTCTCCCTTCTATACCAAAACATCATACATAGAATTTCCCATATAGATAAATTACTCAGGGAGGGTTATGTGTGTGTAAGAAACAGCCTCTATTAATTCACTCCCATCATTGCCACACATTTGGTTTACACTTCATGCACATTTTTGTGACCATTAAAGGCTTCCATCAGTGGAGACATGGAGTCTGAGGTTCACAACATCTTTGACAACTGGTCTATCCACCTCAAATTAGAGGGTATTTTGCAGAATCATTTAGGTTGGAAGAATCCTTCTGGTTGTACCATTTCTGGGCTCCTCAGGACAAGGGAGACGTGGAGCTCCTGGAGTGTGTCCAGTGCAGGGTGACAAAGATGATGAAGGGACTGGAGCATCTCCCTGCCCAGGAAAGGCTGAGGGAGCTGGGGCTGTGCAGCCCTGAGAGGATCCCCAGCTGAGAGGGGCCCTCAGCCCTGAGTGTCCCTGTGTGCAGGGAGGGGCAGAGCAGGGCCAGGCTCTGCTCTGGGGGCTCAGCAATGGCACCAGAGGAACGGGCAGGGACTGATCCCAGCAGGTTCCACCTGGACATGAGGAAGAACTTCCCTGTGCAGTGACAGATTGAACAGATTGTCCAGAGAGGCTGTGGAGTCTCCTCACTGGGGATATTCCACAACCCTCTGGACACAATCCTGTGCTCTGGGTCATTCTGCTTGAGCAGAGAGGTGGGAGCAGATGATCCACTGTGGTCTCTCCAACCTGAACCATTTTGGGATTCTGTGATTTCCTAAAGCAGCCATGGTCACTGTGCTACCTTCAAAGGGCAGGTGCTTCAATTCTTCCTCCTCCTGCACTACTACAAATCCATTCCAGCATGATTAGCATGAAGATAAAATGAGGTTTAAACTAAGACATTTGTGCAGAAACACAGCACATGATTCATGATGCTGGAACTGAATGTTGCTCATACCTGCACTTTAGATCCAGCTCCTCAATTTGTGTGTGTTGCTGCTGTCAGGATTTAGGCAGACTGAAAATTTTAACTCTGAAGTGAAATTGCTATATTTAGGAAGGCAAATTTTGGATTATTTCCTTTGAAACTATTAATGTGAACATCAGGAATTCAACTTGAATAAGCTGCAGAGTAAAAATGCATGTACACGCTCAGTATATTCCACATATACATCTATTCCTACAATAATAATGTATATTAGAAAATAACACTGAGGCAAAATGTTAATGTAGTCTCTTCCACTTGCCAAAAACTCGTGTGGGTATGTGCATAAAGAATGTACATACTCAGAGACACTAACATCTTGTAATGCAATATGTTTCTGTTACACACACTCCAGACTTCCTAACAGCTGCATATTTTAATATACATAAACCCATACTTGAAAAATAATAAAATGTATTAGTTTTCCACATTAGGCATTTATGACCTAATTTAGGAGAGTATTATATCTTTATAACTTTTAAAAGACCCATTTTGATAAAACATCCCCATAAACAGACTGAGAAAATCGGGTAACAAGCATCTGTTGCTGCATTGTTTTCTTAATGGGGCAATAAACTAATAACACATTTTTATAACTTTTCACAAGAATATAAAGTATTAAAATTGAAGCTGATATTGAAAAATGTTCTCATGGTCCATTTTATTTTATTTTTCCACTATGTAAAGTTACAGTACTTACCAGATTAATATTAATATATCTTAATTATGTTGACACAATGGAAATTTGCCAAAGACATTCAAAGAATGGAAATAACTTGTTATTTCCACTACTTTAATTAAGGTGGTGCATTTAGCCCATGTTATTCTTAATATAGGAATAATATGAATATTTATAAGAATATACAGAGATACCACATACAGAAATAATAACCAAAACTTTCAGAGGGTTCTAAAAAAAGAGTTATTCCATTGGCTTTAAAAGCAAATAGTGATTTTTTCTAATCTACCTGTTTTAATAAATAAATACCAAAAATTTATTTCTAAAAAAAAGTCAAAAATTAAAAATTACTTTTCAAAACCTTATGTGACATTGTTGTGATATTTATTTTGAGAAAAAGATCAAACTATGTTGTGTAACACAAAACTAATGAAAAGGTATTGAAAATTGTAACTCTGAAGTGAAATTGCTGTATTTAGGAAGGCAAATTTTGGATTATTTCCTTTGAAACTATTAATGTGAACATCAGGAATTGAACTTGAATAAGCTGCTGACCTGCATTCAAAGTGGATTTTCACATTTACAGTTTACCAAAGCACCAGTACTGGATGATTCATAGCTCATGGGGATGGAAAGGACCATCCAACCTCACTGTGCTCATAACACAGCCCACACAATTTTCTTGAATTGGCTCTCCAGAACCAATAGCTGTGGTTGTACTTAAGCATGGCTTTTACAGAAACATCTCCTCTTGATTTTAAATTTTCCAGTCATGGATAATCTGTCACAATCATTGGTTAAGTTATTTCAGCACTTAGTTATGTTGTTATAAATATATATGCCTTATTTCTAGTTTGAATTTATCTTGCTTAAATGTCAAGCTGCACTAAAAGGACTTCTCACACACATCATCCTGTCAAGGTAGAGAAAAAGGCACTTCCACAGCATGGTCCATTTGACCCCTCTTAAACAGCTACCTTAGGAAGAGATAAATTACAGCCCAGAAATGCTTGTTCCTCTCAATTGACTATAAAGGAAATCACAGAATCATGGAATGGTTTGCATTGGAAGGGACCTTAAAAACCATCTCATTCCAACCCCTGCCACTGGCACTGACACCTTCTGCTATCCCAAGCTGCTCCAAGCCCTGGAGCAACTGAGTCCAACCTGGCCTTGGACACTTCCAGGGATGGGGCAGCCACAGATTCTCTGGGGAATCTGTCTAATTGTGCTTACAGTGTTTGTCACTGTGCTCAGACACAATATTTGTATCTATCCAGAGGAATCCCACCCCAAATATCCACATAGGTTTGCATGCATGGTCTGAAAAACCCTAAGACATGAGATTTTTATTTTTATGAGTCCTTAATGACTGGCTACACAACATATTCTTCAGTTTGATGCACTCCTGCCTCTGTGTTTGTATTTTCTAGTATTTCACCCCATTGCTGAGGTTCTCACTAAAACACAAGCACACATTTTAGCTGTGCTTGCCCCAGTACAGCAGAGAATTCTTCTATTTCCTATTCTCCTTCCTGCCTGAGGACTGCCTCAGCCCCTTCAACTACAGCACTGGATTGGCCCCACTGCATCCAAGTGATTCCTCAAGACTCCAGGACACCCTTTCAAAATCCCTACTTTGCAAAATACAGCCCCAGACACTGTAAACATTGCCCATTTGCTTAATTTGCAGATGAAATACTTAACATCTGGCTCCTGTGGAACGAAAATAACTTGCTTACACTTCATTTATCAAATGGTAACTGAGTAACTCTTAGTCACTACCTTGTCCTCTTCATTATTTTACAATCCTCAATTAACTTCACTCCAAAAATATTTGACAAGGAAACTAGACCCTGAGTAAACCACTTTTGGAAATATGGAAAGTTGAAGAGTTTGCAATGTAAATTTTCCAAACCTGCAACCCTCACTATGAATGCAGAGCTCCAGCCACTCTGCCTATATCATAAAATACAGCAGCACAGGGGATTTCTCAGAGCAACCAGCAAAGCCTCATTCATACAATCTTGGAATTATTTACGCTGGAAAAGACCTCTGAGATCATCTTATCCAACCATTAACCCAGCACTCACCACTGAACCATGCCCCAAGTGCCACATCCACACATTTATTGAACATTTCCAGGGATGGTGATGCCACCTCTGCCCTGCTCCGATGCCTGACCACCCCTTCAGCAAAGGAATTTTTCCAGTGTTCAACCTCAACCTCCTCTGGTGAACTTTGAGGCCATTTCCTTTTGTCCTGTCCTTTGTTAGCTGGGAGAAGAGCCTGACCCCTCCTGTGTCAGTAACTACTAAACCCAAACAGTTGCTGGTGACTGCAGGCAGCTGAATAGTGCCACATCACTTTAAAGTGAAATATTACTTTTTCTAGAAAAAGACATTATTAGAAATTTTTAACCCACAATTCCTTGAAAATAAACTTTATGAAGCTGGGAATGAATTCTTTCCATGAAAAAGTAAGAAATATAAGGGTTTGCTTCAGCAGCCTAAAAGGAAATTGTGCTTTGATGAATTGGGAAGTATGTGATAAATTAGAGGAAGCAAATAATACTCTGCATTGTAACCTTTGCTCTCAGACATGGCTGTAAGTGTTCCTTACCCTAAAGTACAACTGATAAAGGTTCCAGGCTGAATAACTCAGGACTACTTAGATTTTTAGAGAGCTCTCATGAGAGCTCTCATGTCAAGCTGCCAGTTCAGGCTGAATGTGGATAAACTGGAATTCCTCATCTCCTGCCTAATCCAAATCTTCCATTTCTGTTCATCAATAACCCCGTGTCCCCACCATCATCAAGGTGTGTAACATGGGTTTTATCACTGAGACTGGATACTCTGTTCATTCCAGAACTGCAGCTGCATTTTTTTAAATTTTTTATTCCCAATAACAACCCTAGTGGCACAAAACCACTTTCCTTACCCTTCATCCAGATTCCAGCCTGCAGAAGTCACAGAAACACTGAGGAATCCAGCTTTGAGAAACAAATTTTTCTTGTTTGTACCAAGTCTTACGACTCCTGCCAAGCTCATTTCTCCCACCCATCACTTTGATTTTTCCTCTCAGCCACTTGCTTTAGGAGCTGCTTTCCATTTCCTCTCATGACACATCCTCCTCCTGTGCAGCAGCAAATCTCCCACCAAATGTCAGATTCCAACCTGGCTCACCTCACTTGCCACTCTTTGCTGTGCACACACCAAACATTCAGGCCAGCACATCTCCTGCAGCATCTTTTTGGTAGGAAAAACCAAACAGCAGATGAACATCATCACCCATTGTCACTTCATTCTTAAAACTCCTCTGTGCTGTGACTTGTACAGGAAAAGATCTCCTACTGACTGGATAATTTATATACTGAGACCACTTCCTCACCAGCTAAACAACACTATCTCCTTTCACTCCTCTGTTATCTTATCAAATCTTATAATTTGTCATGTCTCTATATTGCAAAATACATTGAGCCATCATTAACTTCTGTTCTGCATTTGTGTAAAAAGAATAATACAGAAATACAGAGGAATCCTGGATCTTGACTCATGTTCTTACACTGACAAGCATTACTAATGAGATTGTTTTCCTCTCTTTTTAAATTGAGTAACAGTTTACTTTTGTTATGGAAGTTGAGACTCTAGAAAAAAAAATCTCACTTTAAAGAAATGGTATCATGCACCTTTAAAAAATTATAATAAAAACCAGTATTCTCTTATGTATTTCAGGTTAAGCATTCAAAATGTCTCATTATTTCTGATAATTCGGAATTGGCTATAAAATTATGTCTCAAAATTAGTCTTTCTTGATCACATGAATGGCTTTCAACACATTCTAAAGAGCCATAATTAGTAGCTCTTTATCTATTTGTTGAGCTATTTAATTTCTCTCTTTTGTACCTAGTTAAATATTTTTACCACCTAAATATGACTTTGCTAAATCATGGACAAAGATGGGCCTCATCTACTCCGTGGAATATTAAATCCCAAGCTTCCTAACGTGGCAACAAGGATACACCTTCCTTCTGTACCATCTGCTCCTTTTTTATAAAAAAACCTCTCTATGCACAATGGTGAGATTGTTCTTTCTTGTTAACAGATGCAGAAACAGCTGAAAGCTTTTTCTCACAAGCACTTAATCCAACTCCAAACCTCCACTTTATCTTCTGAGGATAATTTAAGCATCGTATCTAAACACCAATTAGAACTAAAGTTTTCTTGATGGTAAATATTAATAACCTGTCCTTCTCACAAGGAAAAAAAATACCCAAACCCTTCACCACTGACAAAATTACCTCATGAAATTACTGTTTCTCACTTCCAGGCCGTTTGCAATGCAGTAATTCTGCACAGAGGCTGCTGGCTTCCAGCAGTTTTAGCACCTTCTGCAGTAAAACTAACACTTGTGGATCTCTGGAGAGTCTTATTTTTTTCCTGTTGTCCCAATTCTTTGCCATCAAAAATGACAATCCTGTCAGCACATCAACACTTTCTAAGACTGACCTGTGCCAGTGCACAGCCTGGAATTTTGCATTAGTACAATTCCTCCAGGCTGGATACCAACCTCTTCCCCACCAGCCAGTGTCAGCAACCCTATGCAAATATTTATTGCATGATTTTTCTTCTTATTTTTATTGGGTTTTTTCCTTATTATTTCTCATTATTATTTATTTTTCTCCTAGCACCGTTGGAATTTAAATTATGTGAAATTAGAGGCATGTAATTCTTAGGCAGAGCTCTTGGCTGTGGAATTCATTCCCAATTAGTAAAACAGAAGTGGATGTCTTTTAATCACTCAGGTGTACTCCGGGTTCCACAGTCACTCTGCAATTGAAGCCTGAAGGAAATCACATATTTCACACACATTCTCAGGGCTTTGCAGAAAAGCTCAGGGTTTTTATGAAAGCCCAATATCTTGTATTTTCATCCATGTGCACATCAAATAATATAAATACCCCAGAGACAGAAAAGTGTCTTATCAAGAAAAAATCCCTTCTTATATCCCCTCTCCTGAGACTGTCATGGAGGAAAGGGTGTAACTTCTACCAAAAACCAGATAATGAATTTAATTGCTATGAGGGAACTGAATTATCCAGGGGATATAACTGGGAGGAAGAGGCTTGGTTTAAAAGCAAGAAAACCATCTCAATTGTGAAATTTTGTAGAACAGCAGATACACGAGATGTACCAGAAAGCCCTGGCTGAAGCTTAATCCTGAACTGGAAACCACAGTCACAAATGTAAGTACAGCACCAAAAACATGACTGGTACTTGTTTAATTCTTTTCATGTTCTGAAGTCTGATATCCCTTTCTAGAATTTTCCTTCATTTTGTCATTTTTTTTTCTTAGCTCTGCTAACTCCAAAATGTTGATCAAGTGCTGTATCCTACTTAAGTTTAAAGTCTTTAAGTATCTTCTAAAACCTTCCAATGAGCAAATATTACAAGGTGAGAAAAAGAACCTGATCCTAATTTCATCCCATTTTATGTCCTGCAAGTATCCCTCTCTCCTTTTCTCCTATGTGCAATAAATTAAAAAAAAAAACAACAAAAAACAAACAAAAAACCCCAAAAAACCAAAAAAAAAAAAAAACCCAAAAAAGCCCCAAAACCAAAAACCAAAACAAAAACCAACAAACAAACAAAAAAACCAAACACCTGAATTAACAGATGAATCCAAACTTATATTAATAATAATACCAGAAGCTCAATTTAGCCCACGCTTTTGTCAGGCTGTAGGTATAGTTTAAAAATTAAGCAGGTGACTACTTTGCTGAACTGAGGTTTATACAACCTTGAAGCTAAAGTCAGAAAGCTGGAATAATACAAAACCTCAGGGAAAGAACACAAAAACCCCAAAGTAAAATTCAAGAAATGTGTTTGGTTGCCTCAAGCCTGGTGTTTTCACTTGATTTTCCTAGAGAAATGTTTCCAAGCAGTACCAAGTGTGCATCCAGGCTCCCTGAAATAGGTCTGGTTTACAGAAAAGTAAAACTTTAGTGTTAAAGAGATTTTCTAGCAACCAAAGGACAGCACTGCCTTCCTTTGCCTGGAGGTGTTTCAGAGGGATGAGGGGACAATGAGCACCTTTGTCTCAGTGCATGGAGAGCACAGGGGACACAAATGAGAGGCAAACATCATCTGTACTGCTGCACATTCAGTAACTTTTTTTGTTGTTAGTGGTAACAAAGATTTAAATGAGAAGTGACACCTCACTGAGTGGGACATGATAAATGGAGTGAAACAAAGCACAAAATCACAGTTTTTATTCAGGAATCTTTTGTCTTTTCCTGTGCCAAGCTGAACAAGTACTTGAGTTCATTACAGGACTTAGGGAACAAGAGTGGGCAACTAAAATGGAAAATAACAGATGATAAGAGTTATAAAAAAAATCTCCACTTAATTTTGGTGTTCACATATTATTATCTGCCCCTTTCCAGATTTACTCTGCTATTCTAGAGGTTGTACATTCTTTATTTGCAAAGTGACAGGTTAGGGATGCCAGGGATGGCCAAGGGTGAGAGCTTCTCTCATGGAATCACAGAATCCCATCACGGTTTGGGTTAAAAGGGACCTTTAGGACCATCCAGTTCCAACTCCTCTGCCACAGGCAGGGTCACCAGGCACTAGACCAGATTCCTCCAAGCTCAGTACAACAGAACACGTCTGTCAAGCATCAGTCATATGAGCAGCACCTAAAATGCAGAGCCTGCTCAGGAAAAATAAAGTTTCATGCAATTTTTCTTCAACTGTAACTCAAAGTCAAGCAGCCTTATTAGATGATGCTAAAGTTCTCCCAATGTTTCATGCAGAGAGCTTAGAGCTGCTGCATCTCAGCCTGAGCTGGCTCAGAGCAGCACTGAGAGAAAACTGAGATGCTCCAGCTCATAAAGCACTTTTAAATCTTTCAAGGAGAAAAACATGAATGAATGCTCATGTTCAAGGGAAATATGAAAGAATATTATAAAATACAATTACAACTGATCTTATGTTATGTAATGGTGTGAGTGCATGATATTGTCCATGATCTAAGAAGATCACAAAAATGAATCCTGCAGGGAGATGCACTACAATTCTGTGCAAAGGCAAGTAAAAAAAAATACACCTTCCTTTAAAGATTCTTCCATTTTGCTCTTAGGATTCTTCAACAACCAAGTTTCTATTTATTAACTCTTGCACCAGATTGTACTTGCTGTATGGATGAAATGCCACTGTCTTTACAAAAACTAACACAAATTAGGGAAGAAAGACGTATTTATCTTTGTGAAAATATCTTGGAACACTTAATTAAACTACCTTTTTGTCCCAGTATCTGCTTGCCTTACCCTTAAAAAACATATTTATGTATTACATGTTAGATTGCCTTGAGCAAAGTTCCAGAAGTCAGATTCTCATCCATACTAAGGTTTTTTAAGCCTCTCAGGAGGCATTTGAGAACATATACTTTTATAAAGTAACATATTATTATCCCCAGACCCTTCTGCATCTATACAACTGTGCTTGACATGTTTCCAGTATGTATTTGAATCTGCCCATTCAGTTAAAAAAATTATATCAGGTTTTGAGATTAGCACTTGCTTTTGATTATATGAGAAATTCAGCTTATTGCAAACCTTATCGTTCACTTATCTTCTCATTTATAGAGCTAGCAAATTTATCTGACAAATCAGATTTTTTTAACCATTAGATATGCAAAATGATAGAATTTTGCAGTATGAGCTCCTATGTTGACAAAGATGCAGGTTTTGCTCAGCACTTCCAGTGTCACAGGTTTGAACAGGTTTGCACACAATGGAGCACAACCCTGTGTGTGGCAGCAGAGTCACCCCATGCCAGTGTCCCCTGCCTCAGCAGAACCACATCTATGCTGCCTGAAAGCCTCACGTGCTGCTTGCAACAATTCCTGCACTGTGCTGGGCAGCAGGACACTGATGTATGTGCAATCCAAGAATTTTAAATATCCCCACAGGATATCAAACACTATCCAGACTGTTTGTAAATACTTTCCTAGTGCTCTGCAGAGAGGGAGCCAGCTCTTTTCAAATCTGCTTCAATGGCATTTTTGTCTTATCTAAAATCTCTGTTCCTGTTCAATAAAATCATCTGGGTAATTACTGCTTCATCAGTACTGTGAGCTTGTGCCCTCATTAATAAATTCTGTTGGAGCATTAAGACTTCCCCCAGTGGGGACAGCTGGGAAACTGCACTGTAAAGTCAGGCAGAACATTTAATGACCAATGAACTTCTGGAAGCCTACTCCAGAATGATACATCATTGTGTCAGACACTCTTAAGCATTATGCAGCTTGGTCTCCCTCTTAAGAAACATGAAACCCCCCTGAAACTGCTACCACAAATTGGGAACCTTTTAAATTATTGCCAAGCCACCTGCTTTTCTCCAAGAAACTTCACAAAACTCTCCAAATTAGTAATGCCATTAGGTAAAGCTTACAGAACTGTTGTCATTCTGAAGGAGTATTAACTGTTTAGCTTAAGGGAACCTACAGGGATTTTTCTAATGGAAAGAACTGTCACATATATTATATAATCTATTCCAAATGAATTGCTTTAATATATTCTTGAATATGCTATTCTTTAACATTTTCATCTTTCTGGGAGAAAGTCCGTGTTATCAGGACTAGATTTATCTAATGAAGAAGGTCAGTTCAGGAGAGGATATGAGAAAGATTCTCAATCAGTTATGTGTCTTCAGATGGTATTAAGAGCCGTATAAATCCAATGTCCCATTTTACATTTCTGAACAGCACTGGGAGAAATAGTGCTGGGATAGAAGGGGGAGCCCCATTTCCCCTGTTCCTTCTCCTTTTGAATGGCCCTACAGAGAGCAGGCAAGGATGGATTATAGGAATGCCTTCTGTGGAGGAGTCAGCCAAAACTGTGCCATCTCATCTTGGAGCAATTTATCCAATAAGATGATTTAGAGGACAGTTCAGTGGCACCATTTTTGGAGGCAAAAGCAGAAGGGAAGGAATATAAATCAAAGGTGACTGGCAGGTAAAGGATATATGCAGCAATCAGCCAAACCATGTGCACACTGGCACAAATTCAACAAGATCATTTATAAAAATTTTAAGTCAGGAGTACACAAAAGGGGGTCTGGTGCTAACTGAATCCACAGATAGATTACACGCCACTGAAATAAACACTTCCAGATGCTGGCATACAAAAACCTTTTACAGAAAGAAATGTTTTCTTTCATAAATCTGAAAGGAGGAACCTTGGGATGGGGGTTGGGAGAGAAGGGAACAAGATTTCCAAACTGAGATTTGACTTCCTACTGATTTTATAGAATAATAACTCATCTTTTCAAACACAAAGTGTTAACACTGTAGAATTACAAATAACTGCAGACAACAGCTTGAAGTATAGACAAAGACATGATAAATATGTAACTGTTTAATGAAATAAAACGCCTTTTTTTTTGCTTTCAAAATGAGAAGCATGAAAATGTCAATTTGACTTTTTCTATATCAGAAATTGAACCTGTAACAGAAGGGAAAGTTTTCAAATGCCTTTTGACATAAATACATAGATTTCATTGTTGAGAAGTGATTAAGAATGAAATCCCAACTTCTTCAAAATCAGTATCAATTGATTCTGAATATCAATATGGGCAGTCTATATTTTACAGGACCCTAAGTATCAGAGATTTTTTATTTGGTTTCTATGTAACTAATTTCTTTCGGAAGCAGCATTCAAAACTTTTTATCATTCAAGTGCTTTAGAAAAATTTAGCTGGAGATACTCAAAGGCCTCATGGACACCACCCTGTGCTCTGGGGGACCCTGCCTGGAGCAGGGGGCAGAAGATCTCCAGTGGTCCCTTCCAACTGACCCATTACATGACTCTGAGAAGGTGAAGCTGAATTTTTTTTGAAGTTTAAGGTACATAAACCAAACTTGTTCTCCAAAACGTCCTCTTCCACAAATATCATACTGCCACGTTATCGTTTGTATTTTAAAAGTTTCCCTCTCTTCTTTCTACTCCCTGAATATGCTGGTTTAGTCTCTCATAAGCTCAACTTTGTCAGGTTGTCAGCTACTACTCCACAGATTTTGTTTTTAGGGGAAATTAATAGAGTCAAAATCATCTTCATTATATTGAAATTATTAAAGATCCGTGATGAACCTCAGTGTTTTTCACCACAGGAATTGATTTAAGCATTTGCAGAAAAGCTGAGCTCAATCAGGATCAATAAAAAGCACTTTAAAACATCAGAACACCTTGATTAAATGTATAATTTGATTGTGTAACTATGATTACCATGTACATGTAACCTACTGATGTCCAAATGGGATACTTGAATTTATTATTTAAGGATCTCTAAGAGTATAGGCAGGGCCCAAATAATCCAAGGCTCTGCAAAATCACATTCTCTGGTGTTACATGTTCTATGTGCAGGGAATGTCACAAGCAATATTATAAACACAATTTTGTAAATATTCATTGTTTCATGGTGCATAGGCAATTTTATGAGACTGAAATACTTAACAAGAGAAGGTTTAGACTAGCAAGCCTTTTCATACTAAAATGCCTGGGAGGCTGAAGGAACATTCTCCCCAAATATAAATACCCAAGGAAATGTTGGTTATATCCCTGTTCATTCAATACACTCCATTTACAGACGTTACAAAGCTGCTGAATAATGGCCAATGTCTGCCTTGAGCTGTGCAGGATTAGAATTTACATTTGTGAACTCAGTTTCTCTTACCTAAACATCTGAAACAGCTCATTTCAGAGCTGGCATAAACTGAAGACAAAGAATCTGCCTTGGATTGCTTTGGACAAGAAACATTTTCTTGTTCTTTTTGCCTGTGGTCTTACACTATTGGAGCTGACCATTTAGCTTTTCATTTCAGAGCAAAGGATCTCAGCTGTCCTTTTTGCTAGAGCTGTTCTTGTGGTCACAAGTTCTTACAGACTGCTCATGCACCACTTACAGCTCCTCCTATCAAGATTCCAGGTAAGCACTGTGTATTGTTCACAGAATAAATACTCTTTAAAGAGTTTTTTTTGCTACCCCAACTGTCTGAAATACAATCAACTCAAATAAATAAAAAAAACCAAAACTTCTCTAGAGGCATTATGCCTGTGTTCATAGTAAGAAATACTCACCTAATATTTTTGTGAACACCTTGGCATAATAAATACTATTATTTGGAATATTATTTGGAAGAATACTAGGATTATTCCTGCAGGCTCAATCAAGACTGGACATCATTTCATTATGCATTTCCTTAACTTAAATGCACACAGAGATAGACACAGGTACAATACATGGAACTGCATTATCCCATATGATGGAGTGTTCCATACTTCCCATTCCTGTCTTGCAAAATTACATGGTGCTATTGCTTAATATTTCTCTGATTTTTGAAAGTCTAGACCATGCTTTAAAGTAGGAAACACTGAGCACCACCAAATACTGTCATTAATAGAAAATATTTGGATAAAATAAATATCAAAACTACCTCAGACATGATACAACAAAGCAGAAGAATCCAGAGTACGCTTGCTGCTTTCCATTGTGGCTTGCACTTGGAGACAAAACCTAAGTGCTCTAATTATGTTAGTCATTCTGACATAGCTATTAAGGTCAAAGTAAATGCAAAAGGATAATTTTCACTGGTTTAATGTTAGCTCTCATTTACTGTATGATTATAAAACTTTCAGAGTGTTGTTTACATCCAAACCAAAATCCATCAAATACTGCTAAAGAATAAATTGTACAGCTTAACTTTTCTTCTAAAACCAACTCCTTAGGAACACTTATCACCAAATCAGATGCAAGAGAGTGACAAACATGATGAAACAGTCAAAAAGGGGAAGAAGTGAAAGAATACCACTGTTCGAGTTTACAAATACATACTGATTATCTTAAAATAACAAATGTATCTGTACTTTTTAAAAACCAAAATATTCTCCTATAATTTCTTTTAACAGACATTAAATCTAAATTCTATGTATGGGACTGAGCTATTCACTAGCTTGAAGAAGCATGGAGCCTTTTACTCCTCAACTCTGCCTTTTTTAAAAAGTGGCTTTCTGTAAGAACTACTGGGATGCAATTGGCAGCTTCCTTTGCCTCCCATCCATCCTTGTGTAGGACAACACAACTGTTAAATTTCATTTTCCCTGTTAGAAACCCCCATCCCCTGGTTTTTTGGGTTCAGATATGAACTTTCTGAATGCAGCAGCCCCCTGACAACTGCTAATCTGTTGGTTATTACACTGATCCATAAAAATATCCCTTCTAGTTGCTTCAGAGAGCTCAGGACAGAGATTAGATCCTTCTGATACAATTTTCCCCTCAGACACTGCAGAGAGCAGCTCAGATTTCTAATGTTTTATCAAGGGTTTTCACTGCCTACATGGGCTCTGTCACACAGGTCCTTCTGCTGAGATCCGAGGAAATGGCCAAGCCTGATTACATAAAAATCTGCATCACTTCAGTTAATTCATTTCCTCAGGTTTGGTTACACACAGACCACCAGAATTGGCCATCATTAAATTGTATTTATTGTGGAAATCTGCATTAATGCAGACTGCAGAGGGTGCTCAGTGCTCCATCCACATTTGTGCCAAATTAAGACCCAGAGTTTCTGGCTGCTGCATGGACAGTTGTCACACCAGGTCCCCTCCCAAGACTCCAGTGAGGGCACTCACAGGGGAAAGGACCTAAATGCAAACTCTGCAATACCTCTCAAAATACTTTTCCTGAGCCTTCTCATTAAAAGCAGAATCATCTTACAGCTCTACAACATCTGTAGGCAGGCAGAAGCTGACCCAAGATTCCCTCTTATTCTTGGCTTGTTCAGAGGGAACAAGATCTGCTCCTCTCATCAACCACGTTGACTGTAGGTAATGTGAACAAATTAAATTGTTCAGTTGCACTGTTTAGGAAGTTCACAAGAGTGGAGGACATAAAAAACCCCCAATCCAAACCAGGGTATTTTATTATACCTTGTGGTTGAAGAAAATATTTGAACTTTGGTTAATAATTGACCAAACCACTTTTAGTGAGGGTCAGGGAGGGAAGATTCACCTTTCTGCAGCTGTTTATGTGAGCTCTTTACTTTTTTAAAATAAAGTCAAATACATGCTCTGCTTTCAGAAACTCTTGCCATATTCTTAGCTACATCTCTTAGCAAACTTCTGCTAAAGACATTTTTCTGGTTTAGACTGGAAATTCTATCCAACACTCTACATGATATTAATTTAGCATTTTTCAGTGGCAAAAGAGAAAGGTGAAGTTACATAAAGACAATTCATTGCAATTTTGTATTGACTACCATTATAAATCAAAAACTTTTACTGCCATCTGTGAAAGAACTGATTAGTTTTGGCACTAGGAAAATTGCAACTTCACCTACACATTTTCTCTTATTTTCTCTTTTTCCTTGCTTCTGAAGTTCTACTATTTCCTTTATATTTATGGGCTTCATATACTTCTGTATATGAAGAAAAAGGAAAGGAAAATCTGAAGGATTAAGGAAAGGATAAGGATAAAGGAAAATATGAAGGAAAATCTATCACTTTTACATAAATGAATTCATGCAAATTCAGAATAAATTTCCTTTCCTAAAATCTCTCAGAAACTGGACAATTTCTTTCTGACTTTTAGGAGCTGAGATTCTGTTTGGTGGATTTTGTTTCTTTTTTACTATAATAATTTCTTTGACATTTATTATTTTCTAAATGCAGATATTCTGAGGTAAGGAGGATAAATGCCACACAGAGCAGTAGATGAGAAGAAAATCACCCCAATTTATGACACTGGAGATGGACTCCTTTTGCATCAGCTGAGAAAATTGAGTAGAGAATTCGTTTGGCTGCTCTGAACAATGGATTTGCAATTTGCATACAAAAAATGATGGCAAAACCTCAGAACCCATCAGTGTTTTACCACAAGCTCAGTTCTATTACATTTCAGTGGAGGTTCAAAGTTGTCTAAAGAAACCATTCTCCTCTTTCCCCAACCATAAATGTGTCACTTGAGAGTTCAGCATCCAATAGGAGCAGTATCTGACACAAAACTAATTTTAGAATATAAAGTGCTCTTCACCATATTGGAATACATATAATTTAAAATAACTGTAAACCTAAACTTTGGAAAAACAGAAAATTCAAGCACTAACAAAAAAGCATAATTTGTAATTGAAAGAAAATAATATTTGAAAGGAAAAAAACCCCTTTTTTTTTGTCTTTCCAAAAAGAGACAGAAATTACTAAGTTTTATTTCCCAAGAGAATTATGCCACTTTTATAAAGAAAATTACAGTCGCCACAAATTGCTCTCAACAATTCCAAAGCTTCTTCATTTGACCACTTGAAAATCAGAGTTCTTTAGGATTATAAATATAACTCTTTATAACTCTGTTATTACGTACTGTGAATGGGGAAAGGGGGCCAATCTTGTGGCCGTAGCGCCGAATGGCCTCTCTGATGTGGCTGGGCTGGATGGCATCACTTTGAGCCTCCATCCCACAGGCTGCAGTGCTCTGCAACAGAAAAACACAGAAATTGTTACTAAATCAAAAACACACAACAGACCTACAGTGAAAATAAACCTTTCTGAAATGGACTGATTTTATTTTCTTCCTGAGGATACACATCATTGGTGCCACACACTACATCAGAGAAAAAAGCTATTAACAAATTAAAGAGGACTTTTACATGAACTTTGCTGAAGAGACCCAAAGAACACCATGCTAGTCCTTTTAAATCTTTCACCTAGTGCTGCTCTATGTTGCAACTGAAAAGAGCAGAAAATGTTCAGACTGAAATGAAAAAGTCATATAAGTCATGCTCCAATAACTACTGAAACTGAATTTTTTTAAAACATTTCAGGCTCTTATTATGATATGAAGGGGTGGGGAAAATATTGAACAAGCACCTGAAGTGGAAAGCAATTTGACACCAAAATCACCATTGAGTAGTATCAACTTAAAATCTGAAGCTGACATGTGACATAATGGTGTTGGAAGGATGTATAAAAAAATGTAATTATCTCAAACTGGACAGTTATAAAATTTAAATTTACTTTTTTGATTATGGACCCAAAATAGGTAAAAATAAAAATTCACTGCTACTGGCACACTGATTGTACAATAATTTTCCTGGGATTTTAAGATAAAAAGTTACTCTTTTCTTCTTATTAGACAATCTAAAATATTGGTTTAGGCTTGACCTGGACACAGCAGCTTGCCAGAATTCAGATGACGTCTCTAATGATGGCTGCTTGGCAATAGATTCATGAAAATTGTATTAGTGAGTACACTGAGAATGACAAAAACTTTAATTATTCGCTAAAGTTTAATGTCCACACATCGACAGCATCCTAATACATTCACAACATATCCTAATGCCCTCAGACTTGGGGTATTTTTTACAAAATGTTTTATTTTCAAAATTGCTGAGTCCTGGAGCCTGTGAATAGACACAGAATTATTCATATTATGATGGCAGATTCTTCTCAGGCTGATTGACATCCATAAAGGGAATATGAAACTCAAATATTTTATGCTGGACTGGGCCCTCATGGCCTAAAATTAGTATTTTTCACTAAGTTAACTTGTTTGTCTCATTTATATCCAGTAGATACCTAAGCAAATTGAATGAGTCATGAGAACATTTAATTAAAACTGTGCATTTTTTAATAGAATTATTTTCAAAGGCATTTAGTCAAACACTAAGAACTTTAAATAAACTCACAGCATCAGTAAAATACAATGTACCAAAAACTATACCTCCAGCTAGATTTCTGTTCCTAGGAATTATAATGAAAATCAGCCACAGGAACAAAATCTAATCAATTATAACATAAAAAATTAGGAGGAAAAAGCACAAATCTTTCCAGGATTCACTAAAAGCTTTCTAAACAGTGTATAATAAGGACAGGAAGAAGTTGAATTCTTCAAGACTATCCACAGCACTGATGACACCAGAAGGAGAAAATACTTTTTTTCTACCTTATCACTGTAGAAATCACCAGTTTTACCCTGAAAAGTGAGTTTTTTTAATAACAAACACTTGATAAAATCCCAGCTCATTCCATTGCTTTTCAGCAAAATCAGCACTGCCATCACATTTCTCCAAAACAGCCCCAAGTGAGCAGCACAGGTTTTCCTGTCCAGTTTATTTAATCACATTGATTTCTCTTGTGGGTTTTAGGTACACAAATCCCTCTCAGAACACCAGGACCCTGCAAGAGCAGACAAGAATTGTAACACTTATATTTCATACTCTGATTATGAGACATCCCTGTTTTATACAAAGTTAACAAATATTCAGCTTGAATGCAAACAACTGGTATAAAAATAAAGCAAGTCAGGCAAAGTTGTTAAAAGGCAAAGGCAGCAGTCACCTCAGGCTGTGGGGATCAGGAAAATCACAAGCACCTCTTTGCCTGTTTTGCTTTTATTTTGTCCCTTAAAACCTGTGCTCACTGCCCTTGTCAGAGAAGGGGATGATCACTTGGGGTGGTGACAATTACTGTGTCTGTAGAGGAGCAGGTTATCTTAGAAGCATCAGCTGTCACCTTTACAAAATTCAGTTTGCAGACATTATTGGGAAAATTTAGCTTAATTCTGATGGAAAAAACCACCAAACCACCAATTTGGCCCTACAATACAATGGCTATTAATATATGCTATAGGTTAAAATTAATATTTAAGATGAGACACATTCTTTACTGTGAGGGAGGCGAGGCCCTGGCACAGGGTGCCCAGAGAAGCTGTGGATTTTTATCCCTGTAAATGTCCAAGGCCAGGTCGGGTGGGGCTTGGCACAACCTGGGACAGTGGAAGGTGTCCCTGCCCATGGCAGGGGGTGGGAACTGGATGAGCTTTAAAGTTCCTTCCTACCCAAACCATTCCCTGATTCCGTGATGATTTCCTGAACATGTTTTTCATTCTTTTTATTTTTTTTTCCTCCAGGATTGTGCACCACATACCTTTTTTCTTTTCCTTTGTTTGGATTTGGTGGAGTCCTGTCCAATTCCTCCGTTCCCCAAGGCTCCTGAGGGGTTTTTCCCCAGATGCTGCTGCCCTGCTGATGCTGGAGGGGTGGGGGTAGGGGGTGGTGTGTTCTCAGGGGAGTCAAGGCTGCTCTTCACACTCGTGGACTGCCCTGAGAGATGTGGCTGTAAAAGCAAGAGGTCAGACAGCCACAAAATCATCAAATCACAAACAAACCCCACCCCAATTATTTCCTCCTCAGATTCACTGTTGGAAGAGATGAAATACTGAATGTGGTTTTCTCATTCTAGAAGTTACTATAATATCTGTATAATATCAATGCAGGCAACACAGTACTTAGTGCACTTGCCAGTTTTGAAAACTTTTATCTCCAAATCTGCAACAGAGCCTTGAACATAGAGAGAAGGAATTTTCACCCAAGAAAAGAGGATTTTTATTTAATTCTAAAGATGTTGTATCACCCTGGTTTTGAAGATTTTCTAAGCCTTCTGTAACACTCTTCATATTGGGAGTCAGAAATGTTACCTTATCACACTTTCTACTATAAACACTGGCCATGTTTTGCTGTCTTTCATTGTTTACATATTTCTAGGTGGGAAGAGGAAAGTAATTGACAGTTGGCTTGACAAATGTGGATTGAGAGGTGGAATTCCATCCTCCAATCCACAGGCCCCATAGGAAATGTATAAAACTGAGTTTTGTAAATAAACTAGTCCCTTTTTTTTCCTGCTTCGCTCATCAGCATGTCCTCATGTGGTTCTTTCCATGTCCACTGTGACAATGTTGCTAAGAATTTAACATTCAGAATTATAACTTAATGTCTTTCCATCTAAATTCATAACTTCAAAGTTCGTAAACTCTGTAACAGAACTCTGTATCAATACCACATTCCATAGTGACAACTTTGGAAGAAAATCCATGTAAAAGCAGAACATCAAATGCATTAATATGTGAAAAAGCAAGTTTTACCTCAGTAGAGTTGTGGTACTGTATGAAGGTGGCAGATATGGCATGACTGAAGGGGTCACCAGCTTTGGGAGTCATGTCCTGTTTAACCAGAAGGGCCAAGTCCACCAGCTGGAGGGACAAAGCAGGAGGGGTTACTGACATGGTACTAAAAATGTAACAATGGGAAAGTGAGGGTTGTGGGTTGAAGCAGAATAGTCTCAGTGTTTCTCAGATGAAAATAAAGTTATTCAGCTATTTCAGCCTAAAGAGCCTTTCTTTTCCACTTCTGTGAATATATGGAGCAATCTATCTACCCAGGAGGGCTCGGCTTGGCACTAAGGTAACATTTTGTTTTCCAGGAAATCCTTCTTTCTAATCCAGTTGTGCAATGGGACTGAATGAGCCTCAGTGCACTGCCAAAGGTCACATAGCAAAGTGTGTGGTTTCAGTTTGGGCTTGAAAAAGGTTCGTGCTGGACTCCCCTCTCTTCTGCAGCCACTCTAAAACATTTCTGTTTGTGTGTGAGATGAACACAGCACAGCACATCTGCCACTCAGTAAACTGAAAGACAGCCTGGATTTTTGAGCTGGTTTAGTGCAAGGTCTCCCTGCCCATGGCTGGGGGTTGGGTTGGGTGAACCTTAAGGTCCCTTCCAACCCAAACCATCCCAAGACTCCATGAATCCAGAGCTGAAGCAGTGACTGCATTTCTGAAGGGGCTTACAGCCTACACCCTGAGGATGAAGTACCTCCTCTCGGGGTCGTTGTTCCCTGAGATTCTCCTCGGGGTTTCTGTTCCCCAAGGCAGTGGGGTCTCCCCCAGGGTTGCTGTTCCCTGGGGATTTCCCTGGGGTTGCTGTTCCCCAAGGTAATCAGGTTTTCAGTCTTCTNGAATCCTAATTTCTATATTTATATTCTATAACAAACTAGCTACTATTTATTTTTAAATTCTTAGGGTTTGTGATTCCTCTTACATGTGAGTATTCACTCCCATGGACAGGGATCAGAGGCAGTGTCCTCCTGGGCTCTGTGTGAGGCTGCCTGACCCCCCTGTACAGGTCCCAGACCCCCTGTCCCTTCTCCAAACCCTCCAGGGCTGCCAGAGGGATGTCCTGGACTCCCACAACCTCCAAGAGTAATTAATTAATTTTCATTAGAGTTCAATCAGTGCCTTACCTGAGCCACAGTCTCGTATGCTAAATATGCCAAAATCTCCATTGCAACTGCATTTGGCTTTATTTCCATACTGCTGCAGTCCAGCCAGTCACGGAACTTGGATGCTTTCTTTGCTGTCAGTTAAAACCGTAAGGGGAAAAAGAAAAGTTAATGACAGGCCAAAAAAATCAATTTTTCTGGGTCACAGAAATACTGCAAAATTGAAGCAATTAGTGTGAATATGATTTGATTGTCCAAAGAAGGAATTATCAAAATAGAACCAGTGGGGAAAGATTGTTATTTCATTTCATTTTGGAGACCCGTAAGCACATGGAATAAAGAGAAAAAACACAAGATAATTGATTACACAGGAGATCTCAGAACAAGGAAGGGTCAACCTCAGAGGAGTGTGGACTGGACAAACTTGCTTTAGAATATATTACTGTAAAATAAAAAAAAATATTGCATCACATCTTTGATGAATTAAAAAAAAACACTAAAAGAAATCAATATAAATATGAGTCCAGAAAAAATTGATATAATTGTATTAACAACAGCAAAGACAAATGACAAGACAGAACAATTTGGAAGTCCTGGTGTTAAATTTACAGGGCTGAGAGGCTGACAAGTGAACCAAAATTATTTGTATGGAAGTGTTTTTTAAGTGTGCTTTGGATATAAATAAATAAGAATAGGTTTATAATCAACATTCATATGAGAACCTCACACTGGTAATGGGAGAGGTGGGGTTTTCTGAAAGATGCCCTTAAACAAAAAGGGCAGAGAAAAACATGGGGCAATGAAATGTAGTATTTGTTTAGAGAGTAAAAGGAGGGAAAAAGAGGATGATCCTGTTCAGGTCAGTGGTGGATAAGAACATAGAAATTTATGGGCAGAAAGGAGCTATTGAGACAGAGATCTGACTGGGCAACCAAAATAAAGTAAATACAAGAAAAATCATCTGAAGGAAGTAGAAACAACTCTTTCAAAAAGAGTTTTCAATCAGGACTAAAAAGCTACAGGTAAGTCAGGTTAAACAGCAAAAAGGTCAAAATAATGGATATTTTTATTCAGGAGGTAATGGAAGGCTGCACTGTATCACTAAAGAAAGAAAAGAAACAAACAAAAAAAGAAATAAACATGAAAAGTGTGAAGGTGAAAAAATGATCATAAAATTTTCTCTAGAATTTAAGTCTGTAATTCTGCAGTACTTCATCCTTTGAGGGACCTTTTCTTTTGCCTGGCTTTAAAAGTGCAGAAATATCTCAAGCTGTGATTATTAATACATATTTTTAGAACAGATTTACTGAAGTCCCTTCCAGGTTTATTCTCTTGTGACACAGTTTTTAGGGGTTTATATTACAGCAATACACTTTGTTAAACATAGTAACACAATCAATTTTTACCGAAATAAATAAGTAAAAAAAGGCTTTGGACAAATTTTCTGCATGGCCTTTAGTACATTCTGTCTAATTGAGCTCATTTTGTGCAATTGAATTTGTGCCCAAGTCTCTCTTGGTACTATTTTCTAACCACTGTAATTCTCTTATTCTTTAATGACATTAAATGTCAGTGAAAAAGAACTATATAGACATGGTCATTTAAAAACACTGTGAAAATAGCACTGAGATATTTTTATAGATCACAATCTCTTGGTCAGCAACATTCTATTTTATTTTGCAAATTTGAGATTTTTATTTGATCTGTCTCCAGATGGCAATTTTGGGGTTTTAAAAATGACTTTATCACAAACCTCTCATTTCCTGAAGTCACCCTAATCTGAAGTATCATTTATCTAATGGCTCACAGATGTGTGATGCCAAATTATAACTAAATGTAAAAAACATATTGAATTAGAAAAAGAAGTGCTTACAAAACATGTTTTCCTACATTTGCTGACATTTGCTGATGGAGAACAGTATCTCAAATGTGTCATTTATTTGCCATAAATGAGTCACTCTTTGAATTTAAAAGGAAGAACGAGATAAGGTCCCTTCTTTAAAGACACCACTGTGTTCAAGTCTCTGTTGTAGGATCATGTGCTGTTTTGTCATGATTTTTACTGGCTCCTCCACCTCCTTTTCTCTGACATTTGACCTAAAACCTTAGTCATCACTTAACTGCTTCTGTAATGATGTTTTGCTACATGATCAAGCCCATTAATTTACAGCTCATTATAGTCGTGGCCCACAAGTACTTCTAGTAAGTTGGTTTTCAGTGCTAGTAAAGCCCTAATTCTGTCATCATGTTATTAGTGTTGGAATGGCCTATACTGATGAATTTGGCTAATGGGGAATAAATTCCACAGCAGGAGCTTACAGCTTAAAATAGAAAAGACTCTTTAGTAAGTTCTTTGTGTCTCTGCAGATCGGGAAATAAAAGCAAAACCTGCTGCTCTTCTCTAATTTTAGAGGCATTCTGAAAAACCTGCAGCCATGAAACTTTGCTAATGTGCTGACTTTAGCACCACCACGACAGGCCTAGGGCAAGTGTGGTTTTAATCCATTAACTCCTCACCAGTTCTATCTTTGCAGTAATCCCCACCAGCTCAGTATTTAGGCACACAGAAAGCTTGGGATATTCAAATAAAATACTCTGCCCAACGGCCTGAAACTGTGCTAAATTAACTGTTCCCAGGAGTTACACAGACAAAGAATAGAAAGTTTTATTACTGTGGATGAAACAAAAGTGCTTTCAAAAAACCTGAGGTTCTGGTGTGCTCTCAATTAAATGAAATAATAATCACACACCATAATATAGTGCAGCCATTATAATACTTACAAAAACTCAACTGCCGACTTTCACAGAATTCCGCGTACTGGACCGAGTCCATGCTTCGTGTTTGTCTTTCTGCTCTCTGACAAAAGAGTAAAAGTACATGATGTACCTTATTCCAACAAGTCTGCATTCCACAACAGAAATTATAGCACCAAAGTGCCCTCGCCACAACCTTGAAGCAACCTCCCAAATTAAACGTGCATTGAACAAGTCAAAATGCAGAAATATAAACCACAGATGGGTTATTAGTCTTGTGAGTTAAATTTCCCAGAGGAGAGTGTCAATTCCTATTTTCAAAACCTGCCTGCTCACCCAGCCCAGTGGTGAGGGTGAGAGGAGAGAGGTGCTGAGCACTGCTGCCCTGACCGAGGTGCACGTTTAAACTGAAGCACATGAGTATTCTGCCTGTGTGTTTACTGTGGAGCAGAAAAATAAAATGTTCTTCTGGACTGAGGCCAACACATTTAGCACTGAGCAGAACTGAACCTGTGTGCTTCTAAATTGTGAAATTAATAAATTTCCATCACATTGATGTGCCAGACAGAGAGGGGCATTGAAGTGTCCCTTCCCATACTCAATACACAATAATAAATAAATGGTACATTTGTCTGATTCCTTTTTTTTTCTTTTTCACTCTTAATTTATGCTTGGATTTTTATACTTCTGAACACTTCAGGAAAAGAAAGGAAATTAGATTGAATTAGAGCTTGTGGGAGAAAAAAAATCCTCAAATGTACACTGCTGCATTAAAGAATGTATTTCACATGAAGTCTAGTGCCAACCAAAAGAATGAATCTCAGAGTCAAATTACAAAACCACAAACTCTGTGCACACTCCCCCCTCCACATACAGAGGATGCTGTAATTGAATCATGGTTGAAGCAGCACTGAAGTCCATGCTAGGTCTGAGCAGGTGCTTGAGCTCTGTTTACTTCAATAGAGCAGGGGTGATTTTCACAGGGTGAAGATTTGGTCTCCACCAGAGACTAAACCCTTCAGGTATCAGAGGCATGGAGCAGTAGTTGGATTAAAAAGGATTTGCCCTGTCAGGAGCAGAAGTTTAGTCCAACCTCTCAATCAAGAAGGTTGTTTTAAACAAGGGAAGGAACAGAAGTGTCTTCCAAACTAATTCAATGAATAAATCATCACATCTGAGCTATCACTACAGATACAAAGGGGTGTTAGGAGGGGCTGATGGCACCGAGGCTGTGCTTGTGCACTGAGCCCATGAAGCTCCAGAAACCATCCACAAAGAATGAAAAGTACAGGTGTGCTCACACCGAGGACAAAAACAAGGGAAAAACCACACACATAGACATGAATTTTGCTCTGATGCTCTGAACAACTTTACATCTGATGAAATCAAAATCACAGAGTTCTTCAGTCTGATTTAATAGAAGAATATAGGGCTATTGGTAAGTGTGTATATATGTATCTCCATGCTACACAACATACATTTGGCTTTATCAGCTCTCAAATCAGGGGGAAAAGCAATTAATAAAATTAGCACTTCAAATTCACAATTTTTTCCTCTCTTCTCTGCCTTTTAGGTCACTGTCCTACAACCATCCAAGCCTTCACTTATGAGATCTGTTTCACAGATTTCAATAAATTCAATTTAGCTGTAAACTAAACCACAAGCTGAGCAGGAATACACCTGGATAGTTCTTTCTTTTATTCTCTACCCAGGCAATCATTTCAACTGCATTTGGACCTTCAGTCACCACAGTAGAAACTGCTGTACTCAGGCATTTTCCAGTTCTCCTATGCATGGCTCTGGCACCCTGACTATATTTTGAGGATCTGACATTTCATATTGGCAGAATTTTTCAGTTAATCCACTCCAACAAGATGTTAAGTCTAGATTGAGTTTATATTCCTTTAAAAATAATTTTCACAATCCATGCTGTAATTTCAACACATTACAGAACTCAATTTTGCCCCTGAATTAATTCAGCTATACTTTTGAAAACAGAAGGCATCACAGAGATAATCTAATCTGAACTACTCCATAACACAGAACACTTTTCACATAATACAGCCTAGAAACAACAGTCCTAGAATTCCTCCTGTAATTTTACTTTATGCTTTATAAAAGCCTCTAATTTGGGGTTAAATTTTTCACATATTAAAGAGATATCTTCTTCAAATAATTTTAAAAGCTGGGTTTTTTTGAAATGGTTTAAATTCTGTAATCCTTTTTTTTTTCCTGTTGCCACCAATATGTTAAGTCATTGGCTATTACCCTTCACATCCAGCCCTCCCAGGGATTTAAAACCCCTGAAACAACAAGGAAAGCATGGACAAACAAAATCATATGACATGGTAACGTGAGAAATTATTCTTCAAAGTCCTACCTGAGATGATAAAAAAAACATGTAGAAACATGTAGAAATTTGACAAAGATACAGCCTTTAACTTTCACAGACATCCCATAATGTAATATGGAAACTGCAAAACCAGATTATTCCCAAAAGCAGTTATGTTAAATTAAATGATTTAGCAATGGCTGCTCTCATCAGATAGACCACAAAGCTCTGAAAATGCAACTGTCAAAGGCTACAGGTTTCATTAAAACTATTATAAGTTGAAAAATCTCAAAGGTTTATTAAAAGAAAGGTGCTGCTGATGGATTTTCCCAATAAGGACCTAATTTCTCTCTATGAGTTGTCTACAGTAATCTAAATGCTGGATTTAATGTTGTTCTTATATACTAAATAAATACTTTCAATTGCTTTCTCTCTGTACAAATATTTTTATTTAGCAAAATTACCTACATATATGTGAAATAGAATTCTTTTCTGCCTTCAATTCTCTCTTTAAAATAATTATTTCTTGAAGGTGGATTACAGTGTGATGCTCTAAACCACCACCAAATAAAACAGTGTTTGTCATAAATAACTGGACTTTAGTTTTTTTCCCAATTCACTTTAACAGAAGAACCCTCACATGATGGCACAGAACCTCACAGTTTGAAGGAAAAGGACAGACATTCCTTCAGTCCTCCCATCTTTAGAATAGTCTATAAATAAGCATCAAATGCAGCAGAAATTAACAGATGTATGGCACAGCTGGCTCATCTTTAAGGTAACACCAACCCAAACACAACTTCTTTTTCCTCTTCACTTCTCAAGATCATAAACAGTATTTTTTTCTCCTATACGATCCCTGCTTTAAAAAAATGTAATTTTCCCTTACCTTTGCATTCCTAAGATATATTTTATAAACTCAAAATGAATCAGTGATATAGGATGAAAAGGGAAAACAAAGAGTGAGGATATTACTGTGAATATAGCATGACTCCAGGCCAAAAGGGTTTAAAGAAAATGGGATCCAGTGTTGAGTATGTCACAGAAAATTTGTTAAAATAATTTTTCTAGGTCTAAAGGATACCTACTTATCTTTTTTCACAGTTTTGTGGGGGCTTTTTCCCTCTCAAGTTTTTTTTTTCCTTTGAAAACAAGAAATTACACAGGATATTTAAATTAAGAAACAACTTCAAATTTATACAAGTTAAATTTTCCAAATTTTGTTGTTGGAAGGAGAAGCAACAGAACTCAAGTCTTCTTTCATCAGAATAAATGCCAGTTTGCTGGGAATCTTTCTGACATGAAGGAATAGTAAAACCCCTAACGAAATTCCACCTTGAAGCAACCTCAGCTTGAAAGCAGACACAACAAATGGCAGCAATGACACTGCTCAACTGGTTTATCAAAAAAATTAAAAATAAATAGTTTTTACTCCCTCTCTAGTAGTGCTAGTCACTCTAAGCAGTTAAGAAGCTGAGTTATGTACTGTACAGCAGAGTTAAAATACTTTGCATGCTTTCCTTGGAACATGCTGAAGGATGCAGCAGATAGGACCTGGCACAGCAAACGTCTGCTTAGTCTTCCAAAAATGTGGTGCATTAGATCTTTCTTTCAGCATAAAGAACTAAAAAGGGAAAGAAAAAGGTAAAGAGTTGCACGTTGTCACTACCATCCAGGATGAAAAATAATCTTATTTTTGCTCCATTTTGAAGCTTTCACACTTGACATACAAAGCTCTTTGTGTGGGAGGAAGAAGGCAGGAGGCCAAACGTTCACTTGCTCTGTGTTTGGAGGAAATGTGCCGAGGAGCTGCTAAGCTGGAACATTTGAAAAACGTATGTGGCACGGCTGGACACCCCTGTGCTTGGCAATAATGCTGGGACGAAGGAGCTGCCTGCCCAAACCCTCACAAATTCATCTTGTGGCGTGACTCCCTGAGTCCCTCTGCTCAGGAACTCTCATTGGGAGACTATTAACGTTTCAAAGGAGCCAGGTGGCCACCCCAGGGAAAACCAAAGCTGCCCTGCAGGGGCTGATATTGCCTGAACAGAATGTTAAATAATTTATTTTTTATTTAAACTAGAGAAAAACAGGGCACTGTGTGCTGTGCCTGACAGCTCTGGGGTGGGATGGCAAAAACTGCAGGGTGGTCAAGGCTCAAATTGTAAGGGCGGTTGTAGGGCAATGAAGATGCTCCAAGGGCTGGAGAACATTTCCTGTGGAGCCAGGCTGGGAGAGCTGGGGGTGCCCAGCCTGGAGAAAAGAAAGCTGCAGGGAGACCTTAGAACCCCCTGCAGTGCCTAAAGGAGAGCTGGAGAGGGACTTGGGACAAGGGATTGAGGGACAGGACACAGGGAATGGTTTCTCACTGCCAGAGTGAAGGGTTAGATGGGATATTAGGATGGAATTCCTCCCTGTGAGGGTGGGGAGGCCCTGGCACAGGGTGCCCAGAGAAGCTGTGGCTGCCCCTGGATCCCTGGAGGTGCCCAAGGCCAGGTTGAGCAACTGGGGATACTGGAAGAGGTCCCTGTCCATGGCAGGGATTTGGAACGAGATGATATTTTAAGGCCTCTTCCAACCCAAACCATACTGTGATTCTGTTAAAACAGTACCTAGATTAAAAAAAAAAAACAAAAAACAAAAACCTGAGAAATCAAGCAAAGGTAGCTCAATATTGAATTATTTACAAAATATGCTGAAAATACATTTTCAGTCTTCTGAATTTTAACATTATCTGAGGAGTATCACTAACTGAAGGCTTCTGTTACATAGAGGAAAAAGGTATTTACTGTTCTGAGAATGCCTTGAATTGGTAACCAAAGGAAAAAAAAAAAGAGGGATTAAGAGTAAGCATTTTCAAAGTCTGAGCTTATTCAGAGTTTTATAGAGAAGATAAAGATGTCACTTGGGGAAAGATCAATAGGTTTTGTAATGTAACACTTGATTTGCCTATAAAGTACACACATCCAGGGGTTTTTCACCCACCTCCTACAGAACACACCACACATTCTGCAGCAGCCATTAAGCCAAACAAATCTGCATAGCAAACTTTGGGCCTTTGATTTGATAAAGGCTTTGAGTGCTCATGTGCTCAGAACAACTTTCCCAATATTAGAAGAAAACATGAGGTCTTTTCTGGTAGACCAAGCTGATCTCAATTTTAATGTATTTTCACAGTAAAAATAGTTTTGCTTTTTTCTCCACGGTATTATTAGCATCATTCCCTGCAATAAACAGAGTTTAAGACCTTAAAATCCTGAAAAGCTCAACTGTTACAGAGATTTTAAGGATCTACAACCGTGACTGATATGAAAAATGGTGAATTATTAAATATTAAATATTGATTGAAATATAATTTAAAATATATAAGCTTCATTATAGAATTTCTGTCCACAGACAAAAGATGGAATTAATTGAAGAACTGAAGACATAATTAGTAATATAAAGTCCTTTGATTGTAAAAAAGGCATTAGATACTTCCAGTGAGCAACTTCATCCTGAACTCAGTGTTTAAAATGTCAAATTAATGACATCCATGGATTTGTCTGTGGCCATCAGCAATGGAGCCCGAGGGATGCTGGATCAGGTCTGCTCTGCACAGCTCAGGCATCCTCAGAAATCCAAATGGATCCTCCTCTGATGAGTGAGGCGTGAACACCACCAGCACCAACAGGCAACAACTTCCATTTCAGGGCCAAGCAAGGGCCAAGGGTAAAGAATGACTCAGTAAATTCAGTTCCTGCTCTGATCCCCAAGCAATTCAAGAATAAACAAAGGCAGCTTTGTGCCCAGCAGAAAGTTAACTCCCTCCATCTCTCTGGAATTATGAAACATGTAATCTGGCAAAGTACGTGCAGATAAGTAGGGGGAAGGGAGCTAGCAGGACAATTTAAGATTATGTAAAAAATTTCCAGGGAATTATGAAGAAAGCAAGCAAATGAAATTGCACAGACAATAACAAATGAACAGATTAATCCCCAGCAGCCATGATCTCATTGCTTAAGGAATAAATAAAAGTGACCTCCTGATAGGTACTCACTGCCCCTGTAATACTTTGCCCTTGAACATATGCAAAATCTACACATACTCTATTTATTTGAATCAGTTCCATATCATATCCAAATTCCTTGTCTAAATTTATTACTGCTAGTCTGAAATGTCGGGGCAGGAACCTGGAAACGAAACATTTCCATTTCATTACCTTTGATTTCTGCAGGAAAATATTTTTTTCTTCTATAATAAGCATCATCATGAATTTTGTAAAACTATGTGTTAAATTTATGGCTATCTTCTATCAGTGCTTTCCAAAAAACATAAAATAATTTTGGATAAACTATGCTACCAAATGAAAAAAGCTATGTGGGATATATTGATATGTTAATATATCAAGACCACTGACTTCACTCACTTTTCTGGTTGAGGACATTGTAGCACTTTCCTGTGGTTTCCATCTGGCTGTACATCAAAAACTTTACATTCCATGTTAATATGAGGATACCTTTATATCTTCAGGATAGAATTCCTCTGAAAACTTCCCCTGACTCTGTATCCATTCATGAATGAGGTTCATATAAACAGCTTTAGCATCTCACCAGTAAATCTTTCAGTCACCAAAACAGGGATCACTGCAAGGCGTGGGAGACACACAGCAAAGCAGCCTCTTTTGCATCCTGAGCTTTAATTTTTTTCTTAGTGGCAGTCAAAATCAGCCATCACACTCTATTTTTTAAATATTTCTTATAACTGACACAGTCTTTGGACTTGTGGCCAGAAACTCAAGAAGTGGCTTTTGCCCCAAAGCTGTTTATGGGGCAAAATAGAGGCACAACACACCTCACACACTTCCTCACCATCCTGGGTGTGGGAGAGAGCTGGGAGATCCAGTCCTGATCCTACTGATCCAAATGGAAAGGCAGGAGGTGAAGGGGGTTATCAAAGTTATCAGCAATCAATCCCGGACATTCTCAGTTTAGGTGAAACTCAATTCCCAGACATATTCTATCGATTCACCCAGCTACTACATGGCCAGAATTACTCACTTTAGAGCCACAACTTGTTAAGAAACACATTCAGTAAAGTTTGTAAACAGAGCAGCTTTAACTGGTAAATGCAAATAAAAGAATAAACCTAATAATAAAAAAAAAAAATTGCATGGCAGAACTCTGCCTGGTTTATAGCAACCATCAATACATAGTTCTAAAAAGACTTGAGAGTTTTGGTAATGTTACACGATAAATGAAAGGGAATCTTTAAGATAATTTTTCTCACACTCTTTATGTTGAAAAGGAAGTGAACCCAAGGTCCCCACTAGTAAGAAACATCTGTGATGAAATTCATTGTCCTGTAAGGACACTACATTAACTCTGTTATTTTCAGATCTGTTGACAGAGACTATCACATGCCCTCCTGAAATTTCACTGAAAAAAGAGGATCATAAGAAGGTTAAGGAAAGTTTTGACTGGTAGAAAGCAGAGAAAGTTTCAGACCATATGAAAAATACATGTTCTTTTGAATCCTCTTATTATTAATAATTATCATTCTGTCTTTTCCCTTGCTCTTAATAAAACAGACTTGTCTTGTATTCATTCCCAGTTGAACATCCAATTCCCACAGTGCCTGCCTCTTTCTTTTCTCATCTTGCACAAGAATAATTACCATTCTGTGCAGGAGATTCACAAGCAATATAATGCTACAGGCACATCCCTGCATGTTTGGCAGGTGGAGTTCTTTCAGTCTGAGAATGAAAAAAGTTTATAATGAATGTTTTGGGGTTTTTTTAGTTAAGGTTGCATTTAAAAAAAAAATTAAAATGGACTAATTTCCAAAATAATGGCAGAACATGCATTAAACACAAAATAAAAAGACACAACATTTTTGCTATATTTATAAGTAATTTGGTGTGCAGAAGAGCAATCCACTTGTTAAGCCAAAATTGTGTCTTATAACTTAGAGGTGTAGTCCTGATTCTGTAGTGACTCCTGCAAAGCTTCAATTAATATCAATTAATATTAATTCAATTAATATTAGCTGTAGGGTGCCACCCTACAAACACCTCCCCCAGTTTAAGGTTGCACCTAGAATACAGAATAAAGCAGCTTAGCTCAGCCATTTCCCATGACAAGTCCAAATCTATCAACTTTCATCATGAAATTGTGTAAGTGTATTCATGAATGTCTGAAAGGAAAACATTAAAATTAATTAATTTAAACTAAAATACATGGTACTAAATACTCATATATGTTCTCTCCTTGGCATATTACTGGAGAATGCAAAATTACTCAGATTTATTTTGTCTGGTAGAGTCTGCTGTAACCAGAGAACAATACAGAGTGGTACTGAAAAATGTATTGCTTCCTTAACACCAGAAGCACACAGACATTTCTCAGCTTGTGGTATTTACACCACTGACTCTAATTCTGTGGTTGGGGCTTTAGTCTTTTGGAAAAGCCTTTCTAATTTGATAATTGTAAGACATGGAACTCCAGATAAAAATCACATCATGAAATTAATGGAAAGAGTGAGTCATACACTGAGCTAAAGAAGAAATGCTTCCCTCAGAAAAGCAGTGACCAGGAGGAATTGCCTGAGATGTGTCTGTTCCCAATAAAAGGAGGATGTGGACTTGCTAGAATGGTTCCAGAGGAGGATCATGAAGATGCTCAGAGGGCTGGAGAACCTTTCCTCTGGAGCCAGGTTGGGAGAGGTGGGGGTGTCCAGCCTGGAGAAGGCTCCAGGGAGATCCTAGAGCCCCCTCCAGGGCCTAAAGGGGCTCCAGGAGAGCTGGGGAGGGACTGGGGACAAGAGATTGAGGGACAGGACAAAGGGAATGGCTGCCCACTGCCAGAGTGAAGGGTTAGATGGGATATTAGGATGGAATTCCTCCCTGTGAGGGTGGGCAGGCCCTGGTACAGGCTTCCAGGGAAGTTGTGGCTGCCCCATCCCTGGAGGTGTCCAAGGCCAGCTAGGACAGTGCTTGGAGCAGCCTGGGATAGTGGAAGGTGTCCCTGGAATGGCAGGGGGTTGGAAATGGAAGATCTCTAAGATCCCTTCCAACCCAAACTATTCTGTGATTCTATGATTTCTCAAGGTAATTTATAACAGAGAGATGTCTCAGCTCTACTGGCTGAAATCAGCTGCTCTTTGAACAGCCTTTTGTACAGCCAACACCTCCTGACCTGAAAGAGAACCAGACTCAAAATTCACAACCCCTACCTGAGTTCTGCTACTAATTTGACATCCAAGCATGTCTGAGTGCAAATGAAGGCTGAATTAATAATAACTAAGGGTAATTTCTAATATTACATTTTACACACATTGATCATAAAGTAGTGCAAAGCTTGTGTGTGGTGATGCCATGATGCACCATAGCTGTGTATTCCCAGCTTGCACGGGCTAGGGGAAAAAAAAAAACACAATCAAACCTCACAATGTGCCAGGTATGAAGAGTAAGGAAAGGAGACACTAAAAATTGCTGTCTGAAGTGACAAGCTTTGAACAGAAGCATTATGCTCTTTCTGCTTTTAATTGGGACTCCTTTCACTGAGAGCAGAACTTGGCCTGATGTATTTCCTTTGTCAAAAGTTAATTGAAATATTTAACATTGTTACTTATTTAACTATGAAAAAAATTCTATGCTGTTATTCATTATTGTTTCTTGATTTCTTTAAATACAAATTTGTCTTCACAGTAGCTTTGTGAGAGTTATCTCCACTACACACGGGAGAAACAGAATCAAACTGCCAAAGGCAGTTTGTTTAATTGTCAAATGCTCCATTTTTCCCCCTACTTTCTCTTTTCTCTTTCTAATGTTAGTGAGGAAAAGGAAAACATGAAGATTCTGGGGTTTAACAACATGATTTAGCATTTGGAATTAAGCTAATTTAAACCATCAGCTAGTTTGACTTATTTGGAACAATCTACTTACTTAATCCCTTATACCCTGCCCATTGATAAATATACCACAAAATTATTAAGCGTTTACATAAAACAAAAGAAACATATGCAGTCATTAATTCAAAACAATCCTCACCATCCAAGGCCACTAAAGGAGTTCTCTTATTAAACATCCCCATTCCCCTCTTTGGAAAAAAAATAGGAAAAAAAATTTTGAAATGTATAAAACTTTCACAGCAATACTAAAACCAGTTGCATTCATTTTGCATCAGAAGCAGAACTGAAGCTTTCCAATGAAACTTTACTGATGTATCATTCAAAGCAGAAAAATCAAGATTTTAATTTATGAACACAGTTCTTGTTAGTTTGGTAAAGATTAGAGGATGAAAGTCAAAATGAAACTCACTGACTGGTGAAAAACTGCTCAAGCGTAGGCTGACATTCTGTGACAATCAATAGTAAAGCAGCAATGCAGTTTTTCAATAGTGACCTCCCCATGAATTATCTCTTGAATAATCTCATCCATTTAATGACAAAAAAAAACCCCAAAAATTTGTTTTGGGGAGCCTCACTGAGGTATCCCTGCTCACTTTTAACAGAAGAAATGGTTCTGTATATCCTGGTCTCTTGCTCTGCCCCTCCAGCACCACTTCCTACTATAGACCCTTTATGCATTTATAAAATTATAAAAAATGAGATGCCATGACAATAGTTTTGATTTTTTTTTAAAGGGCTGAGATGAGGGGAAGGAGAGCAAAGAGCATCTACTGTATATGTGTTCATTACCATTAGCTTTACTGATAGTTTACCCTTTTTCCTAATGAAAGCAAAAAACCCCCACCGTGTCTCTATTAAAAAGCCATCAGATTTGGTATCCTGGTGACACTTTAAAGAGCACATTATGTGGGAAAACAAAATAAACATTTACCCTGGCAAATGGAAGTGAATTTGGATTTTGACATACTTGGCAGGAAGGTAGAATTATATTCATGTCAAGTATGCAGAAAAACTAATATAATATTTAAATATTTGCTTAAGTAATATAGAATTTAAACCAACACATTAGAAGTAACATTTTAATGAAATATTTTAAAGTTTTTTAGTGTTGGACGTGCCATGAAAGTAAAACTTTCAGCTGAAATTTCAGCCTTCTGCAGCCTTTGTTACACCCTCCCTTCACTTGTAAGGTGGGAAAGGCTCCTCATCTTCCACTGACAAGTCTTTATTTGTATTTCCAAGACAAAGGCAGTTCTTGTGCTGATGGCTTAAACTGATAATGAATATATGCAGCTTTCCAAAGAAACAGCCCTGGAGAACCTGAATCTCACAAATATTGATGTAATGAGCTAATGTTAACACCACCTCAGCTAAAGTCACAGCAGATTCTGCTGTTCCAGAGATGTGTGGGATTATTTTAAACATCCTTTACTTTGCAATGAGACTCAATTCAGTGAAGACAGATCTTGACATCCCTCAGAAAGTACCTGAAACCCAGTGACCTCTGAAATTCTCACCTACACTCAATAATGTAGCACTAATTAATAAATAGAGCTGGCCATGGCATGCTAGCTTTAGTTCCTAAAGTAAGGATTTTGATGTGCTGTCTAAATATACAGATACTGGACTTTCCTTTTTCTAAATCTGAATTCATATCAGCTGCACATCCCCACAAAAATAACTTTTACCAGTGTATCACAACTATAAGTAATTATGGATTTCCAGATAGAATATTCTGATTTACTTAAAGTATTTAAAAATATTTATGATTCTACATTTTATTCTATTCCTTTTATTTATTTTATCTATGGCTCCATGAATTAAGAAAAAGTTTTGCCTAATTTTACCTCATTTGGAGACACATCCAAAATTAGACAATATCTTAAAACATTTCTAAATTGCCAGAATAATATTATAATAACTCAAAGTAACAACACCAATCTTCAGTATAATTGCACACTGCAGAATTACATAAATTTAAATTACTTTAAAATAACTCATTTAAATGAGACCTGATTTGTAAATTTTATTATGAACTATTAAGCCAACTGCTGGGATTTGCAGTTTTTCTAAATCAGCACAGCCCCTCTGAGCCTATCATAGGAGAAAAGTCACTGTTTTATTCCTAATTATCAATTAAAAGTGACATAAAGCATATTCAAACTGTCACATATTAAAAAAGGCAAATTTGGGAATTTTTAGTTTCCATCTTCCTAATTTGCAGTGTCTGATACACATTTTTTTATGCTGCATTAATAATGCTCTTGAATATAATATTCATTCAATCAGTCTGTTACAGACATAAACATCAGGACACAATTCCCTGCACACATTCTTAAAATTGCTTACAGTGAAAAGAATCCCTTCCAAAGGAGTTAGCACCTTTCAACTCAGCATCCAAAATATTTAGTCAATTCCAGAAGGGGAGAAAGATACCATATAGAAAGAATTATTCTCTTTTTTTTTTTTTTTTTTGGTTCTACTTTTATGCCACAGTTGGTTTTTAAAAGGTAGAAAGCTTTGAATTCAAGAACTTTAAAAGAGTTCCTCCTGAAAAAAAAAGCCTCAGCTTTAATTCCTGTTCAGAATCAGCTATATAAATATTAAATATATGCCATGGTTAAGATTGATATTCCTATTGCTGGTCACTAAAAGCTTTGTAAATTTAATGTGAAAATGGAAATGAAAATTGCTTTGTTTTTGCAATGTCAAAACCTAGTCTCATTTCTAGGGATTTCTCACATCTATTTAGATTTTTCCTGGAGGTCTAGGCTGACTGAAATGGAGGATTAGGGAGTTTTAGGGAGGTGGAGAGGTTCCAAAGCGAATCAAAGTTTTATTAAAAAAATTATTAACTTAGCTCTACTGAGAAAAATGGAAAAAAGTTTTCAGTTCCAAATATTACAATTAACAATTTAACATCACTGGGATGCAAAGAACAGCATCTTCAATAGCAAGATTCTGAGGCACAGCTTGGAAAGTTGAAGTGTATTTAGAATTAATTTAGAATTTAGAAGTGTATTTAGAATTAATTTAGAATTTAGAAGTGTATTATTTAGAATTTAGAAGTATATTTAGGATTAGTGTAGCAACATGAACTGCCACAGTCTGGCATCAATTATTTGACTGTGCTGTTAGAAGTTGCTATAGACTCTCATGGCATCACATCCTGGAGAAAAATCACTCTTCATTGGTGGCATCTTGAATTTCTCAGGTTTTCTGAATTTTTCTGACCTTTTTTGAGTCAAATTTAGCATTTCTCAAAGATGCCAATGTCTCTGCAGCATTTTTTGTCTCTTTTTTTAAAACGCAGCTCAGGGTACTAAGGCTGGCAAGGCACAAATGCCATTCACCAACGCATTCCTCTCAATTCTGGAACCAGAAATCAGATCTCCAGCCTTGAGGTATGTTGAGAGTTAACTCCCCTTTTAAGGAGAGTGTGATTAGTAGCTGGAAATCTGCCTGACTTTGGTACATCTGAGGATGCCATTACAATTTTCAGATATAAAATAATTAGCTGATGATACGAGCTGACAGCTAATACATCTACAATAAACACAAAAAAAATGATTTCCAAGCGGATGTAAGGGAACATGTTCCATTTCCAGACTGTTTGATATGGTCTGTGTAAGGAGTGAGGGCTCGATACCAGATGCTGGATGTTCTACAAGCTTTTTCTGCAGATGTCTGCAGCCTGAGAAAATCAACAGTGCTTTGAATAACACCCCCAGTAAAAGCATCTTCTTGTCAGAGTCGCTGTATGATATAGGATATGGATCCCACACAAGTGGATGAACTGATTTTAAATAATACCAGCTGACAATAGGAGAAAAAACTCTCAGTGGGTCTGACAACGTCCTGGAAATGGCTGTTAGCCTTGAGAAATAAAATCCAGCCCCCTGACAGAGACTACCCGTCCTTCTTTTGTTTGATCAAATGGAAACCCAAATTTAATGATTGCTTCCGAAGCGCCGCAGGCAAAGTTTCAACAGCACTTAAACACTGCTACCAAGGAGTCCCTGTCCCTGCCCCTCACATGTGCCACTCAAAAGCAGAGACTGCAAAAGATGTTAAGGAATTATCTGAGAATAAAATCCATGTATCATTGTATTTTTTTGTATGAGCACTTTGCATTGCTTTCTTGCCACTGCTCTTGTAGACGTCTTATAGCACACCAGGAGTGCAGCACACACGATACAAACACCTGGGATACAAAATCCTGGGTTCTTCCTTATGCCAAAAAAAAATCCCAAACCCTGCCACTACCTGCATAAAAAAAGTTAGAAGACCTACCTCTGAACACATAAACCATAAAACCATAAAAGTTAAAAGACCTGCCTCTGAAAACAAACACATTCAACTGTAGACCCCTACTTGACCAAGATCTTACTAAATTCACATGAAATATTATCTACAATTTATTCTCTATTCAAAACCAGTGTTTTTGCTAGTGACAGGATTATGGTCTTGTCCTCCATGAAAATTTAGCTCTAGTTGTAGATGTATTTTGTCAAGCCAAAGTAGGAGCAAAGTATAATTTTTGTCATGTTTTAAAGTTACTTTAATGCAAATCCCAGATTATTAAAAGGCACAAAGGCTGATTATAAGAATGTTTGTAAGAATAAACTCTGCATATGCACTCCATGAGGACTTTATGTAATGCAACTACCCGAAAATGAGAACTGCTACTGTTTTTCCTGATTATTCAAATTAAAAGAACCTTTAATGACAGTGTATACCTGACTAGGTATCCTCAATTTTTACAAAGATGGGACAGCAGAGAGAAAGAATAGAGGAGACAAAGTTTAAAGTTTGAGGGGCTAAAGATCCAAATGGAATCATGGTGCCTTGGGTCGAGTGAATAAATCACAGAAGCATTTTACCCGTGCTGTTCTGTAGGAACATTGTGGGTCCTTGGGAATGGATGCATCTCCCATTTTGCAACATACAGAGCTTAATTGTATTTTACTATTTCAACAGACACTTAGGACACTTAAATGTTTCTGCTCCTGATGCCTTTGCTGCAGCAGATGTGTGAAGCTCTCCCCAAGTGTAATTTTGCACAGCAGCCAGATCATATTCTTACGGAAGAATACAGCAAGCAACATTACAGATAAAATAAACCACAGCAACCGAGACAAAATGAAAGACAGAAAACCCTGTTCCTTATGTACATAAAACATCTACTCCAGGAAATACCAGCAGCTATAGATTACAGAAAGTGCAGAAGTTGGAAAGTCCAATTATATGCTACCTAGGTTTTTACACAGTTTTTAGAAATCTGAGATGGTTCATCACCAATTTGCTTTATAAAAGCTCCTCTATTTCTACCCCACCTGCCATTTTAATATCTGAAATGGGAAACTTCAGTGCAGGATCACAGGAAGGCAGAATAATTTAACTCAAAAAGTTTTGGGACTTTCAGAGATCTCCAGTTTGCTCAAAAAAGGCCCAGTTAGATCAAGTGGTTCAGTACCTTGACCAGCCAAATTTGAGATATCTCCAAAGATGGAGACCCTCTCATCCTCTCTGATCAGAACCAATCTTTGATCAGAACTGTTTTTCCCCTATTAGGTATCAGTTCAAATTCTGTCCTTCACCATGCACATCCAAGCAGGGTGTGGCTGCATCTCCTCCTGTCATTAGCTGGAAACAGCAATGGAATTTTCCTTTTGTCTCTTTTTCAGGCTGAGTAAGATTTTGCCTCTCAGTCTTTCATCATATGTACCCCCTGTATTTCTTGGTGACCCTCTGCTTCAGCATTTCAAAGTCCTTCTTGTACTTGGGAGCACAAAACAGGCCACGGATTCCAGATGTGGTCTCAGAAGTGCCAAATCATGGGGAATCATTGTTTCCCTTGCCCTGCTGGTAACCTCTGCTGACACAGCCCAGCGTGTGGCTGCCCCACAGGCTGTACCCTCACATGGGGTTACAGCATCCACATTTACCATTGCTGACCTTGGTGTCAGCCTGTTTCTCCAGCCTGTCAACAAGGCCCTTGTGAATGCCAGGCCTGCCTTCCACACATTTGACTGCTCTGGATCGTGACTCAGTATTTATTTTCCATGTAATGAATTACTGCTTTTATTTAGTTTATAAGATCCAGCAGCTAATCATGTCTGAGTTTAATGCATAAAGAGAATCACACAATCACAGAATAGTCTGGATTGAAAGGGACCTTAAGGATCATGTGCTTCCAACCCCTTGCTATGGGCAGGGACACTTTTCACTATCCCAGACTGCTCAGAGCCCTGTCCAGCCTGGCCTTGGACACTTCCAGGGATGGGGATGACTTGTGCCAGTGTCTCACCACCCTCACAGTAAAGAATTTTCTTCCTCATATCAAATCTTAATCCCCATTGCCCATTCCCCATTCAAGAAAATGCAGTACAAGAGGAGGCAACTACTCTGGTTCTGAAATGTCCTGTGCTCACTTCAGTTCCTTCCTGTTTATTAATACAGAAAACTGATGAAAGCAAAATCACATTAATCTGCATACCTTGTATTCTTCATTGAACTTGGGTTCTTATTCTTACTCTCACTACTAAAATCACACCCCCTATGAAAAAACCTGCCATAGTGTCCTGTCTTAGGGATATTCTCTCAGGTTACAAGTGCAGTTTGTAGTTACAAGTCCTATCAGAATGAGCTTTGAAACAAAAAATGGTGATATTTCTTATTCCCTAGGAAATAATGTATTTATTACTGGATTACCTTAATGACCTTAGCAACAGATCTTTGACTTTCCTCATGATATCTGAACTTGAGTGTGAATGTAGGTGGGAAGGTTTGGTCCCTCGTGGCTTTGCAAATGTGAACAAACAATGACAACATTTGAACTCAATAACTGGGTAATGGGTAATTAAATCTTGTGAAATGCTGGATTTTAGTCTGGAATTTACTCAAAGGAAGATGACAATATGGAGATAAAGACTATTGAGAGAATCAAGTGATTCTCAATTTTTATCTTAAATACCTGTGGTAAAGGTTCACAAAATCCTCTCTGACTTAATCAAACACAAAGTTCACAAAATCCTATGTGAATGGAATCAAATACTATGGACAACACAGCCCAGGAACCAGCAAACTGAGCTCTTTATTTCTGAGGAGAAAAATTGCACTAGTCTCGGCTAATCCTGTGGTCAGATGGAAAAACAAAAAAAAAAAAACCAAAATGCCAAACCAAAAATAAAAGCAGAAGAAGAAGAATTAAACATACAAAAGGAGAGCAGAACAAATCTCTGTTTTGCCCAGGTTCCAACAGGAGTGAGGCATGATCAGTACAAGGCAAGCTTATGGTGATTATTTTCCTCAACAGTCACACAGCACCCAGTGATCTGTGGCTCAAGCACTTCTTTAAACAAATGCAACATCTTTGTATTCAATAACCTTCTATTGATTTCTTCCTCCCTTTAAGTGGTGCAATTCAATAGATTTGAGCTCATTTTGGCTATATTTAGCTGGAGTGCAGCCTGACAACTGCTTCCAATGCTCCTCTATGTTGTCTGTGTGCTGCAGAGGCTCTGATGACACAAGGCTTGCTCAGTCTGCTGTTGGAGTTACTTTCTAACTAAATTCCAGTTAGAAAGAAAAGGATTCTTGGTCATTTTTCAGGAGATATTTGTAGGATAAACCCATAGGCCTGATTCAAACCAGGTTTTAGTTCCTGGTGGAGTTTAATACTGGGAAAGACAGTGCTAATCCCTTAGTGGATATACAGGGCAAGGAGAGGGAAAAGGGCTTCTCTGCTCTACCTGTGATGTCTAGAAATAGCAGATAAAGGAACCTTCAGATAAATGAGCCTGGCACAGCCTTAGGCCAAGGATCTTGCATCAACCTTCTATGGATGAAACAAATCTTTTCCTTAATATTGGCTTGTGACTGTTCTCCCCTCTCTGCAAAACCCAGGACCTTGCCTGTTCCACCTCAGACCCTTCTTTTCTGCAGCAGTTGAAACAGAAGAACACCCTCAACTCCCCTCTTTCATGCCATAGAGAGCCTTCCTCTATTGTATTCATTTGTTAGAAGGTATTATTTTCTTCCACAGAAAGATTTTTGTGATTTGAAACTTTAAATGGAAGGAAAGAGAAATTCAGGGGTGTCCTGGAGTTTGGTCACACAGTGGCCAACAACCCAAGGTGCTCCTGCCTACAGAGTTTTCCAGGGGGGAGTGAGAGAGGTGTGAAATCTCCATGCTGAGATTTCAGTCTCACTCTTCACAACAGTGTTGGAAAAGCTCTTCCTTGCAACAAATAAGAATCTTGCAGAGTAATACTGTGTTTGAAATTCTTATGTAACTTTAATTTGTGTTACAACTCCATGGGTTTTTGAGTTTCGTGAATCCTGTGCAAAACTCAAGTCTCAAAATGGTTATATGCAAGTGACTAATTCTTTGTTAAGAACTTGAGAACTCTCCTCAGTGTAGACCTGGTTAACACCTTACCCTAAGAAATAAACAATTGTTGTTTTCTCTTCATTCAGAAAGAATTTCAATATTAGGCTTAGTGGAGCTTACAAGATAGCAGTTTGCTACATAAAGGTTCAAAGATTTGAAAAAATAACTTCCACCCTGAAGTATCTGAGTTATACTCTGTCTTGCAGACAAGATTTACATTACTGCACCTCTAAACAACTTCAAAAATACAAATTGCTATTAGCACAGATTTAATTACTTTAACTTAACGACAGGAGTGCCAATAACCTTCTACCAATGGGACCTTTGTCAGACTTCAATCCTTTTTCCCAGTTCTCTAAAGTTTACATTAAAAATAACTCTGTTGTGAGTACCAATCCAGGGTGATTAGTGGAGCTAAGCAACAAACATGTTAAACACATGTTAAAATACACTCAGAAGGAGAATGTTTTCTTAGTCTTTGGCTCCTTGTTTTGTTAGTATTTGGCTCCTAATCAAATGCTCCATGGAAATACTGTTTATGAGCATGTGCGTCCACATTTAATCATAGATATAAATAATATATATATAAAGTTTCCTTCCAAAATTTTAGACACATTAGGTTGTCAAAAATACAACAGCCCCGAATCTTCCCCTTCTTCAGAGAAAGCAAACAGTGGCAAAAAAATACTCAAAGATCTAAAAGACAGAAAAGCAAATAGCACCTTGCCCTCCCAGCAAAGCTGCCTAGATTTGCAGTATGAGCAGCATTCACTAAAATGCTCAAAAACCCCACGACCAAAGAGCCAAACAAACAGGCCTCTCTATGTAACCATAGCAAGCAACCCCAGTGTGAGAAAAAGCCAATAATTTTAGATTTAGTAGTGTAAAAAAGTCTATTGATTCTGGCTGTAACAAGAAATCTTTTCCACTCAAGGGCTTTTTCCCATTCCAAAGAGAATGACACATTTACAGCCATATAGATAATAATGAAAAACTGTTTCTGTTTATTTGCTGTTTACTTTTAACCAATTTAACCACTGCCCAAGAGAAACAGCATTTTCCCACTATCCCAAACATTCCCAAGCAATGTGTAATCAGAGAAACCATTAATACCACTAGGCTTATTTTTATACCAAATAATGCTTACAGATACTTTGATGCCAAGACAGCAAACACAGAGTTGAGCTGCTACCAGTTGTGCTTTGCACTCATCTGGAAACACTGCATGGACTGATGCAGTGGAATTAATTCCTTCTATATATTCCTAACTTCCATTTTGCAGTATTGAAAAAGAACCTCATTGTCTAGAGAATAAAGGGGTTTTTTGATTGATGTTTCATCTAAGTTCTTTTTAATCTTGGCATCTGTGTAAATGAAAAGCAGGAGAGAGTATATAGGGAGCTGGTGTGACCCTAGAATCTATTTCATATCATAATTACAAGGTTTATTTTCTATTTCATATCATCATTACAGGGTTTTTTTCTATCACCAAGGCCCCACAGCACACACTGGATCTTGAGTCTCCAAAGAGAATCACCCCAGAGGCACTGGAAGTACTTTTCTTAACATCTGATGAACTACACTTAAATGTAACTTAGATGTTTCTAGGAATAATAAAAGAAATAATAAATAAATATTTTTCCCTACGATCTAAGAAATGAACTTCCCCCTGGATTGCTTCCCTCTCATTTCTGAGTACAGGCTGAGAAGTCAGCCTAAGTTTCTGGGATGTTTAAACTTTTAGGCAGGTGAGTGAAATTCAAACCACTAAGTGAAATTCAGCCCAACTTCTACAAGTGATGAACAGAACACTCAAAGCAGGTAAAGGGAGTGGGAAAATGAGATCCTGGTCTTGTTTGCACCACTGTACCAGGATTCTCGTGTCCTTGGGCAGGAACTGTCCCACTCCTCTTTGAGTACATTATTTGGCCACTATAAATCCTTTTCTACTCTTACTTGGCCAGGACTCACAGAGGAGGTACTGGTTTGCATTTAGGGCTGCAATTATTTAGTCTATAAGGAATGTAAGATATAAGGGATTTAATGGTATAGCTTGTCCTTCTGTTCTGCCACTGGCATCCCTTTGCCCATATTTGACAATGTTTGGTAAAGAACAGCACAAAAACCCCACAGGGATTACACTGTCAAATCTTACCCCAGGATGAATTCTTTCCTAAGGTGTAGATGTTAAAATCAAAGATGGTTTAAGTTTAAAAAAGTGTGATTCTAAAAATTAATAATTTATTGGATTTGGGCACAATATTTTGAGATAACAGAAGCCAGCACTCAACTAAATCCAAGGATTCTGTCCCAAAATACAGATTCTGTCAACAAGAATCTGATATCAGCAAGGAAGTCAAAAATAATTCTTTGACAAGAAAAATAGGTATATTATCAAAGTTAGAGAGCAAAAGAGACGTGCACTGAGAATTGATGCTTAGTAAAGAAAACTTCCAGCATGCAGTTTCTATTAGGTGTGTGTTGTCTCTACTTTTCATGTGAGCTTTAAATCAATTTTCAGTTTGTTACTGATATACCCTGGGGAACAGATACTCCCTAAAGATAATGACCCTCCCTCCCCAGCACTTACACTGCCATAATTTTGGCCAGTGTAAGTATAAGGGTGTCCTAGGGCAATCACCACAGAGCAGTGTCCATGCTAATGCTCTCCTAGGAGAGTGGCCATATCCAAACCATGTGGTGGAGAGAGTTCCTGGCCTCTGCTGCCTCCCAGGAGTTTGCAGTCATAGAATGTTTGGGGTTGGAAAGAGCCTTTAAAGAGCACCTAGTCCCTCTGCCCTGCAGTGAACAGAAATATTTTCCACAGATCAGGTTGCTCAGAACCCTGTCCAATCTCACACTTTATGTTTCTGGGCAACTTGTGCCAGTGCCTCACCACCCTCATCATAAAAAGCTTCTTCCTTATGCTTAATCAAAATCAATCTTCCTTTAGTTTAAAGCTGTTCCCTCTTGTCCTGGCACTCCCAAAGTCCCTCTCTAGCTCTCCTGAACCCCTTCAGGCTCTGGAAGGGGCTGTAAGGTCTCCCTGGAGTCTTCTCTAGGCTGGACACTCCCAGCCTTCCCAGCCTGGCTCCACAGGAAAGGTGCTCCAGGCCCTCTGAGCATCTTCATGGTCTCCTCTGGACCTGCTCTAACAGATCCTTGTTTTCCTGTGTTGAGGGCCCCAGAGTTGGACACTGTTTGGGACAACATGACCTGGCTCAGGTCAAAGTGTGATCACTCAAAAGCTGATGATGATGACTCCTCCAGCAGGAAGGAATCTTCTTGGTCACTGCCCAGTTTAATAAGATATTCCAAGTCTACCATATTTCTAAGACTGAACTTCCAGAGCACAATTCCTTGTACCTCAGGATGTAGTTTGGAGTGTTCAGGGGTCTTTGTGCAAATACAAATTAACTGGGTCTCAACAAAGACAAAATTAAACAGGAGTAATTAAAAAATGTAAAAAACTACATATTCTACCTACACTTTCATGCAATCTACCATCATTTGCACAAAGCCCATTGCATTGCTATGAGCTTTAGAGATTTCCCACTAAGACAAGAATACTGATGAGCAGCACTAAAAAAATGACAATGAACTTCCTAGAACAAAAATAGGTATCTGTAGTTTTCAAATATCTAATGCAATTCATAGGACAACAGACCTTAAATCATAGAATCATAAAATCACAGGATAGTTTGTGTTGTAAGGAACCTTAAAGATAATCTAGTTCCAATCTCCTGCAAAAGAATCAGAAAGCAGGAATTTAACTTAGTTTTTGACCATTTTGTTGGCTTCAAGCCTGCTTTAAGGTAGTCTATTCTTGTAGGGAAGTTTTTTCCCTCCACTGTTTATTCAAAGTTGCAATGTACTATGAAAGCATTATGGTAGCTACTGCAACTGAATTATTGCCATGTAACATGTGAGTGTTGGAAACATACCCCTAAACCAGCAGTCAGAGTGACAGATGAATGGTGTTTTTCTAATCCTATGGGAGCAGAAGTGAAACAGAGCACTCACAGTGTGATGCTCTATGAATTCTTTTGTGTGTCAGTCCAGATTTCTGATGGGAAGACCTTTTCTTGGGGGGAGGGAGCATTAAAGCTATTAAAAATGGTAAAAAATGGGTATTTACAGAATGAGAGAGGCATCAACTTTGTAGTGATGTTGACTGAAATTTTTAAATAGCTACACTTGATTTCATGGCATGACATGGAGAATGTGATAGTGGCTCTCACATTAAAAAAGAAGCAGAACTGAAGTTATCATTCACAAAAACATAGCCAAACACAAGCACCCAAAGCTCCAAGTCTACTCAAACTGCAAAATAAGGAAAAATTCAAAGATTTTAAATGAATAGCCATGTCCCACAGGAATACCACCTCTCCTCTCTAAATGATTTTTAAGAGAGGAAACTGCCATCCTCTTGTAAGGTGTCAGTTACTGTGGATTCTGTCATACAACAGGCAAAGGAAGGGAAGGTGAATTCCTGAGCACCACCAGCTCTTGCTGTTCCACAGCCCACCCTGTGCAACAAAAAGGAGTGTGGGTACACTGCCATCACAGCTGCTATTCTCAAGAGACTGGCACACATTATGAACACATTTCTGTGATCCTTCCCATGCACAGTTCAGTTCCATCCAGGAATGAGAATCACTTTTTCCATCTATGTTCTTACTCTGAGGAGCAGCATCTCACTGGAGCTTTAGTGCTGTCCCAGGAGAGCAGGACAGCAACTGTTACAAAGTGAGACAGAGGTGCTATTACATTTTTTATTTTGTTTTGATTTTGCCAGTATAGTTGGCTGGTTTGTCTCTACTTAATGCTATAATTTCAATTTTTATAAAATCATCACAATATATTGATGTAATAATCATGTGTTATGACAAAGTAGTGTGGAATTTGTTCTTCATTTCTGCCCTGTATTTTAAGAGCATTCCACCTTGGATCAATGTCCCTTTGCACATTGCTGGTGTTACTGTTGCAGAGACAGTCCTTTTGCTTCCAATTAAAACCATGGGATACATCAGTTAATTCCACAGACAACCCTAGATGAGTGTCCTTTGCTTTTAATATGACATTGCTGGTGGATGTATTTCAGTCAAAGAAGTGTAGAATTGTTTGTTCTCCTTTGGTAATGTCCCAAAGTGGCTCAGAGCTTTCCTGACTCCTCTGTGGAGCAGATATGGAATGGACCTCACAGCACTGCAGGCAATAACATGAAGGCTTAGCTCTAATTTTATGAAATGCTTTAAAAGGAATGAGTATAAACAATATTTGCATTTTGTATCATAACTGAAACCATACTGCTAAGCAATCATATCCTGTTTAGCCCACAATGGCATCAGAAATATATGTTTATCATCTACTCTGGACAGCTTAGCATGATTTTGGCCCAAGGCAAAGTGGAACTGAAATCATTTACAGTCGTCCAAACCAAGATAACCACACATTTCTGAGGTAATTGATACCCAAAAGGAACACTGCCCTTAGATTGCAGTTCATGATTTAAGTACACTAATTCCTTAAAAAACCCTGTTAAATTGTCTATTGGATTTCCTACAGAATTTAGTGTGGATTAAACAAGCTACTGAAGAAAGAAAATGTGATACAGGAGATTAGCCCATCCACTAACAACTCTTCCTTTAGGAATGGATCACATTTCCTACTGTCTTTGAGTCCTTTCCACCCACCTCAAAGTGACAACAAAATCCCAAGCAAAATAAAGCAAAAATACATTAAACTTTTTGAGTAGCATGTTTCATTCTTTCATGTTTAGCCTCTAAAAATCATTAGTTAGAAGAAAGCAAATAGATAGTACTGGTTTCATACCTGTATATAAGTCATGAGTGTATTCTAAAATAAGATCTCGATTTTTTTCTTCTTTTTTTTTTTTTTTTTTTATCATGCAAACAGATCAAGAGTTCACAAAATGTAATAAAGTCAAGCAGTAGAGAGAAGAATTACTTTTTACATATAATGCACACACACTACAATTCATGAATTACCATCTAGTGATAATAACCAAAACATACAGTCAGATAAAAGGAAAGTATTTGATTACAGACACACATTCCTTGACAAACACAGATTCAGACTTCCATTGTCTACAATAGAAAACTTCATACTTTTATTAACTTGTGTAGTTCTTTAGACCAGAAAAATACTATGCTGGAAGAACAGAAGAGAGTCCAAAGTTGAGCACATAACCCATTCATTCAGAAGAATGTTGTTATCTACTTCTGGGTGTACAAGCTCCAAGGATTTGCCTGCCTTTATGCAAAACACAACATTTTGCATAAATAAATAAGAGGTTAAAAAAAAAGAAACCACCAGTTTCCAAAATACAAACAGTGGCTGGGTACAACTGTTCAATGACACGAATTCTCAGCTGGAGAGAAATGGGACTTGTTCCTAACCAAATTCTTAGAGAGAAGTGGTTCTTCATTAGGCTTTGATTTCTTCCCATTGCAGGGCAGAAAGAAGCAGAAAGCAGATTGGGAATGCTGCAGTTCTGAAAAGAGGCTCCATTAAGAAGAAAGTAGAATTACAACTAGCACAAGATAAAAATTCCATTATTTCCTAGAATTTTCCATAAAATCCTGAAAGTGAAATGAAGCCCTATTAGGCAAATATTGACTACAAAAATATTACCAAACACATGATGGAAGGGAACTCAAATCAAAGCCCCCAGCTTCCAACACTGAAAGGGTGTAGAAATCACTCTACAAATATCAAATTTCCAAATTTCCAGTCCTGTCCTCTATCTTGATGTCTGAAAATGGATGGAAATTGGCTCAAATACTTCTCTGGAATTGTGACTGTGCCCCCAGCACAATTTTGCCCTTGACATCCAGCTGCCTACAGAAAAAATGAGGAAGAACTGAGCAATTGAGCATGAAGGAGGGTGAAGGACTCTTCCCTGCATTCACTGTGGACCAGATTACCAAAAAAAACCCAGGGTAGTCCTGCCCACTCACAGAAAATTAGTCAAAAACAGAGACTTCCATGTTAACATAGCTACACTGCTTCTCAATCCTGCCAAGCTTTATGGCAGTCATACAGCAAAACATTTTTTAATGTAGACAAAATTTTTAATAACTACACAGAACAGAAAACAGGATGCAAAAAGAATGGGGAGAAGAGTTTATACTCAAGCATGTTTGCACAGAATATTTTAATTTCATCTGTAAACTGTGTCATATGAAAAGAGTCCTCAAATGCTACTGAAACAATTTCCTAAGAAGATAAGCAATGAAAAAATGAAAATACTGTTGTGAAAAATCTGCATGGAATGTTTAAAAATAGAATTTGTGTTTTCCACAGGAAAGAAATACAAATACACAGCAGACAGAAAGATCCATAACTACCCTTCTGTAATCTTCCTTCTCAGCATGTGTGCTTAGATATCAAGAAACGTTTGAAGGAATTGGAAAAATATGGAAATAGGATTTCTTTAGACCATCTGGGCAAAAGAAAAAAACATGTAACAATGATTTAATGTGCAGCATGAAAAAAAGCATCAGAGCAGCATGATGTATTAAATGTTTCACAGTTTCTCTGCTGGCTAAAGGAAAGGAAAATCAGTAAAAGGACAGAATTACCTCCATCCTCTCCTGTTTGACATCATCAATCTCATCGTCTTCAAACATGGCCAGGAGCTCTCCAGTCTGGTCAATGGAGTTGAGAAAGTCTTGGGCCAGCTTCTGCCTCTTGTTGGTGTTATTGCTGTTGAATTTGTCTTTACAAAGACAAGCAAAGAACACAAACTTAACCTATTTGGCTTCTCCAAACATCACCTGGTGTCCCCCAGAGTCACAGGTTTTAGAACCAGCCCTGAGCAGAAAAGGCCTTTTTTTATTGTGCCCCTTACTCAAGGTGTGCTGCCTGAACAAGGTGATGTCACTGCTCAGCTCCAGTAACAGCAAAACATTTAGTATTTCTTAGTATAACCAAGTAGTTCTTCATAATCTAGGGAAAACTAATCTGTGCCCATATATCATTATTACTTCTCACCAAAGAATCCACAGTGGACACAGCTGTAGAGGACACAGCCCCTCTTTGGTAGGAAGCACTTGAGTCACAGAGCAGAACATATTGAGGAAATGTTCTTCCCTGAGCACAGGCAGAACATCCTCGTTACCCACAGCCTCAGGCAAACCCTAACAGGACCATTAAGATGTAGTTCCAGTGGTGATGGACCACAGCTCTGCAGTAAAACCTGGAGAATGCTGGCAAGATGATCTCTGTTGTTCTAAACAGCAGAGCTGCTATAAAGGCATTGAATTCACAAAAGAAAATTAATGGCTTTAATTATCAAAGCCTGGTAGAACAGGCATTCTTTAATTCCAGGATAAACTGCCTTTAGGAAGTATTTCATGAACATCTAAAAAACTTAGGGGAATTGTTTATTTGCTTTAAGTAGTGACACAAGCTGAAGTATTCAAATCCCAAAGCTGCCAGACTGCCTGCACACACGAAACACAAAAATAAAATGCCACAGGCAAACTAAATCTCAAATGAGGTGACAAAAACTTATCCACATCTTGATGAAGTCAAAACAAGAAGTACAATGTTTACCTAGCATCAATGTGGATGCTCAGAGGAACCAAATACAAGAAATTGTATGGGAAAAAATAATAAAAGGTTCTGAGAAAGGAAGTAAGTTTAATACAGAAGGTTGTGTATGGACACTGCTAGATATTATAAGAGTATGGTAAGGTTTAGATTTGCCATGATAAGTTTTAACTTAACTTTTTACAACGGAAATGTTAGTTCCAATATAAATATAAATCAACAAAACTTTAAACCAGGAAACTATATGGCATAAATTAATATATTTTTAATTCAAAGAACTTTTCCTTTAAATGTATTGGTCATAAAATCTGTGATTTCCTTATGGAATACAGAAACAAAAGTGTTTCCTGTTATTTAAACTCCAGATTCAAAGTATAAGATGTTAAACCACACTGAAAAAACACACCCATGTCATATACTAGTGTTCACTGACTTCAGATTATAAGGGGTTTTTTTTAAAAAAAGGCATGTCAAAACCTTTTGATAATAATTTAACAAATGTCCATTCAATTGCAGGTGGTGCATTTAAAATACAGATGCTGAAATCAATTAGCCCTTTAATCAGCACCAGTTTCTTACCTCAACAGAGCTCTGACATTAAAGTCTTACTGTTCATCTGGATGTTATATGCAAACGCTTACATATTTCAAACTGAAAAGCAGAGATTTTCAGTAAATTCCTCTGAAGAGACTATTTTTGTGTCTCTAACTATCAAGCAAGACATTAATATTTTTCATTGAGCTGTTCAGAACTTTTACAAGACATCAAGCCTCTGACATCAAGCCTTAAAAGGAAATCAAGTAATTTCTTTTTTCTACCTTCAAGGAGGTCATCTTCTTCTATTCCTTTGACAATTTTAGATTTGTAGTCTCGAAAAAACATGTATTTAAGTAGTCTTTGAAGTTTCTTCTATGAGAAAAAAATACATTTATATTACTGACTGTTACATAGTTATTTCTTATTTAATAAACTTTGTAACATACAAACATACAGATCTGTAGCACAGTAAATTTAACTTTTAAAATACTTGTCATTTTAAATTCTCCAGAAAATATAGATTATATATCCATATAGAAAGTACCTCAGGACAGTAAAATCCATATTAAATATTATTTATTTAAGCTCCTTGGTACTTTGCTGGGAGACAGAAATGACTTTGACTTTCAGAAAGGAGAAATTCATATATCGGGCTCCTTTATGCCACTCCAAAAAGTTTGCTTACTTTGGAAACTCTAGGCTAGAAATGCACATTTCCATGAACTTTGACTCTATATCAACTGCTGTTTTCAGTACAGCCTTACAGTTTTTATCAGATAAAGAAATTGCAATTTATTTTCATGTTCTAGTAGGGTTTAATTTTGAAATGGTTTTGGTTGTTAGGTTTCACCTGTCAAATGAGTAAAGGAAAATACTCATTTTCCTTTAAAATGAGAGAGAAGGGTGAGAAAAAGAAGGGAGCTAAGGAAGAAAAGGACATAAAGGAAGAATAAATAATGTAATTAAAAATAGTTGACAAATTTTTAAGTAATTATTAAATTTGAAGAGAGAAATTTATTTTTCCCTTATTGACTTGCTCTACTTACTATCCAGAGAAAGCAAGGCCATACCTAAATTCAGAGGTTTTAGAGGGATAAAACACAGGAAAAATATTATAAAATAAAATAAAGAGGATTTATAGACAGTCTAAATGAAAAAACTATAATGGTCACATTGTCAAATGTCACACTGACACCCTTCATAAGCAGGGGGAAATTAAAATGATTGATTTTTAATTAAAGGGACGTAAAGTATAGGGATTATTATTTATATCTTACTAAGAAATTGTTTTGAGCTCTAAGGTACATTATCTACCCTAAAGCTTTGTGGAAAAAAATCAATTGATAATTGGAGCTGTAGGAAAAGAGTAAGTATTGCTTCAGATATTACAGAGTAATTATAACATGCTCGATCAAATACAATTGCAGAGCAGCTATAGTTTTTAATAAAGCTATTCATGATGATGGATTCTTTTACACAGGCTAAGAAAGTATTTGAAAACACAATAAGCAGCTGACTACATAAAATCAGAATTTTCTGTCTAATTACCTTATCTTTGCGCATTAAGAACAGGAGATCTTCAGCAGAGATGACTCGAGCTCCTCTCATCTGAGAAACTTCAGCTGCTTGCTGCAACTAAAATAAATTCATAAATTAGGATGGCCTTTTCAGTGTTAAAAACTTTATTCACTGGGGTTTGTTTTAAACAAATTCAGATAATATTTTGCATGGTCGTCCAAAGCAAAATACAAGCTGTGCACTAAAACACAGGCTGGGACTCTCAAAGGTGTCACTCACTCGTGTTTGCCAAGAAATGAATAACAATTTTATGAAAAGTCTGAAAGACCTTTGACAAATCTCAAGAAAAAGCTTTTTTGTTTATATTTAAAAATGATTGCTTTTAAAAAGTCCTGCTGCTCTTTTTTTTTCTTCTCTTAACATAGAAAATGAACACACAATTCTCTCAGGCAATGTAAAAATGCCAAATTCTTGCCATAGCACTTTATCTGCAACTGTGGAAGCGCGGCTGATCCCTCTCCCAATTTTTTAGAATAACAAATATTAATTTTAAACAGCTTACCTAAGTATTTTTTGAAAGAAACTCTACCCCTACTTGACTTAGCATTAGTACAAACCAGACTCACATGAAGAACTTTTTTAGGAATGCTCTTATTTCATTTGGGAGAAAGAAAATGAATTGATAGGAAACACAGACTCTTTAATGAAGGAATTGAAAAACCTTATTGAGCAGACCAGGCCATTCAGCTGTGAAAGTGATAAAGGTGGGATTGAGCAAGGAATAACACAAAAATTGGTAAGAGGTGGCCAAAGGAGTGTGAAGCAATGAACTGCCCTCACATCCATTGTGACAGTGCCTACAAAAGACTCAAATGCCTCAATTTGTGCTGTAAGGAGAAAAAAATCTCTTTGTAAAGGACTCGGTATATCAGCTTTCATGAGGTAAAGGAAATTGTGTTTTTTACACAAAACCAGAACAGTGCTGGAAACCTGGTAACCTGGGTTATCTGCACAGCTGATGCTTCTCAAAGTGCTGGGCTAAGGAGGTTCAACCCAAATTCACAAAAGGAGTCAATGGGATTTGCTCCTTTCACCTCACAAGGTTTTTGTTCTGGCATAAGATCATCATGGAATCACAGAATGGGTTGGAAGGAATTTTTAAAGGTCATCTAGTCTAACTCCTGTAATGAGCAGGGACCTTCAACCAAGTTGCTCAGAGCCCAGTCCAGTCTGACCTTGAATTTTTCCAGGGATGGGGAATCCACCGCTTCTGTGGACCAGCAGTTTCAGCATAAAACATAATGCTGTATCAACTGAGATAGAAAGAATGCTTCACAATTTATCCTCTAAATTAAAAAATATAATCCAAAAAACAAGCTTTAATTTTAAGTTTTTTGCCCTTAGCCTTGTTAACCCTCTGATGGAAAATCGACAGTGAGCACAGCACAAAAGTCATCAAAAGAAGAGACACCTTCAAAAATTCTTGATATTAAAATTCCTACACACCTGTAACATGATCAATAAAAAGCAATTTACGTTCAAATAGCTCTATATTCTTCTTTAGAAATGCATTAATGCACCTGAAAATAATTTAAAGAAATCCTATCCTTCATACTCACACGAGCAATGGTTTCACTCAGTATCACTGGCTGAATAAGTATATTATTAATCTGAGCTCCCATGCTGCTATGACTTGAAATAGGCCTATTCAGAAGTTAAAAAGATCAACAAAAACAGTAGCTGTTTCTAATAACCAAAGAAGAGGAAAAGGGGGGGGGGAATTTTCATTTTGGCAACTGTTCAGTGGGTAAAAGATTCAGTCCATAAATCGTAATACTGGACTGCATTAATTTTTTTCCACACTAATCACATGCACACAAAACGTTAACTGTATCTGGTACGCACAACACAAAACACACTGCGTGGAGAGGTTCAGATTTTCCCCTTGGAACCCTCTCTTGGCCCTTGCAGTCACCGAGACCAGAGAGATTTCAGGAATTCTGAAGTCACAGTAACATAATCTCACTTGAAAAATGTAAGAATGTGAAAAACGATAGCTCTATTTTTTGGCATAAGCAAAACTGTTTCTTATTCTGATTAGTTTGAGGGCACGCAAGCTACTTATGTTTCTAACATAAAATATAAAGACTTGGATGAAACAAAAAAAAATTACCAAGAACGAGCCAATATTCCTCTCTGGTGTAAATCTATTGCAGCTAATGGATTTGTGCCAAGGCTGACTTTGGCCCCACTGAGCTTAAAAGTGTCGGAAAGCCTGACCTTAGCATGGTGATAACACAACACAGCTTTCCCAAAGATCATGTAAAACAATGGCAGAAATATCCAAAGAGAAAGCATGTCCTAGTTCCCAAACATGCACAGGGATGATCTCTTGGCCCCTTCCAATCCAAACCATTCCATGACTCTAAGACATAAAGTTGAGGTATGTTCATTTCCATGTGTAGCTGAAATATCTTATTTTTCCAAATGATAAACCTGTGACAACATCTATAGCAAATATTGTGTGTGAGCTGCTTACAATGAAGGAAGGGAGAGTAAGGAGCAAGGGCCAAATTCACGTCTCATTTGCATCAAAGTAAATCCTTAATAACACTGTTTACTTTAATGGGAGTTATTCTGGGCTAAAGACAAGATCAAAATCTGGAATAATATCCTCAGTTTCTACCAAAACAATGAAAACTTTATTCTTGTACTGCCTTGACTTTTGCATCTATTTTATTTTAAGGAAAGGACACACAGCATTTAATTTCTTTGGCTTAAAGAAAGCAAAGTACAAAAATAATTACTTCCTGTCCAGTTATAAAATATGGAATATTTATCCAAACAAACCATAATGAGTCCTGCATTGATACACGTATTTACCTGGGAAACCAGGCTATGCTCAGGTAAATATGTATCGAAGCAATTAAATAAAAATTACGTCCCACACAGCCGAGGCTGGGGGGAAGATGTATTTATAGTTTAACACACACATAATTGACTCATTCAAACCACAAGGTGAGTGCTTTGCTATAATTAGTGTTCTAAAAAACTGTCTTATTTGACTGTCCCAGAGTTGCCATTAATATGCAATGAGCCCTGATTCCCGAATTTCCAGGAATTGTCTTGTCTCACTTGTCTTCTCCTAATTTTTTCAGTTTTGAAGTTATTAAGTCCACGTTACAAAATATTTTGTTTGGGATGATATTGAGTAACAGCAAACAATTCAAATTACTCATGCTTTTTTAAGAAAAACAGGCTAAATTCCCTAATACCTGCAAACAATGTCTGAGACCTCAGAGTCCGAATATATTTTTTATTACAGCAGAATTATGAACCCCTAAAACTGAAGTTTAAATAACGGAAGTGTTGAAATGATTTTCACTATAGGAGCGCAAATAGCTCTGTTAATAATTAGGAGTTTATGAAAAATAAGTGTATTTTACAATTTTTCCCATTACAAAGAAGGCAGTATATACAGTAACTATATTTTAAAGCCTAAGAAGAAATGGCTGGGGAATAATATTTTAAAATGTAATCATGGGTTTAATGACTTTATGAAGTTAACTTTCTTGGCAGGATGAACTGAAGTATGTTAACAGTCACCTTACGGCTATTTTCTTTTTGCAACTTCTGCAAATTATAGATTTGTTGAAAGGAGTATTCATTCTCCTGTGACAGAAGCACAGTTACTTCAATGGGACTGTCAGCTTTTTTTCTTTCTTCCAGAATTATTTTTTCTTCCACTACCTCCAAAGTCAATAATCACCGATACTTCTTCTACAAAAGTGTCTTGATGGACAAACAGACAAAAAGCTGGAAAACAAACTGTGTTGTGACATAATCCTTCCAGTGAAACTGCAGGACAGAGTCAGGATGGTGATGTTTGCATGCCTTGGAACTGCCAGGAGCCAAGAATAATGCTGCAGGAGCTACGATTTTGTTTTCATTATACAAGAAAATTAGATCATGGTTCACCTGGTGAATTTTTTTTTCAGAGGCAGAAAGGTTGTTTTATTATTAAATATGCATTAAAATGCCCTATTTTCTCACCTTTTCTAGGTAAAAAACACACTACTGTAAAATTACCAAATAAAGATAGAATCCTCTAAATACATTCCAAACATGAGAGCCTCCTGATACTTTCATGAAGGCAATTAAATAGAAAAAGGTTTTCACTTCAAACTTTCCAAGTAATATCTCACATGCTACTAGTGGTGACACCTGAGCTTCTTGTCCTACCACACAGAGAGGGAAAACAGTGAATTTGTTTCCACAGAGATGTGCTTTATGCCCTTAGCACATCTTGGGGAGATAATTACATTTTGAGCCCATTAGAGCTCTCTGACAGGTAACGATGCAGGATCACTGAATTCTGATCACAAGGGTTCACCAGCATGACTGAATCATCACAAGGTGAAAATCAGAAAATGTCCATCTGCAGATTAAAAGATAGTCAATTTTTTTCTTAAAAGGTATTTAGTTTCAAATGTAAGTATATTTTTACTGACGGCCATTTAACATAGCACCAGTTAATTATATGTGACCTCTAGAAGATGAAGCTCTGTGTCACATTTTGAGGCTTTAGAGAATCATGGAATCATAAGAATCATTTAGGTTGGAAAACACCTTTATGATCATAGAGTTCAACCACTCCCCTGCACTGCAAGGCCACCACTAAACCATGTCCCCAAGTGCCACATCCACACATCTGCTCAATCCCTCCACGGACAGTGACTTCACCACTTCCCTGCAGTCTGTTTCAATGTTTGCCCACCCTTTCACTGCAGATTTTTTTCCCAATATCCAGTCCAAACCTACTTTGGCACAACTTGAGGCTATCTCCTCTTGTCTTATCTTGTTACCTGGGAGAAGAGACCAATCCCCACCTGGCTTCAACCTCATTTCAGGGAGCTGTAGAGACTCATGAGAGCTCGTATTTTATGCTTGACATACAGTGAATCCCAGTCCATACAGGTCATGAGAATAAGAAAACACGAGTTCATACCCCACAGCCCTGCCATCTACTGAGATCTTGGTTTCAAGGACATAATTTACTACATTTGTCCCTTTATGAAAACTGCATTCTCAAGTCCCTGAAGCAAGATTGGCTGCTTCACCTCACCTTCTCTTGACCTCCAGTTCAGGCAGCCCAGAGAGCTGGATCTGGATACAGATCTGGAGTCTGCAGCCCTTTCCTCATAGCTGGAGAAGAATTACCCCAAAAGCATCTTGGCAATAAGCAGGTTACCCAGAGACTCCCTCCCTCCAGAAACACAAAGAACACATCTACAGGTCCAATACTTAAATGATTTCAACATCAGGGGGGACAAGCAATATAAAATCAAGAACATAGATTGTTCCAGTCACAGGAGAAAACAGCCCTTCCTTCAGCTGCCTTCAGAATGAATTTGGGTGAAAGTTGGTCACAGGAACTTCAAAAACCAACCCCACACCTCAGCCTACACAGTTTTTACCACACCACAGGTCACTACAGTGAATATATTTTATGAATATTCCCATCTGTTAAATTGAACATCTAATATAAATTTAGACATCACCCTCTCTCTTCATTTGACTCACACCTCATATACTTCTGATCATAGAAAAGGTCAAGATTTTTCTTGGTTTGTTCTTTATGTTTTTTAGCAACATGTTCAGTATAATCTGAGGAAAAAAATGCAACAAAAGAAACTACATACAGAGGGTGTTTTTGCTCAGAGGGAGCAAAAACAGCAAAGGCAGAACATGGACTGCCCTTTTGAGTTCATGTTCCTCATGTTATAAATAAGATCTTTCTAAAAATACCAATGAAAAAGAAGAAAAAAATCAGCAATATGTACAGAGCCTTTAGAAAACTACATGGAGTCAGCCTCCATGGGCCAACAGGAAAATGCACCATGTTCCTGGGCTCTGTTACTTTCTGCATCCATTGGAGACAGAATGACTCCTTTAAAGTTATAATAAATAGATTACTAAGGAAAAAAAGTCCAGGTAAATAGTGAAATTATTACCTCTATTTTGCAAAAGATGAGTTTGAATCAAAGCACTTTAAAAAATCTCTTCTTTATAAATAATTTAAGCTTAACTTCTTAAATTAGAGGTTGTTTTTCCATTTTCTGTCACACAGGGAAAAGAATTTAATGCACTTATGAACAATAACTGTATTTCAACTTTAGCTTCAGGTGTGATTTTTTCCTATTTTTCCTTCTCTCAATTCAAATTCCAAAGATCCAAGGAACATTTTGCAGCTGTAATTCTTTTACTCTGCAGGAAACAAAAGAATCCCTATTGCACATCTGTCATTTATAGCAGGTAACACAGACCAAACTACGTGAATTTATACCAACAACATTAAAACCATAAAGTCTCCAGGTATAGAAAAGTATTCAGACTCACTGAAGTCAAGTTTTAATGTGGCCACATCATTCACTGGCTACACAAGTGTTAATTCAAGATTTGGGGGTCACTGGGGTTGGCCACTGCTAATGTTTTCTCCCACTGCTGGTGGTAACAACAAGCAAGAAAACAAACTTGGAAACTTCTACTGCACCTATTATTATTACAAGGGAGAAAAAAAAAGCTTGAAAAATCCAATTCAAGTGGAAATGATGGAGTAGGGTTCTTTAGAACGAGCAAGAGACTGTGAAAAAAGCTTTGTGAAGTGTGAACTTTATAGATATGAAAGATTCATTAGCCAACCTGAAACTGAAAAATTCTCACAGCCAAAAGGCCTCCAATCTCTGCAAACAAATTTCTCCACTTCTGAAGATGAGTGTGGATGTCCTCTGTTATTGATTATCCATGTTCTAGATTGTCAGGATATTCTAAATGCTGAGGTAAATGGTGCCATTCCATGGTGAATCACTGGCATAATTTTTTCCTGTATCTAAACTATAAAAACAATGAAGTTTTGGAGGGAATTGTTGTAGAATCATTGAATACTTGGAGCTGGAAGAGACCCTTAAAGGTCATCTAGTCCAAATTAAAATAAAACTAACAATATATGGTCTGAAACTTTCCCCGGGGGCTGCTTCTTTTTCACAGCAGTATCACTATAGATACTCCAAGTGGAGAATCTCAACAATAACTACTATTTCCATCTAAGTTACATCTTAGAATGCCTTTATGCTATCAAATGTTACTTTTAAAAAATAAGAACTTGTAAACTGTTCATCAATAAATGCATTAACATTTCCTTTAGTAAAGAAAAAAATCATTCATAATTTACTATTCTTAAGAACTGAAGATAATATTATTTCTGAATATTTAGTTTATTAACTCAGATTTATTTCCCACCCATCAATTATTTCCATTCCTTTTCTTTCTCTAATATTACTGTGGCATGCAAACCAGCAGAGGTTTACATTATCCCTCAGCTTCCTGTCCTTTGGTTTCAAATCCCAGAAGAAACCACCACTCAGGATTATTCTTCCACAGCTTCCAAGGCTGCAAGCAGAAAAACCCCTGTTCTCTGTTGATTGAGAGACCATCTAATATAAACAGGTTCCTTTCTCCCATTGCTGTTGAGAGCACCATTTGTTTAAATCATGTATCCTTACATTGCTCACACAGGAAAATAATCATTGCCGTGTATTAGTTTCACCAGAGCACTAAATAAATACTCTTCCTTTCCATATGACAGCAAATTGGAATCAGGCGTCACTGTCTGACACAGAGAAAATAAAACCTGTATTTCCCCACACAGGCCCAGAGATAAAATGCTTTTAGAGGAAGCCTCAGGGCAATGAAGCACTGCTAGAAGAGCTGGTAACCATAAATGCTCTGAATACAGGCGGTTTTGACAGGTTAGAGGGATGGGCAGAGAAGAACTGTCTGAAATTCAACAAAGGCAAATGCAGGAAGGAGGAAAAACCCCTGGAACTGGTACAGGCTGGGAGTGACCTGCTGGAAAGCAGCTCTGTACAGGACCTGGGGGTCTTGGGGGATAACAAACTGCCCATGAGCCATGGGGTGTCCTGAGGCCAAGGTCAATGGTGTCCTGGGGGCATCAGGATGAGCATTCCCAGATCAGGGAGGGGACCTGAGGCACATCTGGGGTTCTGTGTCCAGTTCTTGTCCTTGGGACAAGGGAGGCGTGGAGCTCCTGGAGTGTGTCCAGTGCAGGGTGACAAAGATGATGAAGGGACTGGAGCATCTCCCTGCCCAGGAAAGGCTGAGGGAGCTGGGGCTGTGCAGCCCTGAGAGGATCCCCAGCTGAGAGGGGCCCTCAGCCCTGAGTGTCCCTGTGTGCAGGGAGGGGCAGAGCAGGGCAGGCTCTGCTCTGGGGTGCAACAAAGGATAAAAACATACTTTAAAAAATCAAATCTCAGAACATGAGCAAGGCACTGCTCTGAAGATTTAGAGTTGGAGACAAAAGGAGAAAAAAAAGGATTCAGGTTCAAACAAAAATACAAACATCAAAAATATAAAATATAAAAATACCAACATCTTTTCGTAGCTCTAGAAATTTTCACAGCCCTGGACAGATATGTGATCATGTTCATGCCAGGAAATACCATGGTAATGATGGAATACTTCGTATCTTGAAAGATTCCACCTGAAATGATTCACATGGGACTTTCTTCTTACTTTTTTATTCTCATCTACTCAAGTGCACATGCCAACCAAGTGGGAGCTTCTCAGTCTGATGGGGCCTTCCAGTAAATGCTGTAGGATCTCTCAGATTAAACAGTGAGAGATACAAGCAATGAAGAGGACTGTGGGTTTAAATGTTTTTGGATGCCAAAGAGACCACACAGGTGTCTTGGCTCCAGGTACATTATATTGTCTGCAGAATTTTGACACTCAAGGGTCACTTTGCAAGATGTATCCACATTATCAGTAGAAAAAAAACTCAAAACCATTTACTTTTAATACTTTTTCAACCAAAAGATGTGCAGTATACATTATGATGCTGGAGAAAAGTTCATCCTGACCTGGAATCTTTAATGTCAATGAGGACAAGGTATAATCAGAATGCACCTCAATATAAGCAGTTCTATAATTTTTTTGTCTTATTTAAGAAATGTCTTTCCAGAACATTTCAAAATGGCTCTAAAATTTTAGATCTGTAACTGCATTCTTCCAAGAAGCTTCTAATCCAACTGAAAGGAAAAAATAGAGGGAAAACAACAGTCCCAGGCCAAGGCATACCTGTTTTCATGAAAAAATGAGGAAAGGAAGTACAAATTTTTCTAAGTATGTGTGGCTTTGCTGTATTTTCTTACTCATTAGTATGAATTATAATTCTCAGACCTTAAAAAAAACCAAGGTAAATTGTACAGATAACAGCATGAATGTGACAGATTTGGTCTTGGGAAAATCAAAGAAAGCAAAAAGGAGGGAGCTTTGCTCAGAGAGAGAAAAGAAAGCACCATGAAATATAAAATTTGAACAACAGATATTTCTGTCTGAAAAAGGCCCTGATTTCTTAACTCCTATTTAATGCTCATTCTTTAATTAACATTCATTTCCCAAGGACATAAGTTTGAAAAGGCTGTTTCACATTACTTTAGCACGAAGAGAAAGAATCACTTTTAAGCCATGAAAAGGCTGGGGGAAAAAAATAAACATGCCTTCTGAACATAATTTCCTCTTTATTGCTACTGCAAAGTTATGAAATGAAATCTATTATTTAATTACATTGGATCAAGCAACAGGAAGGGAAGGGAGTGTTTGAGTCACAACATCCCTGTACGGATAAATTACTACACTTCCTCTTACTAAAAGACAGTTTTAATGAAAATGTGAAAATGGTTAAAATCAAACTACTGGGAGGTAGAAAGATCTTGCTAACATAAAAATCACATAAAATGTACTCTGAAAATATGAACAGAAATAGTGATAACAACACAGGGGAAGAGTAGTAACATTTCTGCCAGAACATCAATAATTTGAAAATTATTACATTTATTCAGAAGATTCTGAAGATATTTTAAAAACTATACAATAGCTTCTGGGCCTGCTTTGTTTAATGCTTTGCATTGAAGATATTTAGATAATCTATTATAAAAACTTCAAAATTTATCTCCTATTACTACCAAAACTTTATTAGTCCTGTGGGATTTCCCTTAGCTCTGCTTCATAATGTTTACTAGATCCTTCAAATTGAATGCAACTGTTGGAACAGTTAAAGCATTTTATTTCGTAAGTAGGTTCTTGACATAAAAATTTGGCTTTAAATTCTAATGAACAGATAGACTGAATTCTAACATCCTGGAATAGTTCACCTGGCAACTGATGAAGAGCCCACTAGGATATGAATGTGCAAATGCTATGATCATCAATAAAATTTAAATTCACTATGACTTGGGTGGAGATGCTCTGAAATTACCTTTCATGGATATACTATCTTTTCTCAGTGTTAGAATACACTAAAATACAAGAGCAGTTCACAAATAATTTGAATAGCAATGGAAAGTATCTCTGAAGTTGTTCAGAAAAGCTCCTCCTAAGCTCAAGGGTGGTATAGGAGACAGACATTTATTTTAAAAAGTTATTCTGGAGGCAGCAGAGACTGATTTCCTGGTTCAGAGACTGGACTGACTTCTCAAGAGTGCAGGATGGATGACATGAAAGGGATGAGTGTAAAACATGACAGTTTTTAGGGCAGGATGCAAAGAGGTTTTAAGACAGATAAAGGAAAACAAGATAGAAAAATCTCTTTGCAAAAATTTTCTAGATCAAAGACTTTCATGGAGTCCTCCTAGTATTTGGTCCATGGTTTATTTCCAAATTTCTAACAATCCATAAAAGTGGTCATAAATAAAGCTTTTTTAGTCATGCAGAGTATTTCAGAACACCATGATTCTTTTATTATTTAAAGAAGTTTAATTTTCAGATGAAAATTTAGGATGTTACTTGTTCTTGATGGGTAGAAGCCACCTGGACTTTACCTGCTGAATGCAGAAAAACAGAAAAAGGGCCATGAACTTCATTGAACATTGTGTGTGTAGCTTATTCTTCTCTTGAAACTCAGGTTATTGGCCACTGTCAGACTTGAACTGACTATGGAGATATTTGGTCACAGGTAATGAATTTTTCAATATTATACCTGCCAATGCTTCATGATTTAAGCTTGCACATTCTCTAACTGGGTATGAAGTGCAAAGGCTTTGGCACACAGTCAGTCCAGTCAATCCAAACCTGTACCAGCTGACTGAGCCAGGAGTCTGATAAAATAGAGGAAGCAGAGATTCATGTCAAGGGACAGAAGTACTAGGGATTTTGTAAAAACCTCTGGAAACTGGCAACAGGTCCAAGGAGAGAAGACAAATAATTTCCCCTGCTCTGAGGAGAACTCTGCTTTGGGAATCCAACTGTACAGCCTGTAATTAAGTGCAGCTCCATTGAAACTGCTCACATGCTAAATTATGAAGGCTGAGCACAAAGCCAGGATATCCATTGCTGGTGCCAGAGGAGTCAGAAGATAAATGCCAGTGATGCCAGTGGGGAGGAGGAAAATCAGTGTTCCGAGCCTATGTCTTGATCCCTTGGGAGGCACAGAGGAAAGAGCCAGCACTACAGGTCTAACTTCCAGAGAAACATCACTGAAATCTTCAAGAGAAGATGAGGGTCTCAGGGCAAAAAAGCAAGGATGCAAAGAAACACCTTGATGCTGTGATTCTGTCCATGGTAAAGGCTGAGCCTTAGCACAACCACCGGAATTCTGATCGTTTAGCTCACAGAAGAATTGTAACACAGGTTTCTACAAGAAGAGATTTTTATGTTTCTGCATAAGAGCACAGTTTAAAGGGGGTGAAAAAAGGACATTCTTCTCCAATTACTAGATATTCTCCGCAGTGTTTATGGAAATAGAGGGAAGACTATAGATGGGTAAATTGCAACAAAAAAACCCAAACCAAACAAAACAAAACAAACAAACAAACAAAAACAAACAAACAAACAAACAAACAAACAAACAAACAAAAAAAAAGACAAATACATGGAAAAGTATCTTCATTCCTGAAAAATAATAGGATAATTCCATTTCTCTCATGCATTTATAAGAAGGTGAATTCAAATATTAGTCACAAACTGTTTGATAAACTATGTTACCAAAAAGAGTGAAAAGAAGAGTGAGTGAAACCAATACAGGTATCACAAAGATGGAAAGAAATCTCTCTTCTCACAATGACAGAGTGGATGATGCATCTCTGAAGGACATGAGGAAGGAGTGATCCAAATGGAAATGTAGAGTGTTGATCAAGAGGTAGGACAGAAAAGATGAAGGCTGGGTAAAATTTTAGAAGGAATATTGATTATTGAGGGGATTTAACAGGTCAAGAAAGTAGGGGATAAGATTTTCAATAATCAAGACAAAATTGTCCATTAATACAGTTCTCTCCCCTTTTAGGTTGCTGTCAAGGCTGGCTCCTTTATTGTGGAAAAGATGGGTTAACTATATAAATTTTACCTGTTCACATGGCAGTGATATCTGCTCTACATCCACTTTACAAACAGACCAAAGGAGGCATAGAACCACACTCTGCACATGGGAAAAGACATTTGCCTTTGTTTGCCTCCCTCCCCATCCAATTAGCAGCACTCCTACACTGCTAACAATTCACCTCTCATGCAATAGGAAACAGCTGAAAAATAATGCAGAAATATATATATATATGTATATATAAACCAAAACGAACTTAACTTCTGCTGAGCTTAAATTTAGAGTTTGTTGTATCTAAACTTGTATGCACTCCTAAGCAAAAACTATAAATATTTCCCAGAAGCTAAGGCTGTGAAATGCAGAGGTGATTTAGCAGACATGCAAACCATAAAAACTGTGCCCGATACATTTCTCTTCTAATTTAGAGTAAGTGGGCCAGTCTTATATCATACAGAATCATAATTCTACATGACATTTAAACCAAAAACTAACTAAACATTTAAACTAAAAACCTGCAAACCTCCATAAAGCTTTACAAACAGTATCAGTCATTTAAATATAAAGCTAAGAGACAGTAGCATAAACAATGTCAACACAGTAACTACTTTGCAGCCCAAAACCTGCACCTGGATTACTAGAAAAGTAAACTTTTATATTCATAACAAGTCACTTTTCAATCAGTGGCTTTTGAGGAGGAATAGGATCTGTAGCATGCAAGAAAGCCACACTATTAGAAGTCAAGAAGTATAGGAATAAAGGACTGCCAAAAGTAAGGCTTAATTAGGTTTGCAAGTCAAATTAAGAAGCAAAGCAAAGGAGGCTTCAGACATAAACCAGTATAAAAAAGGATAATCTGTGCTGAATGAAATAGAGATGGAAAATCTAAACATGGTTTCAAAACAAGAGAATAATTCTCACTGAGCATTGAGAAGAACTGAGGTTTTGAGCATGGGAGGAAAGACTGCACAACTCATGGAAGAGATATATTGGACTAAATTATTTCTACTGTACTGAATGAAAGTAAAACTCAAGGATCTTAATTCACTCCAGTCACCAGCACCGGATATCTCAGATGTGAATGAACTGTAAACATAACTATGTCTGCTGGCATTAATATTCAAATAAATCAGCTTTGTTTGGGGAAGCTAAAAGGATCAAATAATTATAGGCTGCTGCCTACGAATAATTGAAAAGCAATTAAAAAATGACAGATCCAAATTCTTCTTCTTAATGTCACACGATTTAATGAGGGATGACAGACACAAATTGTGATTTTGAAGGATCGAGGAGGATGTTGGGAAAACCTTTATCATGGGAGGACAGAGCAGCTCTGAACAGTTAAACAGGAGAAGCTCCAAAAAATTCCTCAGTGGAGTTGCCAAAGCATGAGCTGGACAAGGCCATGGCTGAGCAGATTTGGTACTGGTGATAGTTCTCCTGTGAGTGGGTTGGATCATGTATCTCCAGGGGCCTCACTGCATTTTATATCTTCTGTTTATTTATATATTCTATTTATTTATACATTCTATTTATTTATTCTATTTATAATAATATATTATTATATTTAATAATATATTTTATATATTATTTATATAGAATTTTTGAGAGGAGAAAATGACTTCTGTTCCTACAGGTTCCAGCACAACAGCCACCCTCTCCTCCATTTGGAACAGAGTTCCCTATCTACAGCTACACCAAAATCAAAATTCTGATCAAAGATAGTGTGTCAACAAAGTGAAAGTGCAGAAAGTCAGAGCCTGAGGGCTCTGCAACAGAGAAAGAACACAGATGGAGGTGAAGAGCAACCTCACAACATCTTTGAATTATTGCTACAATAGTTCATATCCCCAGTATCTACCAGGAAGAAAAGCAATGGCACTGTTAATAAAGAGCCAAAGAAAGGTCTGCTCCTTCACCCCAGGCATCCCACTGTGCACTGAACAAGAGGTAGCACAGGATGAAATTTGGTGACTCCTTCAGTAAGAAGAAATAAATGCATAAAAATAACAGGCTTAGTCACAGCAAGTCATTGCTGAGAATGGCAGCTGTGTGTAAAATGAGTTGAGCAAAGTTATTGGGGTTTCTTTTGATACAACTTGAATGAAAATCAGCTTCCATGATGGTGTAAGTATTCCCAGAGTAGATTCTTTAATTATTTGCAGCCTTGGTTCATTCAGATAAATAGACTGTGCTAATATGTGTTTGAGCTTCACTTAGGAAAAAAAAAAAAAAAGGTTATTTGTTACAGATGTGAGTATCTCTGTGCTGAGTACTCACCACATGCTGCAACAAACAATAAAATGCAGAGTGGTTGAGCTCGTGCCTCACACTAAACTTCAGAATTTTATCTAGTTAAGATTTACCTTCTTAAAACCCTGTAAGCTAAAGCCTAAAGACCTAATGCACAAGGCCTTTCTAATGGATTCATGTACACAGTGATTTAGGGTCAAGTTACTATTGTTAATAAACTGAAGGCTGTTTGAGTTTTTACATTCTCTTTAGATAGATTTCCCTTTATAACTTACAGACGTAATAAACTGTAATGCATCAGCTAATGAATGAAAGTTGTGTCTCAAGAGATGGCAGCATCACAGAGAGTGTTTCTGCTTTTTAGAGATGCTTGCAGTGGATCTGGTGGCAGAGACAATGGAACTGACACAGATTCCCCCCACCAGGACAGATTACAGGTTGTAAATAAACAGACAACACCACAAAAAGTGTATATTACAGTGCCCTTTTTAATGGTCTGAGAGTATCTTATAAGGAACATTAACTCCATTTTTCTAATTTAATACTTGATGCACAGAAACAAAAATCAATTAATCTATGGTCACTTTACATTTTACTATTCTAGGTCATCATTTCTTTACTTGACCCAGTCATGAGTATGACCCAGTGGGAAATATTTATAACTTTTATCCACAACTTGTCAATGTTGTAATCTAATCAGTAAAATGGCAATCTATGCAAATAATTCTGTAGAATACTCTGTGATGTCCACCTTTGGTTGTCCTATGGTAGTTCAGTGATATCTAATGTCTGTTGATGAGCACTGAATGTTATTTCAATGACATTTAATGTCAGATACTAGATATAAGAAGATGATTTGCCATGCAGATTTCCCATCTCACAATGCACAGAAAAAGCATCTGGGTGGTTCCATTTCTTCAGCCTTCAGTCAGTGGTAGAAGTTCAGGCTTCCACAGCCAATCAAACAAAATCACCAAGAGAACTCACATACTGTGGCTCCAGGAAATGCATCATCCATCATGATACTGGTCTGAGATGCACATCAGATTACTTAATGAATTTGAATTCATTCTCTGGAAGACTTTATTAAACAAAGTCAAAACAAGGCTAAAGGATCTTTTGATAGATTTGGCCTAACACAAAGCTGAGTGCTGTAGCAGTAATGGGCAAATCGTTTGAAATATACTATACCCAGAAAAAGGATGAAACAGTCTCCAATCTGAAAATCCAGCCTAATTTCAGTGGATTTATGTGCTACAAAGATAGACAGACTTTTGTTAATATCCTCTTATAATGAATTTTATCATCTACAGACTAAAGCAGTGCATCTGATCATATACATAATATTATCTTAGATGGACACTGATGAATTCCACACCTAAATATTAATAAATAGGTTCTGTTAATAGCATATTATCCATTGAGTGCATATAGTGGCATTTCTGGCTGCAGTACGATTATGTGTACGTGAGTCCTAGAAAATAAATGTGCTCATTCTCAAAATTTCCCTGTGCTCCTCCTTCCAGTCAGTTAATGCCAAGTATTAAAGTAAGTTTAGAAATATTACTTTCATTTTTAGGCTTTATAGTTAGATCAGAAGGAGCTTCCTACAACCCAGCAAGAGCAAAACATTTAAACTCACTGAGTACAAAGTGAATCTCCTTGGTCTCAACAGAGCTAAATACTGAAATGATTTCTTGTCCTGGCACTCCATTTTCCATTTATTTTCTGCCCCAGTATTTTACAGAAGTGTTATTTCTGAAAAGTTATGCTTGTTCACTTTTTGTAATAATGGTGTAGCCAGCAGTGTGCTGGAACACCTACTTTATAATTACATGTTGCAATTTCAAGTGTGCCATTCTTGCCACCCATCTGATCCAGAATAATAATGTGCCACAGTTAAGCTCTCTGTCATGTAAAATACTATAAAGAGTGTTCATTTCCATGAGGGAATAGGGAATCACAGTACTCCCCCTTCAAAATATTTTAATGTATCCTCTTTTCTTTCCTGCCCATGTTCCCACCTCCCACATCAGTGGCTGCTTCAGCACTGAGCAAAGTTTCCATAAAGCAGAGAAATTTCTAAAGTTCATCTGTGTTTTACAATATTCTGAATATTTTTTAGTATTTCCTTCACACATCTCTTCCAGTGACACCAATGCTGGCTAGTAAAACACAATCTCTACTCAATATAATTTCATACTCCTGCTTTTTAAAGAAAAAAAAAACCAGCTATGTGTGACTAGATTTGTGATAACTGAATTTGAATGTCCTATCAAGATGGGTTCTTTCAACATTCTAAAACTCTTTACTTTTCAAAACATACTCCTAATTTTTAAAAAGCAAATTTTACTATAAATTCCTTTCTCGTTTATTATTGTTTATCTGTAATTAGCCTTTCTTTTGACATGTTCTATGCCCCATTTCACTTAATAAAAAATTCTGGTGTAAATATGTGAGAAAAACATACTTGGTCATTTTCAAGTTAGAAAAGACCAAAATAAATTTCTTACTACAAAAGGCATAAACGTGGAGTATTTATGTACTCAAATAATCATTCTTGAAAAAAGTCAATCTTCACTGAAAAACCATCACACATATCCAATAAATGTCCTACAAAGTTAGAAATAAGCAAGATAGTCAGTTAATTCAAGTTTAAAAGGAGTTTTCTACCATTTTACTTTTTCCTGTTTTTTGTCAAGAGGTTAGAAAATAGCTGCAAAGTAAATGTTAAATATTGTTAAGCTGAAACTACAGTTTTGATCACAACACTAATATTCTCCTTGAACTTCAAAAGTTAACAGTTGGACTCGATGATCTTAGAAGGCTCTTCCAAATCTTAATGATTCTGTGACTCTAAAAATCAGCACAGTTTAGGTACGGCACAAAGGAAGATGCAGAGAAAAAAATGGGCAGAAGGTCTCAGGGAACATTAGGGGTTTAAGCAACTCTCAGATCAAGGGAGGAAAGATAAAGAGCTTGGTTTAGTCCTTCCTGAATTTCAGTAGATAAAAAAGTACTGCTAGGGAAACATGCCAAAATTCAGTCCTGAGTAAACACAGAGGAGTTGAGAGTGGAGAGAGAAATATTCAAAACATCAGTGCTAAGATGATATTGAATCCTTGAAAGCAGATGAGGCTTGAAAGCCCACTGATGAAAAGGAAACAGGGTAAGAACAGAAATTTGTGGGATGCCCAAAGAAAGTAAGAAAATTCTGTTGAAAGATACATTGAATTACATAGTGGAGGGAGAGGAAGATTAGAAGAATATGCTGTTTCTCTTTGGGCTGAAAAAAACCCTTCACTTAAAAGTAAGATTTAAAAATGACGTAACCACTGTGAGAAGAATCACTTCATAGTTAGAGGACTGGAGATCAAAAGAGCCTCAAAAGTAGGTCTTTGGACCAAATGCAAGAAGAAACATGTTTTCAATTCCTAATGCACAGTATTTGTCACAGACCTGATGCACTCCATGGTCAGTTGTCCTTTCCCTTTAACAGTAAAAGAGCCCATTCATGAGTATTTGTGTTTCTGATGGGAACCACCAACCCTGTCCCCTCCTCACAATGTTACACTTGTCAAAGAGCTGTAAAATTCCTCATTACCTTTATCTTCTGTTCAAGTAGTACACAGGGAAACTGTTCTGCACCTGCAGTTTTTATAAGGCTGGAGTGGGATTTTAAAGGAACTGCTGAAGTGGTTGAACACTTTATGTGTGAGACCCAGCCTGTGCTCTACATACTTATATTTGCTTAACAAATCATTATCAGCCAAATTAAATTGAAGTGTGAAATACGGCAGTCTGGAAAAATGACATATACCACTCTTGCCCACTGGTGGAAAGAGTAAGGCAAGAAAATAGGAAAAGCTCTCATGCCATTCACAGGATTTTGAGTGTTCAATGACCAGGCACAGAGATGCATGAATCACAGAGATGCATAAATGAAAAAAAAAAAAAAAAATAGAGAAATAGTAGTATTTCTTCAATTAAAAAAATTACTTAAATCTTTTACTCACACAGTTAGTGGGTTCAAGCACCTCCATCTCCAATGCATTCAGGAATGGACATTCTCTGAATGCTTTTAGCATGACCAGTTCTCAATCATCTTTGTGGCCTCACCTCAAGTCCTGTGTGCAGTTCTGGGTGCCACAATTTAAGAAGGACATAAAGCTATTAAAGAGGATCCAAAGGAGGGACTTGGAGATGGTGAATGGGCTAAAGGGAAGCCTCATGAAGGGCAGCTGAGGTGATTTGGTTTGTTCAGTCCAGAAAAGAGAAGATTGAGGGGAGACCTCACTGTGGTCTTCAATATCCTCACGAGAGGAAGAGGTTGGGGAGACCAGAGACAGGACTTGAGGAAAGAGCTGGAGCTGAGTCAGGAAGTTTAGGTTGGCTGTAAGGAAAAGGTTCTTCACCCAGAGGGTGGTCAGGCACTGGGACAGGTCCCCCAGGGAAATGATCACAGGACCAACCCTGGCAGAGTTCAGGAAGTGTTTGGACATCACCCTCAGGAATATGATGGGATAGTTCCAGTTGTCCTGTGCCGGGCCAGGAGTTGGACTCGGTGATCCTTGTGGGTCCCCTCAGACTCAGGATATTCTCTGCCTCTATGACCTTCAATTCAGAATTGTCTACAAATAGAGATCTCTCTCCAGGGCATGTCAGTAAGAAGAAATGTAAAGCCAAATGCGAGGCTTTGATGAATTTATAAAGAATGGGAGCACCATGGATAAGCACAAGCATCACACCAGTGCCTGTTCCCAGCTGGGCTCATGATGTTCTGGAAAATTGCAACAACCAAGAGCTTTGCCATGAGGATGCACACGTGCCACGTGGGAGCAGAAAGGCCACATGCAAAGTAAGTTGAATCTGCCACCAATTTGCTGAAAAAATGCATATTCTTTTGAAAATACTCATTGTCCAAAACTGTTTTAGAAGAAATACATATCAGAGACTGATACCAGCCAACCATGAAGCACTGGCAATCTTTTTCACTCTCTCTCTGAAGGACTCATCTTTGCATCAGTACTTTTTTTTTCTTTTTTTTTTTTCTCCAGAAACCCCTTTTTTTCCTTAATTTTAAAGCATATCATACATGATTGGCCAATAGACATTTATTTAATTCTTCACTTAAAGTGTAGCAATTCACACAGTTTGGGTTAAAAAAAACCCAAAACCCAAAAACCAACCAACCAAAATAAAAAAAAAAACCCAAAGGAGAATAAGGCTTTTATGGCTCTCAGCTACTAGAGGAGAGAAAGCTGGAGTTACATTCCCATGCCTGAATTGAGCAGGAACATAAGTATCAACCTCCTATGTACTCCAGGCAGCTACACAGAGCACTGAACCCCGGTGCAGAGGAGGTTTTCTTCTGTATTTCAAAGAAACCTTCAAAATATTTTAGTGCCATTCAAATACAGGAAGAATCTCTTTTCAAGCTTTATAATAATTATTGTTCTGTAAATCTTCATAATAACTTCAGGTCTGAAGGTTACTGAGTGCCAGTGGAATAATTAATTTCTCTTAGGTTATTAATAGAAAATAAATAATTTACCTACAGTCAGTTTAGTCAAAAATGAACATTGCCATAGTTCAAGACAACACAGACACCACAGGCAATGCAATATTTTGTCTGATAAGATTCATAAACCAGGTCATAATTCTTCAGTGCTAAGACAATGCCATACATAAGCAATGCACCCACATTCAGTCACAGCTGAAGTTTTTTCTGCATCATCTTTCCCCACTAAGAATCATCAAATGCACATTCAGCAAATCTGGAACTCAGAAATAAATGACACCCATAGGCACATGTCCCAAATCTCTCCATTTGCCAGCATGGGTTGGAAAGTTCTCAAAACCTTCCTTGGGTTCTTAGAAATAACTGCCACCTTCAATTTTATTTTCTCAAGATCTTCACCACCTCTAGTTGCAGAGATGTGAATGATGAATCACTGAACTGACATACCAAAAAGGATCATCTGTCATCATCTGTTAAAATTACAGGCTATGGAGGAAAGGATGTCTGCAGTTAAGCATAGGTCTGATTTCCTTTCTAAAATCTTGATTCCTTTAAAACATTTGAGATAAAGTACAGCAGAAATAGCTTAGTACTTTACTAGCATTGTTTAAATGAAAAAAAAAAAACAACAGCAAAATTGGTAAATATTTAAACCCTTTGCATTCATTTTTGAAAAATTATAAACATCTTTATCCTGCTGAATAAAATGTTGCACTCATTAAAAGGGTTTTGCAATACCTGAGAAAAATTAGGAACCAGATGTGGCTGATTGGACTTACGAAAAAATTGTATTTGCACATGCCAATGGATAATTGTTTGGAATTCAGAAGCAAAATCTACAAAGTTTCCATCTGCAGCAGCCAGAGGGCTGAAAATCAAATGGAATTTTCCCTACAATTTCTTCACCTAAAAGCTCTCCCTGGCAGCTCTGTGTAGCACTGGGCATATAAAATGCAAAGGGAATGAGTTTCTCATGTTCTCAATGCCTCCCCTTCTGCCCCCCGAGTGACAAGACTGGTGGGAGAAACCTGTTAGGTGTCTCCTCCTCCATGGGTGCTTACCAATTAGCACTTATCTAGATCTTATTTATGGTTTTAAAGACACAGAAATATTCCTCTCCAAAGACAGCAAAATGCAGCCCAGAGGCACAGGGTAACTTGTATACTCACACAATAAATAAATCACAAAAACTCAGCGCAAACCTCACGAAATTGGTTCTGTCTCCACACATAGGAGGCACAGCACCTTCCCATCAGCAGAGCAACAAAAATCAGAACATCTTTTCTCGTGATTTATCATCCTATCCCAAGTATCCTGAGGGATTATCAGAACAGGCCAAGGATGAATTGTTCAAGAGTTCAGCTAATTAATGGAAGGAAAAAAGATGGTCAGTTGACAAGGGAAAAGAACCAGCTATTGTTCTGATGATGAAAGATGCACTTCAATAGGCAGACGAGTTGCCTCCACCCTCCATTATAGCTCAAATAGTTTTGCTGGTGGTTCTTTTACAAGAATTCAATTGTTCCAAAGATATAGAACTTCCAAGGAAAAACAAAGAAAAAAAAAATCTACCTTAAGAATTTAAAATCTGAGGATTTTAATGCAGCATTTTGAGACAAAAACAAAGTCTTTTCATGAGCCAACACTCAGTCAAGTATCTTGAGAGATCAGACTGTCAATCAAACCAGAAATAATGAATGGGGACAATGGCAAGGAGGGTGAACATAATGGGGAATTTCATGACAGAGGAAAAAACAGTGAAAAAAAAAACCCTACAGTGGGGATGAAGCATGGCATGTGTGTTATATCTTTCCTCTATTGCACTGATTTTATTTTTAATTAAAAGCATTATTCATGTTAATTAGCACTCATGATTTGTAAGTGATGCTTTCTTTGAAAAACAGATAGAGCAATGACTCCAGACTATCCAGTTGGATTTATGTGTGACATGGCTGCTACACAGGTCAGAAAGAAAGAGACAAAAATGCCCTGTGAATGAAGAAATAAGGCAATCCCTCCATAGCTAAAGCATAACATGAAAGTCATGTACAGAAAAAAAGACATTCATATTTTAATATTATTTTCAGCCTGACAATGAGTACAGAAATTTTCAAATCTTCATGGACATAGCCCAGTCCACTTCCAAAAGATCGGATAAACAAAATCTGAACTTCAATTAATTCAGTTTTAACAGGTTTCTTAATCATGGTATCTTTCAAAAAAAGGAAAAAATCACCCATTGACCCATGCTGTTAAATTCAGGGTTCTAATCCAAAATCAATTGTGCCTCAGCCAGCTTTCTATCAGCTGAGTCTTTTTTTTGGCAAAGACTCAACTCAAAATGAAGGGAATGCATTGGGGTGATAATTTGCTGCATGAGCACCTATAGGGTTGTTAAAATAAAGGTGCTGTGCCATATGCAGGTGTTCCAACATTCTTAAACAGTTCCTCCAGTATCCCCAATGCATTGCAATTTCAAAGTAAGCAAACCCAGCAACAGCAATTCCTCATCTCGGATTTGGTTTGGAGCCCCGCCTGGCAAAGGGCTCCGATTGCTGCTTTAAAGCACATCCCTCCTGTTCAAGCAGTGATGATGGACTGCAAGGAGCTGCATTAAAGTCTCAGACAAGTAAATTATTCTGGCTTCAAACTGTCAAGTAAACTTTGCAGCTTTGTACTTCATAGAGTACATTTGGTGATAAAGACACAGGAAGCCCAGGCTGCTGGTTTTGGCCATAAAAATGCCGACTGAAGTAATCCCCCAGTACAGCCTGTGATGAGGAATATCATTTACGCAGCACAGACACACTCTTGGTGAACTGATACAGCTCCAAACACTCTGAAAATTGCTTTTCCTCACCTACCCCCAAAGTACCTCCTTTGAAGCCTTCACAGGACAGGAATGTGAGACAATTTCGATTCCAAGATGCAATAACTATCTGATCACAACTTTGCCAACTGTATTTTCTAAAAATAAGTATGTGCTTACATTCCTGTTAGTGCTTCAATAATCTCCCAAAATTATGAGACCAAAGCTGATGGAGGGATCTAGTGCTTAATCACAGAATCACAGAACAGGACCCAGGGACGTGCAGCTGCAACTCCAAACTCCTCATGCAACAACACAGGCAAAAACATTAAGCTTACAGTGAGCAAAAGAATGGTCACAAGACATTTTTTCTTAAGATACATTTAAAATAAAGTATTATTTATTCTCAGTTATTTAATGAGCCACACTATCACTGCTGAAACACACATTCCCAAATGGGATAGTGAGATAAACTCTGCAAATTTCACCACCATGGCACAACACTTCTTTTTATTTTTCAGAAGATAAAACAGCTCACTGCCTTTTCAGCACACAGATAAGATACCAGACACCTCTCAGGATGGATAAGGGCACTAATTGATGAAATGGAAACTGTTCATGTTATGCTGCTCTAAAAAATGTTTTTGTGCTGATCCAGTCTCCTTGAATAAAAATAACTGCATATACATACCATAGTGTTTGTTTCACTCGCAGTTTTTATGAACTTTGGTAAAAACATTATAAAAGCAAGTACTCAAACTGGAAGAAACTGCTTTGGGTAGGAGTCTGCGTGTTAGAGATGAGAACTGCCCTTGGCCATTCAGCCTGCGTGGTATTTATGAGCAACACTTCATTTTCACAATCTTAGAACACTTACAATAAACAATAATGATAATAGTTTTCAAAACACTTGCTGAATTTCAAAATATTTTCCCAGAGAATAATGTTTGCCTCTCTGTTTTGATACGTGCCTTGGAGTCAGGCTGTTGCAGGGAACTGGGGAAAGGTAAGAATTTTCTGCTTGTGATATTGAACAGTAAATCTTGAGCATTAGACTCTCAGATCTTTAAATAATATTTACTATTGTTATATGCATGGCTTTATAAGCTATTTTAGAAAGTAATTTAGAATATGAAGAAACTATATAACCTTTTTCAGCTCAGCTCTGAAATTACAATTGCATTCTCACTCTAACTACATAAATAATACCTTTCTCTGTCAGTTCTGGGATGCACAAATCCTTCCTCTCCATAAAATTCACCAACCTAATAAATACTGACCTAGAATCAGCAATTTTGGTATTTACTAGGGACTCTAACTAAATTCATAAATCAACATAATACCTAAGTGGGCAGTACTACAATCATTTTATATATTCTATATAACTATTTCACATAATATATTTAATGGTCAGAAACATTACACATTTAGCTGGCAAGCCTCTCCTTTAGCATTCAATAAATGCCACACTTTTACATAAGAAAATGTATTTCAATCTAATGTTTATATTTTGACTGCACCTAAAATGTGCTTATTGTAGCATACTGCATCAATAAATGAACAATTATTTTTCAGTGGCATGTAAAATACATAGTGATGTCAGCAGCATTAAATTCTAGTGCCAAGTAGGGAAACAGTTAAATGTAGTTTAACTATAAAATTAATATTATACTAATTTTAATAAAAGGAAAAGATTTACCTTATTATTTTTAGTTCAGACATGCAGTCATGTGCAAGGTAATTCAATACCCACTGTATAAAATCTGAACTATGGAAATGTTTTGCAGATGTTTCTAATCAGCTTCCTTTGTTTAACATTAGAGCTAACCTCCAGAAGATACATACAAGCTGCACATCCTACAGGTAATGCTCTCCAGATGGGATGTTTTCCCCTGAACAAGGAATAAGGAATAACATAAGGGATATGCTGTGAAGAAAAAGCACCTTGGCAAAGCATTTCTAATGTCATTTCGGATTCAGTGCCACAACACATCTTTTCTAGCTTGCCTGCAGTACTTCTTATGGAAAACTCCCAAAATACACAGCATAAAAATGTCTTGGGTTCAGACAGCTTTATGTTGACTGCTGGGCTCTAGCAAATACTAAATACAGCAGTGATAGCATCTTAATTCTTAACCTCTTCCTTTGGTTAAATTGTACAACTTCCCAGCTGTTGGGTCTCTACAATATTCCTGCCGTCCTATCCTACACTGAATTTTCTCTGGATATACCAATTTCATGAAAAAGACACTCTTGCAATGAATGATGCAAGCATGTCTTTCCTGGCAACCAGGAATGAGCTTCCCTAGCCTGGATGCTGGTTGGCAGGGAGGAATAAAATATCCCAGCTCCTTACATTCATCCTTCTCTCATGAGGAACAGCAGTGACTGAGAGAGGAGGTCTCCAGCTGAGGAATCCCAGTGAAGGGGTAATTTTTGTGTTAGACCACTTGATGCATCTGCTGAACATCATCACCTCAATGCCTCATCCAGGTACTACTGACTGATAAAGGGAAAAGCCCTGAAATTCTCAGAGAAGTCCAGGGATGCTTGCAGGAGTGCACCTTGGAGCACTTTGTTCTGGTGACCTGAGCAAAGGAAGGAAATAAAATTTTCCTTTACCTCTCCAGAGAGATAACTCAGGCAGGGACCATTATTTGTCCAGTGAAAGGACTTAGCCCACACCCATGAACATCTCAGGGGCTCTAAAGTGGACCATGGGGGGAACTGAGGCACATAAATGCAGACCCTCTCTTGCCAACCAGGACATAAAGTATGTAATTCCAAATATGTTTCTTAACTTCCCATCCACTAAACACAGGTGGTAACCACCAGGCAGGCTTACACAGAAAAACAAAAACAAAAACAAAAACAAAAACAAANAAAAAAAAAAAAAAAAAAAAAAAAAAAAAAAAAAAAAAAAAAAAAAACCAAAAAAAAAAAACCAAAACAAAAAACCAATGAAAAAATCAAATCAAACCAACCAAACAAACAAAAAACCAACCAACCAACACAAAAAAAAAAACAAAAAACCACCCCAAAAAAGCCAATGCCAAACAAAAAAACCCCTGCAAAATCCTCTGGGACAAATACATTTTCAAAGAAGAACTAAGGACATAAGAAACTACATTTTCCACCAGGCAATTAGATCTTCCCAGAAACGATCCTGGCATCACTGTAAGAGCAGCTGTGTTCAGGATGGCTGCAGGAAGATGTGGATATCTACAACAAATAGGCTATAGATCCTTCCCTTGAATGCATGAAATTCCTGTTCTACAGTCAGCAAAACAGACACGAGATCCTAAATCCAGTGCTCCTGGGCTGACTCCTGTGTACCTCAGAGGGATCACATCCCTTGGCAGAGCCTGGCTGGGAATTCCAGCACATCTAACTACTAAGCACTAATAAACACTAATTAAAGTGTTTCCTGCCTCTGAGAAGGGCAGCAACTCTTGCGTATGAACGCAGCCCTGTCTCCCATACTTGTGTTACCAAAGCACTTGAAAGCTTAATAAAAATTTGGGTTTTAAATGGCTTGTGACAGGTTAAGATTAACATCCTCCTACTGCAATTGCTTAGAAGCAGGGAACTGGCAAGGCACAGGCTATATTTCAAGCAGACGGGCATGTTTTACTGACAGTGACAGAAACATTTCCACAAAATAGGCTCCTGCTGTCTCCAGCACTAATGAAACGCACGGCGCACGGCGGCGAACAGCGCTACATTTCCCTCCGAATATGAAATGTAAACTCTGCCTTAACCATCCTCCAGAAATCCTCCCAAGCTACAACTTCTGTAGAACATTAAGGCTTTGTTAAATTCACTGCTGGAGGGTCTAACGGCTCATAAAAAACCCATCACCTCCAAAAAACAGCCCCAAAATTATGTCATGAAGAACTAGAGACAGAAATGCAATCAGATGTAATTTTTATTCATTTCTTGTGTGTGGGGGATAAAAAGGACTGCAGGACCTGAAGTTGCAGGGAAGAGCAAAATAACTAATTAAATCAATGAACAAAGAATATCCCAATCCTGCTCCTCAAAACAGGTGTTTGTACATTTTCACAATTGCAAGAACACAGAAAATGGATAATGGGGAGGTGTAAACCTTTCACTTCCATGACCCTGAACTGCTGATTCAAACACACACAGTCTCACAAGACAGAGTCTGAAGCTTTGACAGCTTAGTTATACCAGACCATAGCCATGCCAAAACACCCCAACGAGGGCCTAGAGTCATTTGAGGTCCTCAACTTGAAATTCTGTTATCCTCAGAGACATTAAATTATCCAGTCAGTCCCCTTTTTCACCTAATTATTCATTTTTGCTACATATTTATTCCAGTTTTTTGTTATTTCTAGCATACTGCAATATGCTACTGACAATGGTGAGTCATGGAATTGCAGTGTTTGCCACCATACAGTAAAAAAAAAAAAAAAAAAAAGGACAATGTCACACCAGGCTGAGAGATAGTAAATGAAGAACAAACAAACAAAACATGCAATGTGGGCAATAACATTAGCAAAAAAATTCAACTGGTATGGGCATTTTTTCAGATATCAAAATAGATGAGAAGTTTGGGTGTTTTTTATTTTTTTTAACAAAGAACATTTGTTTTTCCCTTCAGAATTAAATTCACAGAATCACAGGATGTTTTGAGTTAGAAGGGATCTCTGGAAAAAAAATTCCATCATTAAACCATACTACAGATGGGTATATCTAACATTGAATTTTTTCACTTGGCTATATTTGCTGGTATATTATAATAATGTAACAGAGCTAAACCTGCAAAACATTTAAAATCACTTTTTGTAAATAATGAAGTTCACCACTAATGTGAATTAATTACCATTAAAAATGAATAAACACAAAGCAGTTAAGCTTTTATGAGAGCCTGCAGCTATAGCTGAAGCAATATATTTATAAAAAATAAGTTGAATTTTTTAACTACAAATAATCACTTTTAAGGATTATTTTGGATTAAATGCACATGTGAAATATATTAATACTTTAATCATGAGTGCTGGACAGAACCTCAAAATTAGGAATTTGCTTTCTATTGGGAAAATCATATCCCTTAAAATAAAAAGTTTTGCATGTAAGTACTGAGTAATATTTCAGTGATTATATAGCAAAATAGTAACATGAAAAGATGTATTCAGTGGTCTTATTTGATGGCACTCACTCAGCATATGGGACACTCAGGTTCAACTTTATATTATTCCAGCAAGCAGAAACTTGAATTTTGGTCTCTCTTCTCCAGGGCTGTTGTCCTATACACAGGACTACCAGCTAGAGAAGATTCCTCTTGATCTCAGTAGATTTTTACAGTTTTAAAAAATAAACTTTTCATTTTCTTCTGATGAAAAAATAAAGCAAATGTCAAAACCTCTAAATTTTTCACAAAATGGAATTTTTATTTTCCAGCCAGACACAGTAATTACAGAGACCTCTGAGGTGGACATGAACCCTGTCATGCTTGAGCAAGAGTCTGAATTTTAGGCTTGCAGTACTTAGGCTGAAAATCAGGCAGCATTTGAATCAAGTCTAACTGGAATATAATAGAAATGCCACCACCTCCTATTGTAACTGCTCCCATACTCACAGATTTGAAGGAGTTTCAAATGTATGGATAAATACTGGAAAAGGCCCAAAATGAACACAAAGGAAATTCAAGTCCTAAAAGCTATACTGGAGCAATCTGAAAGCCTTGCTTTAAACCTGTTAAAGGAAGGAAATTCACAGTTAAGACTGAAAATCCTGGCTGGAGCTCCAGCCTTCAAATACATACACTGCCTTGCAGAAATAAAAAGGGGTAGGCAAACCATACAAATCAAGACCACAGTGTCAGAGTGGATTTCCAGTTTTAACTATGATTTGTGACATATTAGAGAACACTTTATTTCATTCTGTTTCCATAAAGTTGTAGCTCTCAGATGGACAGGCCAAGAATAGTCAAACTAGCTGAGGGTTTATTACAGCAGCAAAATCACCATCTTACTTGGGCAGTGAATGGATTTCTTGCAACAGGTCCATAAAAAACAGGAAAAAAATAGAAGAAATGAAAAAAAAAAAGAAAATAAAAACAAAGGAAGCAATACTTTCAGAAGGCACAGCACTAGATTTAACAAAAAATGCCATTTCCAGCATATATTTTTTTTTCCCACAGCACTATCAATCATGATATTCTGTGCAAGTATTTTAAAGCAACTTCTGGTAGTTTACACCAAATTTTGATTAGCCAGTTATCCATAATTCTTACCAAAATGGGGTTTAATTTAATAAATAATTGTATATATACATATGGATACATATTCATTTATATGTATATATTTAAGAGCTTTCCTGAACAAAGGCCAAAATTAGTTTGAGACCAGAGACATGGCTCAGATGACCTCTTGAGGCTCCTTCCAGCATAGTTCCTCCACATAGTTCAGGATGGAAATTCCAGAGCAATCAGGGTAAAAAAAAGTGTCATTAACCAAAAGGAAATGCTCAATTTATAACTGGCAAGCCACAAACTCAGTGTGTGCAGAGGACAAGGATCAGCCTGGGGAGTGGGAATGTGGAACAGGCGAAGTCCTAATACAGGTGTCAGAGCCATTTCACAGTTTTAGGGACTTCACAGAGCTCACTTTTCACCAGTGAACAGGAATGACAGTGAAATCCAGAACCAATGGCAGGATTAACCAGTTATTATTGCAAAGGGCTTTGAAGAGAACAGGTGCTGAGTAAAAATGCTGAGTATTAGTGGGATGACTAATAAAAATGGTTAGTTACAGGAGCAAGAATCTAAAGCAAGGGGGGTACCACAGAAATCCAAGACATCTGGGGAGGAGAATCGGTGTAATAAAATGAAAACAAACCAAACCTGTGTTATTTGGCAATCCCACATGCAAACCACTTGAATTTTACACTTCTGGAGCTTATGTCATCGTTGAGCCTCCACCTTCCACTCTGAGAAAACTGCAGTTTACAGAACTAGTATTTTAAAGTGTATATAAGGTGGCAATGGGGCAGCTATTCAAGAAAAAAAACTGTCCTACTTAGCCAAGTCACTAACTGGGACACTGTTGTTTTACACCAGAAATGAATATACTTCATTCCAGGATGTAGAAAATCACAAATTCTCCTTAAGATTTCAGGAACGTCTGGTATAGTTAGAGACTGCAAGCGTTTGTGTATTAAACAAAGAAATGATCCACACTTTTAAAATACCATCCATAGCCCCCCATAAATCCCCAAACCCCTCTCATTAATGGTTAATGTGTGATTAATGTTTGTACTGGTCCATTTTAATTAGCGAAACAATTCAGAGTTCTACCTTAAAAAGCAGCTTTGTGAAACTGCAGTAGTTGCAGAATATTTCACTCCTGGGCTTGATAAAACACTAAACCAGAAACTGCTTTCAAATAACTGCCTGCCACAGCACTTTTAGCCAACTTTTGCACCTGGTGCTGAGAGAAAAAGCCAAGTGAACTTTCACTCACTTGTTGCACGTCAGCTTCAATGCAATGTCTTTCTTCTGTTGTGTTTGGGTTTCTAACTGGAAGAGACAAGTAAGCTAAACTAGCAGCCAATCAATCCCTAAATTCTAAGAATGCAATAAAATTTGATACCAATAAATTTTTCCTTTTAACAGCCAAAAGAGATTAACAAAGGTATTTGAAATTTTATCCTCCTCTGTACTTTCAATAGGACGATTACCTGACAACCCTGTTGAATCAACCAGGAAAATTAGAAGAGACACAATTAAGCTTGTATACACAAGGAACAGGATATGCATTTATGCATATACCTAGTAGGTCCTCCATTATATATTAGCCTTGATGTATTTTTCTTCCTCTTACAATAAAAGTTATTACACCTTTGGACTGTCAAATAAAAATCCAATTGGCTGAGACACAGACCGTCAGTATAAAACAGCTTTGCACAGCTTCTCTTTTGCTACAAGCAGTCGACTTTTTTCAGCTCTGTCATTAATTTGTTTCATGACTTGGGGAAAAACCACTTTGTCTTCTTTGTACTTTCATTTCTCATCAGTAAAGTGATCAATTTTTTTCCCCAAATTTGGAATGACGATGATGGCACAACATAAAGACAAATACAGCTAACAATATAAAAACACACTGAAGGATTAGAGATAATAAAAAATGTAGTTGCTGAATACTGAGAATGGTTGAAACTAACAATATCTGCTGAGTATGCTGAAGTTGATATACTGGCATCAGGCTGTGTGTCACTACTCAAGTGCTCATTATTGATCTATATATAAGATATATGCTTGCTAGTATGTGATAGTGAAGAGATGCCAGCATTCACAGCTCCATGTGTATGATACTGTCCACAGAACAGGCATTTGTCACAAGCCTTTCCATGTTACCATGAATTCTTTCCTAAAATGTAGAATCTGTCTCTTCCCTTTCTTCCTCATCTTGAGCTGCCCCTCACACAGATACCAACAGCCACAATTCCACCTGTTCCATCATTATCCACTTAGTTTCTCTGGTCTCATCCGAGATTCAATTTGGAGGTAACACATCTGCTGACTCTTACTCCACTTACTTCTTGATGACTTCTCTGTCATCAACACTTAATGTCCTGTACAGTTACTTCCCAAACTCATTCTCCAGAACAGACCTTCTGCAGGCTCCAAGGCACCAGCCACAGTTTTTCTTTCAAACCCCTCTGTCTCTTATTTCAATTATTCCCATTCTCTGGCTACTGAACATTTTGAGAAAGAGCAATGGGGAGCTCTTCCAAACTCTTTCCACTACAAGGTTGTTTTCATATTCCTTTCTCCCACTTCTTTAAACAACTGTTTGCTGAATCTCAGGCTGTGCATTCCTTATTCTCAACCTGGGTTCCACTTCAAGCTACATAGTACTTCTGCTACAAGAGAGAAAATAAGCATTCTCACAAAGCAGCTCCTAGTTTTTGTTCCCAAACACCTTCCCTTCCTATAAATCTTTGGCCTTTTTCCCAACTCTGACCCACCTCAGTAGCTGCACTATATCCTGCCCACTTAGTTTTCAATTTTTCTTTGCTCTCTGGTACTTTCCTTCACTGTGTACAGATGTCCTCAGTCTGTTCTCTCTTTTAAAGAAACTGTATCTCAGTCCAGCCCGTCTTTTCCGATCTGTTTCTTTCTCTTCATTTTTTAAAAAACATAGACCATGAAGTTTTCAGCTAATGCACAGACTTCCCCTCTTCTAACTCTGTCTTGAATCAGCTCCAAGATGACTTTTCTTAAATCCCATCCCTTAAAACTGTTCATTTTTGGGACACTATGTGCCTCTTCCTAGCCAGAAACCTGGGCCAACAGTATGTCTTTATTTTCTCTGACTTTTCTTCTGCTTTTAACACTGTTAACATTTCCTTTTGCCATCAGAGAAATTCCTGTTTACCTCCTTTCCTCTGGCATTGCTTTAAGACTTCTGTCTTGGGGGAGTTCTCTCTCAGTTGGGAGTTCTGACTAAACATAGAAATCTATATCTGAGCTGATCACCCAAGGCATAATTTATAGTCATAGACAAAAATCACCCTTCTGGGTCCAAATTCACCTCACCCTGAAAATAAATCACAGGAACAGTAATTGCTTTAGGTTGGAAGGGACCTTATAAAGATCACCCAGTTCCAAACCCCTGCCATGGCCAGGGACACCTCTCACTAACCCAGGTTGCTCCAAGCCCTGTCCAACCTGGCCCTGGCCACTTCCAGGGATGGGGCAGCCACAGCTTCTCTGGGCAATCTGTGCCAGGGCCTCACCACCACCACATTTAAAAGCCTGAAAGAAGCCAAATAAATGGTGTCCTACAAGTAACAATTCTCTCTACTGTCACTGACTATTTCTCCTGATTCACAGGAATGTCAACTATTGATGATCAATAATGCACTGAAGTACCTCAGATGCCATGTGCACACACAGGGGTACAACACCTTTACCTAAGATGTAACAAAATGGTCAGTCTGTTGTGTAGTGACAGGACAGGAGGGAATGGCTTTAAATGGACAGAACGTGGGTTTAGATTAGACAATGGAAATAAATCCTTTACTGTGAAAGTGGTGAGGCACTGAAAATTTGGCTTTTTGGTGCATTTACCAGAGAAGTCTTAAAATCAATAAGGGAAGAATCCTCAAATTAAAGTGAAATTTAACATATATTTTCTGTGCCTGAATTGCTTTCATTTTTCTATGGAACTCATGAGTAAAAAAAAATCATTGATATTTTTGGATACAGTCGTACAAAATTCCTAATATATTATCTTAAACTATGGTAAGTTCTTCTGCTAACACACAGCAAAATCACAGGTAAAGCAGAGAGTTAATTTTACTCTCTGTTGTCATCTTTGTCAGGAATGGGTTACAGCCCATACTTGCTTTGCTCCGTTTATTTGCAAGCCTGAGATAAAAGCCTGTGCAAGTTTTTGTGTGTAAGTTATTTTCTGTCTACTCAAGGACTGTGCAGCCATCAACACTCCTATCAGGTAGAACTCGTGGCTTGAAGATAAAAGAACACAGAAATAAAAAGCATTGACATCTCCCACAATTAAATAAATACTGATCTAAGGGTTTCTGCTTTTATCGCTGTTTTTCTTGGCCAGTGACACTTACAGACACAAAAGGGTTGCATTTGCCAAAACTAAAGCACTTAAATTTTAAGAAAACAGATTTTGCAGCGCTTCAAGAAGTAAAACAGCTCCTGCCAAGTTTTGCAGTAGTTGTTCACTATTTGTATTTCCAAAATAAAATTGTTTTGAATGATGGTAACACCTTTGCCTTCAGCTACTGTTTCCTTTTGCAGAAGAACAGAATTGGAAGATGTTGACAAAGGTGGAGAACTTCAGTATCAACAGCTGTCTATTAATAACCAAGTGCAGTATTAGAAACTCAGGACCTCTGAACACTAGGTGTCAGTGTAAGAAATGGAAAAATATCAAAAACCTGTTGTTTCCAATCAGGTGGATTAGCTAAGAAACCAGAAGCAGCTGTGACCACATTTCCTAGTAACTCCGTAACACTGTTAACAAGCCAATCTTCCTAAAAAAAGTTATTCTGCAACTATCAGGTTTGCTTGAAATCAGATAAGGTGATCTAAAAATTACAATGAATTTGTTCTGTTAACCACTCTGAGATGACCTTTATTTTATGAGTTACACTTAAAGACCATGCAAAGTTTTACACTATTCTTTTTCTGTCACAGATATCCAAAAATCAGTTTTTGTCCTTCACAACTTAAAGTTTGAACATGTTGGGTTTTTTTTCTTTCTCAGAATCAATGAAAAACTAAATACCTATAACAAAAATACAGCTAGTGCCTGAAGCCACCAAGGTGAGGTGTCTCTCACTTCACTTATCAAGTCCAGATTTTAAATGCATGGCTAGAAATTTAAATAGCTATGTTAGGACATGAAGAATCAGATCCTTGAAGGACCCATTTATCTCTTGTGACACAAAAGATGATCTGGTGTCATTACCTCAGCTTTAGGAAAGCATGTTTGTCATGTTTGCTTTTATGTTCTACCATTCACAAATTTCTGATCTTTTCATTTCGTGTACTAATTTCAGTTAGGATTGGAATACTAGGCAAGATGGGTCTTGGTGTGCAGGGCAGACTTAACACACATTTTTCATATAATATTCTATTTATAACATACAAAGAAGTTAAAGAAAGAATGAAACCCTGAACATCAACTTTCCATTTGGCTTCTGCAGTTGGAATGTAATTATGATTGTCAAAATCATAATCAGAGTATTGATTTACCAGAGTTCATCATATTGAGCAATACAGATCTAATGATTACTCTTAAATTTCTTATCTTCTTGATTTGTTAGTAAGTGACTTTATTAGTAGGTAAAGACCCTGAACATTACATCTGTACACTGACTGTCCCTGTTCATCTCAGCTCATCTGAGGGCTCAACAGCTGTTAATCTCTACTATTCTCCTAAAACTTTACATAAAAATTAAATAAAGTACATATCTGTGTTTTGGAAACACGGGCTGGGTTCAGCTTATCAACTGTTTCATAAGAGCCCCAGAAGCCAAGGGAATTGAGTACTTATATATTTAAGAATGCCATAGATTCCAAAGCCCCCATGAGTGAAATTTCATACCTACTTCATTCCTCTAGCCCAACAACCTAAACAGGAATTTGATGTGTGAAGGGTGGAAAAAAACAACTGTGTATATACAGAGACATATATTCTTACACATTCACACTACACATAAATCCATGGCATTGTTATTAAAGGCCCAGTCTGATACAGAAAATGAGGAAATACTGGGATTATTGCTGCCTGCACTACCTTCAGTCTTTATATTTTATGTGTTACAACCCAGCCTTTAGGCACTGATGACTTTTTGTTTTCCATTTAATCTAGTCAATGCTTTGGATCTTTTTCTTCACTATTGAACATACTGGTACAACTTTGTAGGTGTAATTATTCATCTCCTTCTGTTTGATAATTTAGTATTTTAATAACAGCATCTTAGTTTCTTTCCACTTGTAAGTCAGTGAAGTTCATCACTGCTGGATGCTGAGCAGCATCTCTGCATGACCAGGCAAAAAGCAGCAGCTCTGTTACAGCACACACTGACCTTGAACAGAGATCCATGGGAAACAAAATCTGACCAAGTCACTAAATCCTCAGTCTCAAGAGAAAGCACAGAGAGACCAGGATCCCTATCTGGGACTCCTGAATCATCTCCTGAAGTAAATTCTGTGCTTGAGAATAAATAGATCCGAATATGGTGAACAAGGGGCAGATAATGTTTGAAGTAGAACACTCAGGACATGTCTTTTCATATAAATTGCCATATAAATCTATCATATAAATCTAAATACTGAGCACATTTAAATGCTGCAAATGCACAGGGAACAATTAACCTAGAACAATTAACCTTGCTAGATATAAAGCTCCATCTCTGGTTTTCCATTCCACTTGGGAAATGCAGACAAACTCACAGTGCTGGTGCCCAGTGAAATTTTTATACTACAGACTTATTTTCCAGTTTGGTTTCTTCCAGGGCAGGTGTGCCATGTGTTTGCTGTATATTTATGCATGTTGTTTATTAGACTCTGCAGTAGAACAGAATGAATAGGGAAGGATTTCTCCCAGATGGTTTCTGTGAACTCCCTTTATCCCATCCATGTAAACACACAGCGTGTTCCGCCTCGCCGGGCCCTCCATCCACCCTGTGACTCCGTACAAAGTCTGGATGTTTAGTTTGCCAGAAGATTGTTTCCATCCTGTGATTCATGAGGTCCCTATGGTACCCTCCACTTCCTTTATTTTGTACAATCAAAATTATATTAGTTTGTCTTTATTTTGATAACCCCTTTAATTAATGTCCTGCACAGGAAACTTTGTAACTGTTTTAAAACAGACTCATAAAACAAGGACTTTTCCTGTTGCTGGGGTGGCATAAGTGACAGTTGCACGTAACTTTGGGATCAAGAGGGAACATTGCTTCACACTGTTGGTTTTTATCAGTGGGCAATTCCTGCTCATAAAGGAGCTGCTTTCAATTCTTTCCTTTTAAAAAAGAATGTCAGAAATGTTACAATTATGCATATAAAGGTTGCAAGTCAAACAGTTTAAAAACAGTTCAGAACAGTTCAAAAAGGCAGTAAACAAACCTGGAGCTTGTGAGGTTACACACCTTGAAGTGACTGATCCAGTTTGTGAACAACTAACAACTGTGATTTGATTTTAAAAAACCAAGAAGCTCTACAAGCAAAAAAAAACCTGTGAAGCACCTAGCAAGCTTTATCCTTGCTTCTATTTAAATCCTCATTTTTCCTACTTGCCTCTCCCATTACTGTCATAGCCTTTTTCTCTGTAAGGGCAAGTGAGAATTGAGCTTTCTCGTCTCCTTTTGTTTTAAACTGCAATAAAAAGAATAATAGCTGCAGGAATAAGACTAGGAAGAGAAGAAAGTACATCATGTTGATCCAGAAAATGTACACCTCTTTGAAAATATAAAATTCATGCTCTTTATGATAAATAACTTGGCATTTTGTATCAGTAAACTTATCCTTGTGCTTGTCTCTGTATTTTCACCATTCCTTTTCCTACAAAAATGTGGCAAATGACTGCCCAATCTTTACTAAACCCACTATAAAAAAGCAATTTATCCCACAGGATGGATTTACCACAAATGTACTCAGGACTCAGGCACACTGCTCAATCTCTGTATCTCAATCTGTTTCCTATCTACTGCTGTAATTTAATATAATCTACATATACCAGTATAGATTGCTCACCTGCTGACCTGTGCTTTGTGTTTCGGTTGAGACCAAAGGACTGATCCTGAATCTAATGTCGTGTGTAAGAGATAATTTATTAAAAAAAAAAAAAAACAAAAAACAAAAACCCAAAAATAATTATCCGTGTGTACACTCAAAGTGTTCACCTATGCATATAGGTAACTCAGGACCCAAATCATGCTCCTACACAGGAAGCAAGAGTGGAATATCAATAGCATTAGGTAGCATCATAAGTTGTATGAAATTAAATAGCATAGGAAGATGTAAAAGTAAATGATGAAAGAAATTCCAGCAGCTATGATGTACAATATGATATTGGGCAACTGAAGTTCCTTTGACACTACTGATTTTTTAAAAAAAAAGCATCAGGTGGGTCTGACTTCAATCATTTGACATCAGTTGGAGAGATCAGAGCCCATCTTCCAGCAGACACACACTGGCTGACAGGGAGCAAACCACAATTCCATTAACATGAATTCTACCATTCATGACTGTCTCCAGAAGGACTTATCACACATTACACAGAATTACAGCAGATAAAACATTTAAAGGATGCAGTCCAAGGCTGTTGTGATGTGCTGTGGTCTTCCCTCTGAGCAGCCACTCTTTTGTGGACAGACAAGACCACTTATCAATATTTTTTGGTGAGCATATGTATAATTTACCTATTCCTTTGTTGAACTCTGTCCTACTGCTAAAATATCTTCCACTTTGTAAAAACAAATCCAATCTCTTCCCAAAAGCTATTTGATATCTCTGAAACAAAATGTAAAGGACTGAACCTCAAATCTAGTGCTACACTGAATAACCAAACTCTGAGTATATGTAGTATTAGTTAAGTATTAGTTTAATACTACATTTTCTTATGAACCAGCCCAGAATGATAAAAAATTTTGGAGACATCTGGTGAAGGTGAAGAGGGATTATTTCTTTAATATTATATAAAACAATTTTGAAATTGTTTTGTATCTGTGTATGTACAAGATTTAGGCTATTTTGATGGCAAACCTCTCAACTAGAGGTTAATCATGAGAAAAAATTCCTATTCCATTCCTCTTAGTTACAGCCTTTTTTTTTTTTTTTTACATAAAGTGCTGAATAATATACATTTGTCCTAAAGGAGGATCTTCAAGTTCCCTTTCTAAGGATATGAATAGATATGAATAGGTTATTATAGAAGATGATGCTTCAAAACCTTCTTAGTGCCATGGAGATTTGTATTGGATATGATGGAAAAATGAAATAAAAGAGGCCCCATTCCAATTCAAATGGTCAGTAACTGAGAGGCTTGGCCCCTTCTGATTAACACCTTTTTGCATTCCCTGTTGAACTGTTTTTGAGGCACAACTCTCCTTGTACTATTTGTGCCTAACCATAAAGAAAATACAGCTTTGCCCACATAAAGAAGTAACATGAAGGCATCTATAAATTCCCTAAACATTTACATATAAATGAACATTTAAAGCTGTTACCAAATACTATCAGTCAACAGTAAACTTGATTTCAAATTAAAACTTAAATTCATTTGGCTTATCAAATACATTATACTTGACCAAAAATGTACATAATTTTCTAATGTAGGGGCTTTATGATTTTCTGTTGCTTGAGATACAAAAACCCGAAATGTATAACAATTACAATGTAAGCATAAAAAATTCAAACTCATGACACAAATATGATGGAATTTATCTCTCATCTTCCATGCCTATCTCCTAGATATTCAAGCCCAAGCCAGCTGTCAAAGGATTCATTTCTTAGTCAGCTGAGAATATAAATTCCTTGAGAGATAGAAGTCCATTTGACTCAGAAAGTAATTTTAGGACAGAATGAATCTTCCTCTGGAGATGCTCATTTCCTCCTATATATTGCTATATACTTTTAGTAGAATTTCCCTTTATGTAAAGCAGTGTGCATATTATTCAAAATACACCCAAAAATTGATCATAAAATGTGATGCAGACTCTTAAAAATCTGCTTTCCAGGAATTTGCCATGTTAGTGCACTCATCTGCTGCAGCAGCCAGACTTCATGAAGTGCATCGTGGTTTGAAGCAGTGACTGCATAAATCTGCCCAAACCACACCTTGATTTAATAGAGTTCAGATCAACTGGAAGCTGGAACTATAAAGCTGTGAGATATCTAAAGTCAACCCATCAAAGGTAATCATTTTTTAATGCAGAGGCTCAAACCTGGACTTAATCAACAAGAACAAGCTCTTCTTACAAATGCTTATATGAAAGATATGTGAAACATGCAAGCTTTATTGCAGCTATAAAAGTAATTTCTACAGTTCAGCTTTGTACCTGTATTATGGATGGGAAAATGGACATGAATTAAACAAGAAATCATTAAATTACATAGTGAGAACTGTGTAGTCCATTAACATGAGCAATATGACAAAATCCAGGTGGTAAGCAGTAAATTTACTTCTGCAGTCAGCTTCACTTATAAAAATAGCATTTTTCTAATACTGGGTAAATACTAGCAAAAACACCTACATGTAAAGTGAAATTTTCATGTAACTGCACAGAACAGCTCAATAAGGATGTGCAGTTGAGGATGAAAAATGTGCAAAATTCCCTATCAGGAGCCCGGGGCATGTAAAACGCTCCTGATTTAAGAGTTCCGGCATGTGAATGTCAGAGGTCAAAGCAATAAGCTATTAAAGATACTTTCACTTCCTCAGAAATAAAGTGCTGTCTTGGGCTGGGAGGGGAAAGGTTAGAAAAGCTGTTTATCTGCCGCTCCATTCCCATTCTTCCTTCTGTCAGGAAATCCTACAACCTCCTGCACCCCACGCAGGGTTAACCCCGGGTCACGTCCAGCCCCCGAGTAAGATCCCAGCTTTGATTCAAGTGCAGAGACCACATGGGCACAGGTTGCACTTTCTCAGCTGCAGGGTTTGCTAAAGCTCAGCTCAGCTAAGCCTAGGTGGGACAGAAAAGCCCAGACTCCAGCACATAACAGCTGAGGGAAGAGCGAAGCCTCGGCCATCGGTTTGCATAAATTACAGGGGTCATTAACAAAGGGAAAATGTTACTTTGTCAGAGCTACAGCTGCAATAAGAACTACAAATACATGACCTGGGCAAAGCGTTTAACCAGCGGGAAACCTGCGGAGAGGGGAGAGACATTGTCCCCTCCGAGGAGCCACGGGGCACATTCAGGACAGCCCAAGAGGAGTGTAATAAGGAAAGAATCCACAAAGGTGCCAGGAGACTGTGGAGACAGGGATATAGTGTTGGGCTGCAGAGGTATGAGCAGAGAGAAACTGCCTGCAGCTGCAAGGGATGCCAAGGCATTTGCTGAGGTGCAGGAAACTACTGAATGGCTGCTGGATTAGGTGCAAAGCTGAAGGAAAACACCTGTTGCAGGCAACCAGTGGGCAAGGGGAAGTCTAATTTTAGTATATTTCTATTAAAAATATATAAATGTCTTATATGCATGAATATGTAGAAACATATATAAAATATATATTTTATACACACAGAAATATTTATAATATGTGCTGTATTCCATTCTGAATTTCACCATTTTTACAGAAGTTTTTAGTTTTAGTTAATGTACCAGAACCTACCTTGAAATTTAAAAAGCCTTGCCATTGCTAAAAGGGCTCATTACAAAGAAGAGGTGTAGGAACTTGCAGCTCAAAGCTCTAGATGATCCAAGGACTCATCAGATGTAAATATCAGCTATAATATATATTAGTATAATCTATATTTGTTAGTTCTGTATAATGTCCATTCCCACATGTGCTGGTAATTTCATTCAAATCACAAAATCATTAAGGTAGGAAATGACCTCTGAGATTATTGAGTCCAACCATTAACCCAGCACTGCCAAGACCACCACTAAACCCTGTCCCTCAGCACCACATCTACATGTCTTTTAATGGCTATAATAAGAAAAACATACTTTTTATAAACTTACAGGTGGCATGTCAGATTGTACCTTTCTATACAAAGGTAGAGTCATTTGTAAGATGCTACATTTATGCCATGGTGCAAAATGCCATGATTTATTTCTTAAGAGGAGCTGTTGCACTTTAATAAAATATAGAGAGGTTCAAACTTTGAGTTGTTTCTGACAGATGTAATTCAAAACAACCTCATTTATATAACACTTCCATTGGCTTTCAATATATTAAAATAGTCCATATTTTGGCATTATTTTTTGACAGAATACAAAACAAAATAGAAGGACTATTAAGACATAAACCCTAAGCAAATAATGCATTAATACAAATAATAGAACATTAAAAAAACAAAGACAGCAAGGCAGTCTTTAGAAGAATGGCCAGTTATTCTCTTTTTAACAACTTTAAGTTTTTAATGAAAAACCCATCAGCTCTCTTCCCTGGGTTAGGTGGGGTTGCACATCTGATTTTACAGATCATTGAGGCCAAAGCATCACCCTCCATTTCTGTGTTTTATTTGTTCCAAAACCCCGGACAATCTGTTATTAGTGATCAGATCATGAAAATATCACGTGGATTGAAGGAGTTCTAGAGTGCAGGCTATTTTGCCAATTATCTTACCAAATTTATCAGCTGAGTGTGGACAATGTCTTCGACCAGAACTGCTGTTTCATGGAGTGGCCTGCGAGCATCTCCCAGGGAAAACCTGAAACAAAGAGGTTTGTTGCAAGGTTACAGAAATTAGTTAAAAAGAAAAGAAGTCTTGGTCTCCTGAAAGATAAAAAGAAGAAAATATGAATAATAACAATAAGGTTAATGCACCTGTGTGTACAGAAATGGATCACTAAACCTGGTGCAAGGATTATAAACCAAAGTCCCATGGTTAGTGGAACAAAAGAGCTGCAGGAATGTACAGTAAAGCTTGTGTGGACACAAAATGAAAGATTGAGGAAAATCCAGTTTGTAGGAACATTTGTGCACACCCCTCATCAATAAACAATGCTGGTAACCTTGTAACAATGGATGAGGAGAAGATTGGCATACTCCAATTCTTTGCCTCAGTCTTCATAGACAACCTCTCTTCCCACACTCCTCTGGATGATCTTTAATGTCCTTCCCAACCCAACACATTCTATAATTCTATAATTGCATGAGAAAAGAGCAGGCAAAGCTGCAGCATGTGCACTGCTGATTCTGCATTTGCAGTCCCCTTCATTTACAAAATTACCAAATGACTATTTGAAAAGGTAAAATGCCACCAGCTTTTTTATCCCAAATCTAAATGCTGGTGCTAAGATGTGGAAGAAACAAACCAAGGGTAAACATTTTTATACAAAATAATTTATACAAAAGGCTCCTAAAGTCTACACTGCAACATGAAATGGCAGGAGGTCATAAAGAGATTTTGTGTCCATACAATATCAGGAACAAAAGGTAAGTGAGACCAGCAAGCTACATAAAATGAGAAATTGTGACAACGGGCTTTGCAAGGTATTTCTCTTCTTCCTACTTTTCTTATACTTCTATTTTTTTTGCTATTTCTTCTTCTCTAAGAAATACCAGTCTTACATCATTCTAGAGAAAGACAGCTTCTATGCTGTTTGGTATTTCCTCAGAACATTTCTGAGAATAAAGCATTTTCTCTCCTCCTAAAGCTGAGTTTTTAAAATACAAAAACTTGCACAGTAAAATATATGCACCCTAAATTAAACAGTACAGGCCAACAATAACACTAAAGATTCTTATAAAAAGAGTGAAAATTTATTTACAAGCAAGACTCAAATCTTTATAGGTGACTGAATATATCAATTATTTCCTTATGAAAATATTAATTTATCTTGCAATAGAGTAAATATTTTATCTATAAACAAATGAAGATCTCCATACTAGGTTTCTGTTCCTTTAATAATGAAATTATGTCCAGTGGTCTGCAAACAGCATTTCAAATTCTAATAAATATCAGCCTGATATATGTAAGAGCACAACAAGAGATGCTCAGGCAAAATCTGAGCATAATCCACTGTACTACACTGGTCATAGCACGAGGAAATTACACTCTGAATTTGTCCCTTAACATTTGTCTCTCTGGTTGGGACTATCAGCATCCTAAAGACAAAAGTTATGTTTTGTAATGCATACATTTCTAAAATGAGCACAACTCAAGTAATTTTTTTCTCCATTATGCAGGGTTGAACAAGTACACGGATTAGAATGTGAGGCACTTCCTAGGGCTATAATGACAGCACAGCAATCCATCCAGAGACTATTAAATATCTTATAAACTGAAAATATATGTACATGATATAGAAATACATAGAAATAGAAATATTTATAATTATGTATATTGGAAGATTAAACAGTATTTAAACCATCACAGATTCAAAAAAAGTGCTCATACACAATTCAGCACAAGTTTTTCTTTTTTTCTTTTTTTAGCAGTAAGGTTTGTAAGTAAATGAAAACGACAATTAACAGTTGTTTTTAATCACACAGGGTATATCAAACCAAACAGAAGAGTTATCACAAACATTATATACTGTCATTCTTAACTGCTGGTCTTCTGTTTTTTAAAGGTAATTATTCTTTCTTTTTAATGCTTCAAATACAAAATAAATCAACTATGCAAGACAGCAGTAAACACCTGGTGTCCAACATGATCAGTTTGGGCATACATTTCTCCTGATCACAGTTTTACTCACCACCCCAAATATACAAATTAAGGGGTTGGAGTTTCTTTTCCGAAGACAACAAAGTGCAAGAACCAAAATCTCTTTTTGAGGCAAGATGATGACCCTACACTGAGCTGTCCTCCCCATCTGCATTCAGAAATCTCTCTCCCAAGTAATTCACAGCTCCCCAGATGGCAGAAGGGGCAGAGGAGTTGCAATCACGATGCAGCACATCGATCTAAAAGGAGACAAACATCAAAACTTTTTGGTCCATTTTGAAGGACCACTCAGGATAAGGGCCAGTGGCTTCAAACTGAAAGAGGATAGATTTAGAATAGGTACCAAGAGGAAATTCTTCCCTGTGAGGCTGCTGAGGCATTAGAACAGGTTGTCCAGAGAAGCTGTGGATGCCCCTGGATCCTTGAAAGTGTCCAAGGCCAGGTTGGATGGGGCTTGGAGCAACCTGGGATAGTGGAAGGTGTCCCTGCCCATGGCAGGGGCTTGGAACAAGATGACCTTTAAGGTCCATTCCAATCCAAACCTTCCTGTGATTCTGTGATAGACCAGATGATGAGAGATGAAGAAAGGTTAAAATCAACTGCACTTCTTGATTTAACAGAAAATCAAGTTCCAGATGCATCTGGTTTCTTCCTCCCTCACTTCTGTGTTTTCTACCTTCCAAAGCTATTTCTATCGCAGTTTGTCTTCACTGTTTTCCCACATAGCTTCTGCCAGCTTCTTTCCCACACACAGAAAACTAGATACTGGCATGGTGGTTTCAGCAAAAAGTAAAAACCACCACACCCACCCACAGCCGCTTCCTTTTTCTTTGCAATGGATCCAGGATTTTCAGACACTAAAATAAAAAAGTTTCTATATTCATTATTTGTATTTGTACAGCATTTGGTATGTTTCTTGATTCTAACACACTTTTAGGATAACATTGTTTAAGATACAAAACACAGCCTTTTTTTTACATCTTTCTGCTACCGGAGGTAATAAACAGAAATGCACGAGTAGCTTATGACTTTAACTCTCTCATTTCTTTCCTTCACTTCTGCATTGCACCTCTCCACAGCAGAATAAACACTAAACTACGAGTCAGATGGCTCAGATTTTCCCAAGTTGCCTAATACAAAGCAGTTTAAGAAATAAAAGAAAACATTTAAAAAAGAGCCCCCCAAATTTGGTGCCCTTGATTCTGGGAAGTGAAGCTGAACTTGATGCTTTAATATAAGTTATGAATTTCATTTCACATGTGCTTTGCTTTTATGGTTCATGAGAGTCTTTTAAAGAACCTTCCATTCACTAGACATATTAATAAGTCTTCTTATGAAACACATAAAAATTTTGTTGAAAAAAAAAAAAAAGAGCTGATTCTCCACAGGTAAATACCGAAGAGGAAATATATCAAAATACAACATTAGCAGGGCATCAAAGCAGTGAAGTATTATGGGAGACAGTCCTGGTAATAGAAGCATCAACCCATTAGACATGTCTTACAATAATAAAGCCTTCTTAGAAGATCCTATTTCAAAGGTTTGTCTGTTTTAAAGAAACATTTTTACAAGGGGGGATCGGTTTACCCAGATTTTCACAGGAGGATTAAAATAGTAGCATGGAGAAAGAGAAGACTGCTGCAGTGCTTTTATTGTTTACTTTTAGCTTCTATTTCTAATTTATTTAAGTTCCTGTAATGATGTTTCCAGGCTCTTCAAAAGGGTAAATGTCCAAGCCACTAAGTGCCTACATGAAGTATCATGGTACTATGTGTAAACACACGCTCATACTTGGCACATGCTAAGGTCCGACTGCTGCTCATGGTGCAGGCACTGACATTTGTAAGAACTTCAAAATGGGCAGCTACAGAAACAGATAAAATGCTTTTTGCTGTATTTTGGAGGTTTAAATGTCTGAGAAAGGTATTGTGGCAGGCAAGGCTCGGTTCAAACACCCTGGTGCAGAGCTCTCCAGGTGGCCAGACCACCAGGAGAGCAGACTGTGGAGACAGAGAGCTGCTGCAAGCTCCCGTCCTCCACAGCCCTGAAAAGCTGCCCTGGCCAGAAAGGAACTATAACCAGGGTGGCTGGGAGTGCACTGAGCTAAATAAACAGTTTCCCTCACTGGGGTTTCTCCTGAGTTCACACTGTAACAAGGCTGCCCCAACACATTCAGAATTTACCACCTCAAGTAAATGTGATCAGTCCAGCCTAGGGAAAGTGTAAAAGCAGCCAGGTAATCTGGTGGGAAATATGTATTTTTTTTTTTCCTTCTAAAAATCCCTAACAATTCTTCTTTTCTGTTTCTGCATAAAGGATGGGCACACACCAGGTGGGCCAGAAGGCCAGTGGCACCTGGGCTGTGCCAGCCATGGTGTGGCAGCAGGGCCAACTCAGTGACTGTCCCCTGTGCTGGGCACTGCTGGGGTCACCTCCAGAGCTGTGTCCAGTTCTGGGCCCCGCAGTTCAGGATGGACATTGAGGGGCTGGAGCGTGTCCAGGGAAGGGAACGGAGCCGGGGAAGGGTCTGGAGCACAAGGCTGAGGAGGAGCAGCTGAGGGAGCTGGGGGGGCTCAGCCTGGGGAGAAGGAGGCTCAGGGGAACCTTCTGGCTCTGCACAGCTCCTGACAGGAGGGGACAGCCAGGTGAGGGTCAGTCTGTTCTCCCAGGTAACAAAGGACAGGATGTGAGGAAATGGCTTTCACTGTGTCAGGGGAGGTTTAGACTGGCTATTAGAGAAATTTTCTTCACAGAAAGGTTGGTCAGTCACTGGAACAGGCTGCTCAGGGCAGTGGTGGAGTCACCAATCCTGGAGAGATTTAAAGGACATGTAGAAGTGGTTCTGAGGGGCTTTGGTTTAGTGACTGACCTGGCAGTGCTGGGTTAGTGGTTGTACTCGATGCTGGAGGGATTCCATGATCCAAACTGCCACGGGGCAAGCAAAGCCTCGACCTGGCAGTGCAGAGGACAGGAGTTTATTTGCTTTTGTTTATTTGCTCCTGCCTACAGCCAGACTGGGTCTGTGGATCACAGGGATCCGTGTGCCTGCCATGCCACAGTGACCCGAGAGGGTGCACACTGTGTATGTGGGAGTGCAGCCCATGACCTGGATGAGGGGTTTGGGATACACATAACAACCTGGACATAAATCTGGGCTGCATATTGGAGAGCCCAGAGGGTTTGTGAGTTGGACCAGGAAGTCCACAGCAGCTGCTGGGGAGGCTGTGAGGTTTGTTTGTGGGGTTTGTTTGTGAGACCCACTTGCTTTGTGTGTCTCTGCAGGTGAGGACTGAGCTCTCCAGCACAATGACTGAGCTTGAGACTACTGGATTTAGCAATGACCAAGGTGTGACTGCTCATCATGTACAGAACCAGCTGATTCATTGGGATCAAATACAAAACCAGGCAAGGATCCCATAAAATCACAGAGGACAAATCAGCTACCAGATATATTTGGACTGGGTAACATGTGGGCTCACATCTCCTCAGTATTGTAAGAACACAGAGCAAATTTCACTTCTGTTAGCTGTTTGGTGGGAATACACTTGGAATACGCAGCATATTAATTCTCACAGATGTTGCTATACTATAAGGAAGTGTTCTCTGAAATATATGAAATACTGGAAACCTGACAGCCAGTTTGTGACAAAGAAAAGCAGTTTTACAGTACTGGGCACAAAAACTTCCAGAAAACTTCCAGCTCTTTGAACACCTGAAGGATAAGCACTGTAAATGACTGTAAAACAATGAAAAGAAGCTTTGGAAAATCAGAAATACAGTATCTTGAAGTAATTCACTGTCATACCAGAGGATGCTGACTGTGAAGCCAAAGATAAAAATATGGAGATTGGGTCCCTTAGATGACAGAAAATTAGGAGACTCCTCTGATGAGCATGGGAATGAGCCTGTCATTACAACAGACAACCAGAAAATATCATAAGGAGAGTACCTTTTTCAAAGTCTCAAAAGCTAAAGATAACTCCTGTCTCTGCTTATTTTTTTGCCATGGCTGCTGCTGAACAGATTAGGCAGAAGTAAAGACTGAAAGGAAAGAGATGACTGGTGCCAAACCAGAAAATTGATCAGACACACACAGGAGGACACACTGTACAGAGAGTGGAAGAGGAAAGAACAAAATCCAGGAAGAAGAAACTTCCCTTGGTAAAAGGATGATTTCAATAGGGGATAGAAAGATAAATAAAGTCTCAAAATAATTTCATTTTTATGTTAAGATACGTTATATCAGAGAGAAGAGGTGAGGCTGCTGTTTTGTAGACTTCACTCTCTCCTAATACTGTCTGTAAACTTAATGAGACATTAATTTAAAAAGGAAATAATCTCGTTTGCTGTATTGCCTAAGCTTATGGAAAAAAGGGAACAATCTAAAGCACTGACTTAATTAACAAACAATGTCTACCAGCACTACCTAAAAAAGCACTGGAACTTATATTGCTATTTATATGTTTGTCTGCTTATCAGGTAACTTCCACCAAAGCCCTTTTAGAAAAAAAAAAGGTAATAACTCCATCAGAGTTCATAGCTAATATATTTATCTGCTTGAATTAATGAAATCAAGTATGCAGAGATTTCACACAACATGCTGAGCATGGTTCTTTACCAGGATTTAGTGCAAGTGTGGTATGCAGAGCAAACATCTCACTGCCCTGATGATGTGAACAGCACTAACTCTCCACTTCCCTGCTTGTACAAAGACTAGAAATGCTACAGAAGTTATAAAAACTAATTACCACCTATTTATGCAGCAAGTGCAGACTTCCTACTACCTTATTTGCTATTGCCTTATTAAATGTTATAAAATTAACTCTAAGAATTTGATTATTAATTTATTGAATCTTTTACTAAAAGAAACTCAGCTAAAGGAAAACACTTTTCCTTAAATGTGTGTGGCAGTGAGAAGGGGAAGTACAGGAAGAACCCCAAATGTCAGATACAAAACGGGGCTTTTTTCAGTCTAAAATTAAGCCCTGATGGTGTCTGCAGATATTAGAAAAGCATAAACATTGAGAAACATTACATAGTACCATTTAATTATTCAAAAGTACAGAGTGACAAGTAAAGGGATAAAATTTAGAAAAGGAACATTTAGAGCAAATTAGAAGGAAAACATCTGAAAACAAGAATTAAAACCCTCTGTGACCATCACAGAAGGAAGAGAATCTTCACTGTGGGACACACGAAAAACTGAGCTTAGCCAAGAACTGGGGAGGGGTCTTGTGATGCTAAACAAGTACACAAATTAAATCTTGATTATGTGAATTAAAATAATTTAAAAAGAGCTATAATCTCATTCTATTATGGTACATCACCTACAATTCTATGTGTGGAGTCTGAAATAAACTTCACTGATGCTTATAATAATCAAAATTCTGAAACCAGGAAAAGGCTTCATGATGAATAATTATTTTGAGCTTACTGAAAACTTTATAATGCTTAATGGTTCCCTGCAGATACTTCTCCATTACCAGGGTGGAAATCATCATCCAAACCAATCATTGCTCCCCTGAGTTGAGACCTAAACAAGGAAAGACCTTTGTTGGAGCAACTTTGTTTACCTGAAAATGTAATTAGTTTGTTTACATCCTGAGTTTTTAAATGGTGAGGTCTGCCAGGCAGCAGGATTAACAATGCCTAACATCTTGCCAAATGAAAAATCCAATTCTTCTCACAAAAAGACAAACCCTGCCCTCAGTGACGCCACCATAAATCAGGAATAACACAAGATCCTCAGGGATAAATTTCAGAGATGCTGAAGTCTCCCAGCTCCATGGGAGGTCATTCTGTTTTGACTCAACAAAGTGTTTTAAGCATGAACCTTCTGAATCATATTCTTAAGCTGATTTTGAATGTTTAAATGACTTATGCAAACAAAATAATATCCCACATTTTTCCTTTAGAAAGGGCAATTTTGTTAACATTCCTTTACATACACTTTGAAGTAGGCAGTAAGAAATGTCTATCCAATTTTTTCCTTAATTACCTCATCTTCATGACTGTAAAATCACAGTCTTTCGGGGCAGAAGAGCGAAAAAAGAGAAAAAAAGAAGAAGATATGACTGTATCGCTTCTGCTCCATGAATCACAGAGCAGCTGAGGTTGGATGTGTGGAGATTCCCAGTTCAATTCCCTCAGGGCTGCATCCACTCCAGTTTTGACATTCTCCAGTGATGGATCCTTCACAATCTCTCTGCACAAGGTTCCCACACCTCTGGCCACTCTCACAGTGAAAAAAACGTTTTCTTTAAGTGGAATCTCCCATATTTCAATCTGTGCTCAGTGGCTCCTGTCCAGTCATGGCCACCACTGAAGGAAGCCTGGCTTTTTCTGCTTTACTCCCTCCCATCAGGTATTTCTAGACATTGATAATATTCCTGTGATCCTTCTCTTCTCCAGGATGAACTGACCCAGCTCTCTCAAGCCTCTCTGCTATGAGATGCTCCAGTCCCTTCAGCATCTGAGTGGCCCCTGACTGGACTTGTTCCAGTATTTCTGTGTCTCTCTTATACTGGGGAGCCCAGCAGTGCCCCAGAGATCCAGATGGGTCTGTCCAGAGCAGAGGGGAAGGATCACATCCCTCACCTGCCTCATGCAGCTCAGGGTGCTGCCCAAGAGCTCACTGCTGCCTCCTGTCCAACTTCACTACTGCCTTTCTGAATTGAAGATTAGGGGGTTTTTGAGTGGTGATTGTTTGATTTAAAACCCAAGGTTTTGGTCTATGGATGGTAACGTGTAAGGGGTGGAAATTGGGGGAGGAGAAGAAACGTTCTGGGAAGTATTCATTTCTGTTTTTTTCTTTTGTGTGTGTGTTTAGAGTTTTCTTTTCTATTTCTGTTCTTATGTAAAGCAATAAAGTTTTGTTCTCTGTTTTCAAGGTTTGAGCCTGCTCTGCTCTGTTCCTGATCACATCCCACAGTAGTTGTTAGGGAAAAAAAACACATAAATTCATGGGTGCATTAACATCTGGCCAGTGCTAACCCATGAAATGCCTCCAGCCTGTTCAGGTGCCTGGGGTTATTCCTCTCTTGGGAATTTTCTTAGGAATTAGGAAAAAATTNAGGAAGCCTGGCTTTTTCTGCTTTACTCCCTCCCATCAGGTATTTCTAGACATTGATAATATTCCTGTGATCCTTCTCTTCTCCAGGATGAACTGACCCAGCTCTCTCAAGCCTCTCTGCTATGAGATGCTCCAGTCCCTTCAGCATCTGAGTGACCCCTGACTGGACTTGTTCCAGTATTTCTGTGTCTCTCTTGTACTGGGGAGCCCAGCAGTGCCCCAGAGATCCAGATGGGTCTGTCCAGAGCAGAGGGGAAGGATCACATCCCTCACCTGCCTCATGCAGCTCAGGGTGCTGCCCAAGAGCTCACTGCTGCCTCCTGTCCAACTTCACTACTGCCTTTCTGAATTGAAGATTAGGGGGTTTTTGAGTGGTGATTGCTTGATTTAAAACCCAAGGTTTTGGTNCAGGTGCCTGGGGTTATTCCTCTCTTGGGAATTTTCTTAGGAATTAGGAAAAAATTCTTAGGAATAGGAAAAAAAAAAAAAAGAACTTAGGAAAAGTTCTTAGGAATCCCCCTTATGGGGCTTCATGAGGTTCCTGTTGGCACATTTCTCCAGCCTGGTGAGAATAAGGGCAGCATGACAGGGTCCATCAGCCCCTCCTGGTTTTGTATCCTCACATCAAACTGCTGTGGGTGTCCCATCACTCAGATCACAGCTGAGCCCAGGGATCATCAGAAGCAACAGCCCTCCAGAGGGACTTTGCACTGCCAGTACCAACCCTGTGAACAAAGCCCTCTGTCCATCTCTTTATCTATTTCATCAGCTTGCATTAAAGTGTTACAGGAGAGAGGGAAAAATAAAGCCAGGTAAAAGCAAACAACACTCTCTTCTCATCCCTCATGCACTGCACTGTTATTTCATCACAGAAGGCTGTTGGGTTGGTCATATGATTTCCCCTTCATAATCTGAAAACTCTAAATCACTTTCAAATTCCTAACAGGCTCAGAAATGATTTCTAGGATGACCTGCCCAGGGGTCAGTGTGAGGATGACTGGTCTGTCATTTCTTAAATCCTCCTTCTTGTTCATTTTGGGAACAGAAATGGAATTTTCTTCCTTCCACGCCTCAGGAATGAACTTCCCCCAGTTGCCATGATTTCTCTTCACAAGTAACATCATACATAAACCCAAAGCAGGATCCTGTACATTATGTCACTGGAAGAGCAAATATGTAAATTAAAGTCTGATTTCAATCAGAAAGTGTAGAAAGATTATCTGTACTTAAACTTTTATGACTACTGTTAAGACATGAAAAATGATTCTGTGTGTATAAAATCACAACTTAGAAGATATATTTGAGTAAAATGTTTTTTAAGTACTTTTTCCTTCCCTGTGGTCAATAGGCAAAATGTTGTCAATTTTGATGCAAGACGATATAGAAGTCTGCTTTCAACAGACTATTTATAGGTAACTATGTTTCAGAGTGAATATGCATAAAGTCCATCCAAACCTAATTTTCTAAGTTTTGCTAAAAGCTCTGCAGAATAATCTTTCTACATATGATCTTCACTGAACTAACTTGATTACTCTTTGTGAACTGTGGGATGCACAATATCCACTGGCTGAGGAACAGTGTGATTTTGTAAGAAAAGTAAATGTTTGAATATGGATAATCCCATCATGTAGGTGCTTTCAGATGTCCTGTTATTAATGAAAAACAACAGACTGCACCCTCTGGGGTTTTTTTCTCTTATATTATAGTAAACACTTTCTAACTGCTGAAAATATGCAGATTTGTCCCAAAGCAAAACTGTAGCAACTCCCATTTTCAGTGCCATTGTGTACACATCAAAATACACCAAACTCTAACAGTTAAGTGTCTTAAACATAAATTAATTTTACAAATCCTTATGACTGGCCAAGGAAAAAGATATCTTTTATTCCAGTTTTTAACACAGTATGTTCCATTTGCTCACACACAACGGGTTTCAGATTTTCAGGAAACAAATGAGACAATTTTCTTTCTCGACCATGCAGACTAGACTATGATCAGTCACTTGTGCTCTAGGAAAAAGTTAATCTCAACAAAATACCCAAACACAGCTGGAATTTAACAAAGCCAAGTGAGATGAATTCTCAGCCTGCTCTCAAGAGGACAGGGCAAAAAAGTGATGAGGAGAGCAGGAAGTTAAAACATCATTTCACTGTATATATATATTATAAGTGTTAACCAAATGTGGAAACCCCTTGCTATTTTAAATCTAGATTAAAACCACAAGACAGTTTATACTAATCCACAAGATACAAAACATAATGAGGATGAATGTTTTAGGCTAATTTCTAGAGAAACAATATTATTCTTTTTTATATTCTCCAAAACTTCAAGGACATTTTTCATTGTTTTAAAAATTCACATCGCAATTTTATGAATGAGATGTGTGGGTGCTGAATGATGATAATTACACCCAATTCTCAAACAACACACTTCCTTATCAGATGGTAACATGTTTTTTAACATCAGTTTTCATATTTTACTACCCTTCCTGAAGTCAGTGCCTGGAGAAGGGAAGCAACTTTGTCCAGTGTGGTCGGTGTCAGAAAAATCAAGTTTTCGCCTTGCCGGGGGAGTAACACATGCTCTACTGACAAATCAGGCTTTGCAAATTAGAGTTATTTTAATAACAGATTAGCAAATTAAATTTAATTTTAATAGTTAAACAAAATGCTATGAAAAGTCCACCCATGTATGTAGGGAGCCTGTAGTTTCATTATTTCCCTTTGCAGTACTTGTGTGAGAGAACTGTTGCAGTACTCAGTGTAATAGTGAGAACAAATAGAAGGTGTCAAAAAAATAACCTATCTCAAAAATATAGAAATGTTTGAGACCAAAACAGGCTTAGAACTATCTGCATTTCTCATGAACACTAGAAAACCCAACTATGAAATTAATATTTGCAGTATTCTACACTCACATTTAAAAAATCTATTATAAAAATAACAAAACCACTTGAAAATACTTAATACAACTTTTGAATCAATAGTATTCAGAGATCCTAGCTTGGGCATCTGTGTTCTAAATTACAGATAATGATTTTGGGGCAGAGCTTTCTACAGCTATGAAGCACCACAACCCCCCAGTTATCAAAAGACAAACCCACTGTGAGCTGGTACAGGGCTTATTCTGTATTAAGAGTGAACCTGTGACTCAAAAGTAGAAACTACTTCCCCACTAGGACAGATAAGAAGAAAAGAGGCACAATAATTAAAATATAGAAGGGTTTAATTTAACTTCAGGAATTTAGGTTTAACTTCAGGAAGTACTGAACACACCAATACTCTTCTGAGGGTAAAATTCTACCATAAGATACATCGATTTTACTGCATGGGACAATGCTTTAAAAATGTATTTTACTTCAGAAATCAAACTATGCAAGCTTCTCCCTAGAGTAAGAAACTGGAAGTTCTCTGATAAAATCTTTTCTGGAAAGTCAGGGCAATTTCATATCAATGGTGTGCTCTTTTTCCTGCTTTCAAATGGATTACTTAGATGTTTTAAAATGTTATAACCCACAATAATCTGTTCCAGGCACCAACGAAAAGGAAGAAAAAAATTACAGAAGTCAAGATGTCTCCTGGAAGCACTTTATGGCAAACATTATAAAGATAACACAGAGCAGAGAAGCTCTGGCTCAATCCATTATAAATACCCCATTCTTCTTAAAATCACAAAAATGTATTTATAGTAAAGAACTCTTACAGGCTTTTTCCTCCGAAGACTTCATCTAAGCACAATTTGGCAGAAATTTTGGAACAAGAAAAGAAGAGATTTATAAAATATTGATGTTTTACAATCACCCTGGTCTTGATCTACTTGCTACAAAAACAAAAGCAAGGACTTTGGAAGATGACCACATCCGTGTCTGCTAATTATACTTCAGTTTTTTATTTTGTCCAAAATGAGCTGTCTAGAAGCTAGACTGAGTAGACACTAAATCACCACTTAGACAACTCATGTCTCATAAGCAACAAAAGTTTTTCTTCTTATTTTGTTACTGGCACAATATACTTTTAAAATAAATACATGTGATATTAGAAAAAAAACAAATGAACAAGAAAACAAAAACAACATAACACCCACAAAAAGCACCAAGCAAACAACAACAAAAACGAAAATACAAACCCAAATGGGCATACTGCAGAAGATATTCCTGTATATACAATGTATAGATGAACCCTTTTTTCCCCTATGTGCAGATGTTTGCCCTCTCTGCTTTCACCCCAGGTTCCCTCCATGGCTTGTCCAAGACCCTCCCAGGAAAGGGACAAACACAATAGGCTGCACTGGCTGCCCTATTTTGCACTAAAATTATTAAATAATCACTTTGAGTGCAGGGATGATCAAAAAGAAATAAGAAACAGCTTTCTTTATTTTCTTCAAAATAAATTTTCTTTTTTTTAATGAAAAGTGGCTCAGTGGAAAGCAGGAAGGGGAAGATGTCAATATCTGGGCTTTAGAAATATTTTCTTGTAAGCAAATCAGGACTGAAGTGAGAGCACTTCACAATCTTCACTAAAAATTTCACTTAAATATATGAAAAGCATTTTGTTTACAAAGTAAAGAAGCAAACCTGAGAGTACCCAATATTAACTGTTTAATAATAATACAGTAACACTAAAAAGGAGGATGTGAAGTTATATATAGTTTGATATGAGTCAGGAATAAAAGACAAAAAAAGGGGATGAGTGGCATTCTTGTAGGGCTCAAAGGACCATCCCAGGGAAGAAATTCAGTTAAATATTTCTCTTTATTGATAGTAGTTTAGAAGCAGTCAATGTAAAGCACAAGTTGGCATCCATTTAAATTTGCCTTTTAAAAAATACTCTTTTCTGAGCTTTCTCAATTTAAAAAAAAAGACAAATGTGAGCTGTACTCGTTTGGGTGAAATGCACAACTTGGTGTTAATTGACAAGCATTTACATTTAAAAAACTGAAAATCTGGAGACAATTTACTATAAAAGTATAGGTGAATTGAATTTATATTAATTCACACATTATTAATTTAAGAATTTCAGGCTGTTTAAATAGAGGTAAAATCAGCAATCAAATATAGGCATTTAAAAAGCCAGGACTTTTTGTTTGACCCTTTTTTTCTTTGTTTTTTTAATATGCAGTTCACTCAGCATTATGCCCTGTACATGAGTTAAAGTAAATCATTACCATGGATATTGTATTTTGCTTTCTTATCTGTATCTGCAAAACACAATGTGAAATGATAACAGGTAAAATTCTAAATCCCTGATTTATCAAAGCAGACAAACCAGGCAAAATAATTTAAGAAAACCAATACCACAGTCTGAAAACCATTCCAATTAAGAAACACTTTTAATTACTTATTGCATATTTCTATGACAGTAGAAGAAAAAATTCTTGAAAATACTAAACACATGAGCAGCATCCTAAACAAAACTCACAGATGCTCAGTGTCAAGCAGCTTTTAAAAAGAACTAGACTTCCAAAACAAGAATTAATCTCTATGGACAAAAGTGAGGAGCTGATATCCTCAAGGGAATGACATTCAGCCTCCCATCTCCTCCTTCCTCTTCCTCCTTAGGAGTCAAGGGAGCAGTGACTGGACTGAGGGACAGAAAAAATTCTCCAAGAGAAGCTGTGGTTTCACTGAATCAGACACTACAGAGGCAAAAGCAAATGCAATCTTTGTTATCAGAGCAATCTGTTACAGGAGAGTAAATTACATTCTTCATTCTGCAGTACTGAGCACCCCTCATTTCCTTTTTCATTTTAGAGAGGACAGAGCATGAGCTGCCTTCCAGGGTATCCCAGGTGCCACAAAGGAGGCACCCACAAAACCCTGAGCCATTCCCTGGTATTTTTCCTCTTTCAAACACCCTGACTGTGCTTCTATATCAAGGCACAGTCGCTGCTTCTCAGAGCTGCAGTTTGGCATCGCTCGCGGAGCCGGCGACGGCGCTCGTGGTCGGGATCTGTGTGGTCCAGGGAAGCTCTGCTTCCTCGGAAATGTGTGGCACCAAACAGAGTTTATTTAGAGCCCAAGTCTCTCGGGCACACAGTGTGAGTTTATTGTTTATCCCTCGCCAGGGAAGTCTTCTGAGGTCAAGGTAAGAAGCAGGAGGTGATATTTGATAGGAATGTTCCAGCACACACGTATGTGGTCCGTGGCTGCAGCAGCCCCACGAGCACTTTGCTGGTGGTCCGTGGAGATCTGGCCAGTGGAAGGTGCTGGCTTTCCCTGTTTCCAGCTGCTGTATCATATTTGATGTATTTTTAGCCTCACTTAATATTTTCCTAATATTCCTTTTCCATGTAAGCAATTAGTGTGGTTACCAGGGATGGCAGCAGAAGTGGTATTTGGCTGCCAGGGGGAGGAGAGGTGGTCCTTCAGCTGGGCATGGAGGAGAAGCACAAAGTCCTTCTCAGGAGGTGGGGGAAACCCACCCAAGAGCCACGGTCCTAACACCTCCACTTCTCCCTTCACTGAAGTGAAAAATTTCATTCTTCTTTTTTCAGAAAATTGTGTGCTGAATATCACTGAGGAGGAAGGTACAAACGATCAAGTTGCAGTTTTTAGCCTTACAAAAAAGACAAATAAGGTATAAATGGGTTTTAGAAATATGTGGCATTTCTGACCTTGAGTTTTGCAATTCATACATTTCTTTAAAACCTTAGCACCTGGAGGTAAAGTAAAAATTTCTGTAGTTAATTCACCAATCTAAAAAGCGAAAAAATGTCTTCCAAAATACATTTGGCCATGACCTAGCAGAATTGTGCTATTTTAATGTTTATTTTTGAAAAAAAAATGGAGAAGTTTCTAGTATTTAAATAAATTTCCCTGTTAGCCTCCACTGTCTTAATTCATTTTGCTTACTTTCATCTTGCCTTTGACTAATCAAAAAAGACTCATCAAATCAGTTGGAGACAATTTAAATAATACTACATAAAAATATTAAATGGTGAACATTTGCTGAACAAAGAAAAGTCTCTTTTTATACTTTTAAAATTTTCATTCTTATTTAATTATCCATGAAACTACACTGATTTCAATTTGCTTGTGAAGGTCCAGCTGAGAGCAGTCGGTCTCTAACCGTGCAAGCACGGTTTACATTGCCTTTAAGGAAAAAAAAATCAAATAAAGCTACAATTTAGAGTATTCAGCTTCTGAATTCTGCTAACAACGATGCTCATGAGTGAGTGACTCTTATTTAGGAAAAGAGCCCCTGGAGACAGGGATTTTATGTATTAAAAGGTGTCCTTGCCTCCCTTCGAAATGCAGCAGAGTTCAGGCTCTTTACATCTCTCGCCTCCTCCATGTAAGGCTTATTTTTTACAATTTTCAAAAGCTTTTCCCTGATGCCTGGAAAACACCAAATCCCTTATTGGCTTTAGATGTCTGTAAGATTTCAGCAGAGCAGTCTCTCTGAATCTCTTTCCAAGACTTTGCAACTGAGGGCCTTCCTAAACCTCAGCTTAAGAAGGATTTACGGAGACTAAATTTGCTCATCAGCGGCTGACAGAATAAAACACAAAATTGCACGAAACTAGATGGAAAAATCACTTCCATGTATGAGGGTTTTCCTCCCTTCTCTTCCCCAGAAGCTTAATCATCATCTAGTGGTTGCTATTCTTCCATCACTTTGACAGGGAGCAGACCATAATGCTTAAGAATTAAGCAACAAAAATTATAAGGTGGGGTGTTTTTTTCTTTCCTTTCAAAATAACCCCATTGAGTTTTGTATGTATATCCTGACTGGCAGGAACTTTTTCTGGCATCTGTCCAGACAGTTAAGGGAAAGTAAGGAGTATAAATATGATTTTAGAAGTACATGAAGATTTCTTTCTCTTTTCTTCTCTCTCCTTTTCCCATTCTCTACAAAGGTAGGTATGGAATAACACTAGAATTGAAACCTCGGCCCATTAAGATAGAAGGAAATGCAAACTGCATGGAAAGCTGTTTTCTGGGACATACTGTGCAACCATGAGCCTGCTTTGTATGTCCAGGAAATTCTCCTGAGTTTTCTTAATGAAAAAAAATTACTAAAAAAAGATTTGCTGTAAATATCTCACAAGCCATGACAAAGTACCTTATAAAATATAACTATTCATAAACAGTCTAGCCTCTGGAACTAAAAAACACTGACACTTTCTATTAAAAGGTTCTTAGTCACGGTTCACTAAATATTTACAACGAATCATTTATTCTCTAATTTCATTGACTTTACTGTCGTTAGCAAAAGTCAAGAAAACTTCCTGCAAGTGTGTGAATGGCTTGTGTATGTAAACCACAGCTCCCAAAATCTTTTTTATCGAAGAAGAAAGATCTCCACACTATACAAGTAGGTCCTCCTCTTCTGTAGAAAACTATCTGCTTAAATTTCAATTGGATGCAAATATTCAAATGAATTGGAACTAGAAGGCAAAAGAGTAAATGATCATCATATCTTATGAGACAAAAGGGAAAATAAAAAGATACAATTCCCCAAGTTCTCCAGCTCCTGATTTCTATCACTGTTTTCCAGCCAAATCCTAGCATGCTTTCTCTGTCTTTTTCTCTAAACCCAGCCAAGGAAATAAAAGCTCAGGCAAGGAGAGGGTGAAGGAAAAGTACATTATGCAGCATTACAGAGCTCATGTTATCACAAAGCAATGTCAAGATTTGACTACTGGTATTGCAGACACTTCACCAAATGACAGCAGGAGGTTTTCTGCTCCTGTTTGGGTCAGAATGGAATGGGAGACTCAGAGTTTCTTTTCTAGGAGTCTGATTGAGTTGCTGACCAAGCAAGGGAAGCTCAAAAGGCTTTGAAGGGAAATGGGGTGCTTATAAAAATAAAAAGACATATGCCAAAAATTGCAGGCCTTAACACTATGAGAAACAGACAACCTCCCACGCTGCACTGACAAAACCATGATCCTTTAATGGGCTTGTCAAACACAGAAGACTGTAAAATGCCCTGGTTTATCTTTACAGTGGAGGCTTACACTGAAACTGGACAATGGAGTTACGTGAACACCTACACCTGAATTTGATCCTTATCAAGGAGTTATTTCTCTTAACCCTCAAACCTTCCCATGGTTTGATATCATAAATTTGTATGGTAATAGCAAGGTTACTGTTCTCCTCTTGCTGACACTATTTAGAATCATGGAATCATTTTGGTTGGAAAGATTGAGTCCAGCCATTAATGCAACACTGCCAACTCTTCCACTAAACCATGTCCCCAGGTGTCACACCTACACATCTTTTAAACTCCCAGGGATGGTGATTCAGTCACTTCCCTGGGCAGCCTGTTGCAATGCTTGACAACTGCTTCTGTGAAGAATTTTTTCCTAAGATCCGATCTAAACCTCCCTCAACACAAGTTGAGATCATTTCCTCTTGTCCTATCACTTACATGGGAGAAGAGGTCAATTCCCACCTGGCTCCAACCTCCTTTCACAGGGAGTTGTAGAGAGCAAGAAGCTCCTTAAGCCTCCTTTTCTCCAGGCTGAGCCCCCCCAGCTCCCTCAGCTGCTCCTCCTCAGATCTGTGCTGCAGACCCTTCCCTCAGCTCTGGACACGCTCCAGCCCCTCAATGTCTGTCTTGTCCTGAGGGGCCCAGAACTGAACCCAGGATTTGAGCTGTGGCCTCAGCCATGCCCAGCACAGGGCAATAATCCCTGCCCTGGTCCTGCTGCCACACCATTGGTACAGGCCAGGTGCCATTGGCCTCCTTGGCCACCCAAGCCCACCTGGGTCATGCTCAGCCACTGTCACCAGCACCCCCAGGTCCTTTTCCACTGGGCACTTTCCAGCCACTCTTCCCCCCATCTGCAGCACTGCAGAGGTTGTTGTGACCCAAGAGCAGGACCCAGCACTTGGCCTTGTTGAACCTCACATAACCTCAGACTGTTGATCCAGCTGGTCCAGATCCCTTTGTAGACTCTTCCTACCCTCCAGCAACTTGAGCTGTCTGGGTGTGCACTTGATCTCCTTGTCCAGATTATTGATAATATTGTTCATCTGACACAAAAGAAAAATCCTGCACCATAATTTTTTTGCCTTCATACTTATCCATCCTCTCTTTATGATAACACAGATAAGACAGAATGACCAGAAAAAATCAAGAACACTTCTAGCTAACACCCTGACCTCCAGCTGGTGAAGGGAGAAGTTGCACATAAACAACACCAACCCATACTCACAGGTGCCGTTTCTTGAGCTCTGCTTCATAAAGACTTAGTCATATTTGACAAAAAGGTTAAGCAGATGAAGAGGTCACCAGAGCTTCTCTCTGTTAAAGTACTCCACTGATTATCTCACTGTTAAAAATATGCTTTGGTTTTAATATTAATTTATCTTGCTTCAGTTTCCAATCAGTATCTGTCCTACTTGTGAGAGACTGTGATTCATCAAGAGGTTCAATCAATGCAGACACTGGAATCCTGACAGCAGCTCAGTTAACCAACATGGACAGGTCAACACCAGAGTGAAATGACCACATCTTTAGGCTGCGTGAACTCCAAAAGGATTTTGGACCTCTACAGTAAGAGAATTGGACACTGATTTCAAACCCTTTTTCTGTAAGACTACAGACCTGAACTTCCCATGTTAATGGTGGCCAAGCACCTTCTGACATTCTATTTCATAAAACACACAGTGAGAGAATAAAAAGAAATTATGTATGACTTGGAATCGTTTCAGCCACTGTTTTCACAATACCCCTCTATTCCCAAAAGCCAGACAGGAGTATTTAGATTAAAACACAGACAGTTCACATGAGTCCACCCATCAAATGATCAAGATCTGCTACTGCCTCTACCATTACTTCTGATTCAAAAGAAATCTCATGTACATTGTCTCTTAGTTATACTTCAAGCTACTACATTTGACAAAAACTAACAGCATTTAGTCTTTACTGTCCTTCCATATGATTTTAATTCTGAATTTCTTTGTATAATAAAACAAGCAGGGGCATTTTGCTTGAAAAAACACCATATAGGAAATATGGTGACATGACTTCAGATGGCTTTTCACCAACTAAAAACCACAAGAGAATTGCTGGTGAGATTGATTAATGTGCAAGCACAATTAATATACAATCACCTCCCTGTATTTCTAGTGCATTCTTATATTTCAAATAATGGAATAGCCACACAGGTAAAACTGAAAACCCAAAGGAAACATTGGCATGGATTATCATGTTGAATGTGGGGAACCATGACATTTCAGTACAATAAAAGAGTATGTTGAATCACCAATTAAAGTTCTTATATATATATGGCACTTTTTTAAAAAAATCATTTGCTTTTGGCAAACAATGAAGCTGATTATACTGGTTTTTAGCTGGCATAGCAATAGTTCTAAAAAATTATTTCTCTACTTCCTATTTCTTCTAAACTCAGTTGTCATATATTTTAAGTTCCCTTTCCTAAACTGCATCAGTTATTCCTAACATTGAGGGCACCCCTTTAAGTCACTTCAGATACCACAGATACCACTCCCAGTGCTTGCAATCTAAGATGGATAAGTTTCTACAATTCAAAAAATATACTCAGTTTGAAAATACATCAGCTCATGTCTTCCTGAATATGACCTCCACTGCAACTTCAATCCATGCATATATAAATCCAGCTATATTAAAATATGTATTAACGTGCTGTAGTCATACTTGAGTGTTAGATGTTTGTACACAACTTGGAAAAACTGGAATAGTGGCATTAATCTAAATTCAAAAATACAGAATCACAGAAATCATCATTAAACATCGCCAAAAATATACTTTAATAAAATGAATACAAGAGAGGAGGAAAAAAAAACTGTCTCAGTTATTGAGGTTTTGCAATTATTGTTGAGGTTTCTCACATTTATCAGGAACAAGGCAGGCAAGAGCTCCAAATATCACACAGACCTTTACAGCAGGCAACATCAAATCAGGTTAGATGAGGATACAAAGGGGACTGTTCAGCTCCTTTCCTGACTTGGTTTTCATCCAGCTGGTACACTCCAAAGGCCTTTAATCTCTTAACTACTGTCTCATTAGCATCTCTACAGAGATCCAAGGTGTTTAGGGTATCTGGGAGGCTTTCATGTGCTGTGAGTTGAAAAGCTCGATATGAGAAACCAGCAAGCCCTAACAAAGTAAGGCTTGGCACAAAATACTGTATCATTTTGAGTTTGTAACAGAGAAGCACCTTGTTCCCATGCCTGTCACTGCAAAGCACTGTAAAAGAACCAATTTGCTGACCAAAGCCATAAGGAACAGATATTCAATACAGAGTGTAAATGCCTATAATCACTTCACCAGAGGAAACACACTGACAACCCACAGGCCTGAGCTCTGCTGGAGTACCAGGGCACTGTTATAAAGCTTTGCAGCAAATACCATTCAGGGGAGATGTAGAAGTTCTTGAGAAACCTCTTTTAAAGCCCTCAGTGAAGAACACACTTAGTAATATGCCCCAAAGGCCATTTGTGTGTGCTCGTCTTTGCTCAGCACAGAAAGCTCTTCAGCTTTCTGAAGACTCCCAAGATTATTCAAAATGTTTGTTCTGCTTTAAAATACAACCTTTGCAAAGGAAAATCCATGTGGCATCACATGTGTTCATTTGCAGAATGCTCATTGATAAAACAAATGAGTTGTAACATGATTTTTAGGCATTGGTATCATCGGGGTGAGACAACAGAGTCTGTGCTGCCCTCCCAGGAAATTTCTTTAAAATTTTAGGATAAAATTTGTAGTTTGGGAAAGGAAGTGGGAAAAGACACTGGAAAGCCCTCTGTGTGCCAGCCAGAGCTCCAGACTGCAATCCTGTCACCAAAATACCTCCTTGCACTGCTGCGACTCAGACACCACTCTCAGAAGGCAACAGATCAGCCAGCAGGGCTCACACTGCCTGCAAGGATAAACTTCTCAAAATCAGCTGTCAGACAAAGAAAAACTCATCTTCATTTTTCCTTTTCCTTTCATATTTCAGCCTTCTCTCCTTTTCACCCGAAACAATGTTCAGAAAATTAATTCTTTTCATAAGCATCTACTCCACAAATGCAATTACATGGCATACGAAAAAAAAATGCCACCACAAATACTCAAAACTTTTTTATGATCATTAAGAGGTTTACATCCTGAATAGGACCAAGAGCAGTTTTTTCCTTATTACATTTAAGTCCTTTCACTCTAAAGCACTTCAATAAAGATAAATCACTAAGGAAGAGTAATCAGAATAAAATGCCTTCAAATACCAAACTGCTGAAATGGCAAGCGACCATCTACAACAAATTTTGCCCTATATTATATTTTGGAAAAAAAAAATCACTAAAATTTTAGAAAAAGCTGTTTGAAGATGTAACAGAAGCATATTCCATTTGTAATACAGTTACTACTGATTCATTGTTAATAAGAGACTGGAGAGACAACTACTCCAAATGTGAAAGAAAAGAAAAAGCACAATAAACCAAGAAGTTCCCACTCATACACCAAAACCTGATGAACGAGCTCTAGAAATGCCTCAAAATCAAGACTTTACACTTCCTCTTCTATCCTGGCCTAGAGAACTCACTTTTGGCCACCAACAGCACTGACAATATTGAGTTGCCATGTCACCAGAGGACAACCACAGAGGTCACCCACCTAAAATGTATGCAGGGACCACAGGGTGACAACGGCAGCGCCAGCCTGCCCATTTTGCATTCCCTGCCTGCTTCCCCTGCCTCACATCCCACATCCTAAGCCGCAGGCTGGCAGGCACCTGGGAGAACTCTTCCCAAGGGTGACAAAGGGCTTTAAAGTCACCAATGTCAGGTGGATATTCTCAAAATTTGGATAGCGTTTTTAAATAATAAAATTACCACATCCTCCCTGGCCTTTCCTACAACAATGGCAATGCAAAAAATTGAGTGGCTTCTTCCCCAGCCCTCACCATCAAATTTGAAAAGAGCAACTGTCGAGGGGGGTAAAGGCACAAGTTTTGCCTACTCCACTTCAGCACAGCTTTAATGAAGACAAATGAGTTCATTATGTCACTTCTCAATCTCTACATATTCTTAAAACTCCATGATGCTCTAGAGCAAGGCCAGAGGAGGCCATGAAGATGATTAAAGGGATGGAACCTCTCTCCTATTAGGACAGGCTGGGAGAGTTTAGGTTGTTCAGAATGGAGAAGGGAAGGGTCCATGGTGACCTTACAGCACTTTCCAGTATCTAAAGGGGGTACAAGAGAGCTGGGAAGGGACTCTGGATGAGACATGGAGTGACAGGACAAGGGGTAATGGCTTCAAACTGAAAGAGAGCAGGTTTGTATTAGATATGAAGGAGAAATTATTCCGTGTGAGGCTGTTGAGGCCCTGGCACAGGTTGCCCAGAGAAGCTGTGGCTGCCCCATCCTTGCAAGTGTCCAAGGCCAAGTTGGATGGGGCTTGGAGCAACCTGGGATAGTGGAAGGTGTCCCTGCCCATGGCAGGGGAAGTTAGAACAAGTTCATCTTTTATTCTCTTCATCCAACTCTGCTCACAGAGCTAAGGGACAAGTTGACTTTGAGTGTCCGTGCATGATAAAAGGGAATTTAAAAGAGGAAATACCAATGAAATCTCCTTCCATCCTTATCATGCATCAGTGGAATTTACTACTAGGAGCACTAATGTGTGATTTTGAATTATTCTTCATACCTAGCTTGAAAAATTACATAAAAAATGACATCTTCTGCAAAGTTAAACATGCCTACTACTGAAGCAGCTGATTTTTAACTGTTCTGTCTGAATTCACTTCCTTGCTACTGAGAAGACAAAAAAAATTGAAATCACTGCTATAAAGATGTAGAATTGTATCTTCCTTCAGTCAGTAGTGCACAGGGCAAGTATGTAGAATGAAATCTGCTTTTAATTGGCATGACTGAAGAACTTCTGTAAATAAAGGATGTTATTAGTTCTTACTTCAAGGCCTATAAGAAGAAGTTGCCAAAAATAGTTTTCATGGTGGCAAATTCTGTCCGCTCTCACACATTTTACTGAAAAATATATAGTATTTTGTTAACTTCCTTGCAAAAACAAAATGTGGCAAAGTGTCATGCTTTGTTACACAGTCAAAGAATCAGTTTCCAAGCCATTCATGAAATCAGAGAAAGGTTGAATTTTATTTTACTTCAGGTCGTTTGGGTCAAAGAGCATATAATAATTTAGTAATAACAACAATTAACTGCATTGATTTGTTTCATGTTTTCAAGTAACTTTCCTACTTGGCCTCTATAGGCCTTTCATTTTTATATTTGCCTTCAGAGAAGCTGTAAAATCTCTCAAGAATGAGACTTCTCCTTGGCAGAAGTACACACTAGAGATCATATATATCACTTCCTAACCAGCCTATTTTTTAAAAATCTTCTCTGTAAACTGAAGGTTTGGAAGAACATTATTTTCAGCTTGAAAATTGTAACTTACTAGGAATTGGAAATACTTGTAGAAATTAATTTGAAAAACTGCCCTTAAAACCCCCACCTATTCAATGCTAAAAATGTTGTAAATCTAAATTAAGATAAAGATTTGTTTATCCATTGTTTTTACTTTTAAATAATAAACTGTACAGATCTGTTAGTTATTTATGTCTGTGCTAAGCTTTGCTTCCCTTACCAGGAATGACCTGGTTAGTGTAAATTCAGTTCTTGGTATTCTTAAAATTGAACTATTTTACATTTGCAGCATAGACCAAATGTTCTAAGCCAAATGAAAAAAGGAGAGCAAACTCACATATCCAAGTACGCACTTTCAATCTACTCTAAAATCAGATTTCTATAAACAAAAGTCTTGATGTAAAGCATGTCTATAAAATGGATGAGAACAAAATTGGTGGGTTTTGCAGAGCATAGCAGATCTGGAAACTAAAAATATTATTTTAGGTGGTGAAAACAAAACTTTTTGCATATGTAAGTGAATTATGGTGGGTTTTCCTGTTGCCTGTAATTTAGCTTCAGTAATGAACAGCTTTTTGGGTCTTTCTGTGTTGTGCTTCTTTCTCCCTGGGGAAGAGGGGATTTCAGCATTTCTTAGGAGTCAACTGAGAGGCTGAAAATTATCTGAAAAAGATAAATTATCTGAAAAACAACTACTGATTAAATAATTGATTCCTTTTCAGCACAGAGGCTATAGAAATGTCGTGTAGAAAACCAAGCCAAACGTGTCTCTATTACAAACCCTAATCCTACATGTAATTGTTTGATTTCCACAAATTTTGAAAGTTCAAAGTACACTGCACAGAACTTTCAGTATTTTTTCAACTAAACCAGCCTATGAGTGAACTACTATGAATTCTGCAGTTTCTAAATGATGCTACTATTCTTATTATTGCCTATCTGTCATTATAGAGAGGGATTTTATTAATTCACAAATCTTGGCAGCTACTACCTCTTACTGAAACAACTATGTACTGAATATAATTTCTTTCCCATTCTATAAAGTAGTAGGAAATAGTAATGATTGTATCTAATCTTTCAATTGTGCTTTTTAAAATAATCACTTATTACAACTGAGCAATAGCATAAGTACTGTAAAATTATTTTTCAACAATTACATAAAAATGAGGAAATCAGAATAAATTGCCAGCAACATCAATTTTCCATCAATTTTTCTTTTGCCAAACATACACCAGGCAAGACCAACAAGATTGTAGTGGCCTTTTTCACACTCTTATTTTCAGCAAAAGAGTTTGTGATGCATAATTGCTCACAGGAACAGAAAAACCCATCAGAGCCTTCTCCACAGCTCAGTTGATCACTGGCAACAGAACTGCACACATTGCACTGCAGCCCATGAGAGGCACCAGAACTGACAAAAGGTAATTCATTCTTCCCCTGAAGTGGCATCTTATAAACTCTTTAATTGCAAACTTCTATTCATATTGAATAAACATCACAGATTTACAAATCACAGTTCTATACCATCTCCAAGACTTCAGTACCCTCAGTGGAAACGTTCACATACAAAACGCAATAAAAAGGTTGACTGAAAGTCAGATTCAATTCCCTTTTCTGATGAAGACATTATTTTAAAGAACACAGAGGGCCATCAAGGTTCTAAAAACCAACCAATAATCAACATACTTTTCTGCAAATAGAGGAAATAAAAATCATAATGGTGAGAAATGCAGTTTGGGAGTGATACTACAGGTGTGATTTACTACAGTGGTGACATTCTGGTGTTCCTCAAAAACACCGTGTCTACCCCCAGCTTCAAGAATTTTCTTCTCTTAAATACCATTTCCAATGCTATGGTTTTAGATACATCCACTCTACTCATTTTTCTCTCACAGTGTGTTTAAATTTAAATGTATTTTAAGTGTATTGCAGTGTTTACTTTAAAGTGACACTTTCTTCTCTAAGTAAACTTTCTTTAAGAACCACGTCATCACCCAAAGCAAACCCATACTTAGAGAGATGTGTTGATTGTACTCTTGGTGGTGCATTGGTTGCCTGAAAATGACCCTGTGTATCCCCAGCAATGGGTGACCATTCCAAATTTCAAAGTGGCAATGCTTTTGTATTAAACTTTACCTGAGCACCAAAATCCTTATCAAGCTAAAAGTGCTATGTGTACACAGCTTAGAGCTTATCTCCTTTTTCTTCCTTCCTTTTAAAGTGACTAAGTTTTAAAGTTACTCAGGCTGCTGATTTCTGTGCAATGAAGCAAGTTTTTCCCTGGACTATTTCAGAAGCCATTGCCAGACTTCCAAGGAGTCAAGTTTGGAAGGCCATTTTCATAAAATCTCACAGCTACTAGAAGTATCAATTAAATAATTTCCAGTAAAGGTACAATCATAAAAAAATCCATAAAAATATTGCTTGACAGTACTTATCCAGATCAAATGCCCATGTGCATTAAACACAAAATTTCCCAGCTTGTCCACAACCATCCTTTATTGATTCTTTATTGATGCTACAAGGGTGGCAACAAATTATTTTGTTGAAGCTCTCACACATCAGTCATCTCAGATCCATTTCTGTATCTGAAGGAAATCACTGCTGTGAAAGCAGAACTTTTCTTGAGCAGGGAAAGCAGCTGAGCTGGAACAGTGGCAGAGTAGGAAGCAGAGACCCAGTCTTAGGGAAGAGTCATAAAGAAAGTGCTGGTGAGCTGTTCCAGGCACACAACCACGGCCAGAGCAGCACAGGAGCCTCAGCTCTGAGAGCTGCCTGAAAGAACCTGAGAGATTTTGGAGTTCAGAGCAAGATTTGGAGCATTTTTTCATAATTGTTTATGGTAACTCTTGATTTTTTTAGGAGTTCATCTCACAGATGCAGATTCATAAAAATTGCTGCAGCCTGAAGGAACGAAAAATATTAGAGCATCAAAAATTTTAGAGGGGTAAAGGGAAAAGAGAAGGATAGAACCTCTTGCTCACATGCCTGATCCCAGACTGATAAACTCAGAACAGTTCTTCAAGGAGATCTTTATCCTCAGCCCATAATCTGCATCACTCATCACGTATCATCACCCAGAGAAGGCCTGAAGAAGAACACTAAAAAGCTTCTTATTTGTAATTAGCTCTGTTTCTGTAATAAATCACTTCTCCATAAAAATCCTGCTTCACCTAAATCAATCTCTCTAAGTGCTCAATGATCATGCCAGTCACCTAATTTTATTCCAATCAAAGTTTTGGAAATAGGCCATGTGACTAATTAGTAAGGCTATCAGGGGATGCAAAAAAAAAAAAACCAAATTCAGTGTAACATAACAAACAATTCTTAAGAATCCTTTTACATTCCTGGTATGTAATCATTCTTTTTATTCTTCAAACTCAGTAACATTCTGGTTAAAACCATCACTACTACAAAGCAGATGAAAGGGATTCCCAACTCATCAGCTCTAGTGCCCAGTAATATCTATTGCCATAGAGATTTTTTCAGAGATCCAGAGCAAGACCCAATATTTGCACCTTTCCAAGTGCTACCCTGTCTCCTTAGCACAATTAAAATATGGTTAAAATATGTCAATGATCTTAGTTGCCATTAGTGAGACAGTGTAACTGCACAATCTCCACCCCCTAGCACACCATGCCAGACTAAAACCTTAGTTACAACAACCGTGCATGAAAAAGAATTTCAGTTCCATAATAAATGTAAATAATTTTAGCCCTTAATCACACTTTGATGTTTTCTGTAAGTTATAAAGCATGAGTGTCACACGTGGTCTAATTTTTAAGTAGTGCTTTTCATACACATATAAAGTTACTTTAGAGACACAGGCAAACTGTGGCAAGTGCAGCTGGAAAATTAACTCAAAATTACAACAATCACCAGCAATGCTGAAAGTCCCATCTTGTCCTTTGTCACTACCTAATTATCTCAGAGTATTAATTAGCACTTGTGTAAGGCTGCAGCCTGATCACCATGGGAAGGTTGGGTGCAGGGTCAGGAGCCTGCACAAGGCACTTGGGGACATCAGTGACAAAGTGGGCAGGGCTGGGTTAGAGGTTGGATTGGGGATTTAAAGGTCTTTTCCACGCTAAAGGTTCTGTGATTTCTGCTCCTGCTCTCCAGTACCAAATCACAAACTGGCTCAGGGGTGTTCACCAGTGAGATGTTTGCAGCAGGGAGAGCTGGGCAGGGAGTTTGGTTCATTTGCCTTTTAGAACTGAGGAAGACAGGACCCTATCTCACCAAATCTAATCACAAATCAAATTACAATCTGGTTTCAAATGTTAAAACAAGGCTCTGATATAACTACAGAAATGCTGCTGTGCTTTCAAGTTTGTCTCATTCTTGCTGTTATCATACCAGGTACTCATTAAAGCCAAGAACTGCTTGCTATGAAAAATGATCCTGAAACTCCCATTTATGACCAGGTATCTGGGTAAAAATTACAAGTAACTAAAAAGATGGGAATGGAAAAGGGATGTCTGTAGTTGCAATTTCTATGAAAAAAAATAATAAAAAAGAAGGTCAAAGCTTTTTTTCCTTTTTTTTTTTCTCCAAACCCTCAGGCATCAGACCACACAAAGACATTTTAACTGGTCAAAGCTCAGAAATTTAAAGAGGAAGTCCTCTGGACCAAAGAAAACAGCACTCCTTCCAGAAGAAACGATGGTGGGTCTAACTGAGGTCCCTTAAGCTGAGACCCTTTCTAAGATGCAAGATTAAAATGATTCTTAAATACCTTCCCGAATTTAGAGATAAGTTTATTGACTTCATAGAATGCTTTGTATTTAATGAGTAGGGACCAACATAGGGCCCTTAAAAAATCCTAAGAAATTGTGGTTAACTCCCCTACAGATTAGCATTCATCACATTGTGCCAAGAATAAATGCATTTCTGAACCTACCCATTTGAATAGGATAAAAGTCATACTACAGATCACATATAAGATCCACTTTCATATCACCATGACTTGCTAGATCCAAACTTAAGATATTGTAAAAAAGAAGCAATTATATTTTTTACAATTACTTTCCCTAAGAAGAAGTAATTTCTGTCTTAGGACAGAAACCAGGATGTGGGACAAGGTTTGCTTCAGTACTGAAAACCATGTGAATATAACATAATATGGGATAATCAGTTTTCAGTCACCACAAGTGTTCTTATCTTTATGAAGAGAGAAGAAGGGGTCAGCTTTGTGCCTAAACTGAAGGCAGACCCAGACCAAATCAGTTGAGTTATAGGATCAGAACACCTCATTGGCAAACACAGGGAGACAAATTTTACCATCTAATCCAAGCAGAGGGTCACTGTCAGGATCACACATCTGGCAAATTCCTGATTTTCTGCCTAATTTTGTAATTATGGAATAAAAACCATTTGTCATAAGCATTACCTTGAATAATAACTGATATTCACACATTAATCTAAAATGTACACATCCTATTAAGATACCAATTTTTTCTGACAGAAATCTAAATATGAGCTATGCAACTAATTGGCAATTATAATTAGGAGTAGAGAATATATTATGTAAACAGTACTAGAGTTTCTGCTGAGTTAATGTAAATCTTTCTTTTGAAGCAGTGACATGATAAAACAATCAGATTTTCACAGAGTATAAGATGACTTAAACCTTGTCAAACAGACCATAACACAACAGGACTGCCCTATCAACAGAAAAGTCTGTTATATTTAAGTATAATTAATTTTTAATTTTTCTTCTAAACTAGGGCATATACCAATCTACTGAAACATAGAGGGTTTTTTAAAACTATCAATTAATAGCTATTACTTTCACACAGGAGGAGCACTGTCCTTTTTAAAAGATGTTTCTAACTCAAGATCCAACTTGAGTTGTCAGTCCACAGAATTCAAGAATGTCTGGATTTTGGCATTCAAGTCTGAGTACAAATTAACATAATTCAGAGAGCAGCCAAAACACAGCTGTTCTGAAATTAATCTCCCCAAAATCTGTATTTTTATATTTGACCATCTGAAAGGTCATGAAAATTGCATTAACACAACTTCCTGAAAAGGCAGAAAAAACATTTTGTCAAAACCAGCTCTAAGGCTGGTACACCAAATACTTACTTGATACTAAACATGGTTTTCACCTTTATGGAAAATCATTATTGACATAAACTACTATCAAGAAGGTTTTATGAAGCTTTTTCATTATTTAATTTCTATTTGTGAATAATTTATATTCTCTTTTCATTAAAGCATTCCTTATGTTTTATTTCTAATGTACTGTTACAACACCTTTCATTTAAAATTATTTACATCTCAGTAGCATGTATATATGTATTTGCATAGATATACATACATAGATCATCCTGTGATAGATAACACATCCTTTAAAAAATGAGGGCTTTTACAATTTTAATAATTTTGGGACAACAATAAGGATTTAATGGGCCTGAACCAGAAGGCTCATTGAAAAAGCAAATTCAATACAAAACTGTCAAGTTTATGTCTAAAATGTTATTTTTGGCAGCAGAGTTCTTTGATAGGCAGAAGATGCAAAAAATACATGCCCTGCCTGAAGGCCATGTAGAAAGAAACATTATTTTATCAGTGTTTAGTGGTGATGTGGGTAATAAAACTCTGATGGAAATGAGGCACTACCTAACCCTACTCACAGTTTATCCATTTCTAGTTAAAATAATTTAGAACATGGAATTGTTTCCTGCAAGAAGGGACTCAGGGAAAATTTCAGAAAAGTGGCTTTATCCAAGTGCTGTAACTCAGACCAGGGAGTACTGTATCTTCCTCTCTCCTTAAAAGTAAAAAAATTATTGATCCTTTTGTCTTGCACAGACATCAAATACTCACTGAACACACAGTGGATTTCATGAAGATGAACTGCCACTCCTAGTCTGAATTTGAAACTATTATTAAATTGACCTGCACATTAAAAAAAAAAAAAAACCAAAAACATTTTTTTATTACAGTATTTTGTATTTTATTACAGTAAGGTAATTCACAACCTCAGAGAGTAACTGTCATATGCTTTATTTTTACTGAGTGTAATTATACACATGACCATTTCAACACAATCACTGCTTGCCATTTGTATATTTAAATATAAATATGCTGTAAAAACTACTAAATTATGGGTGGATCCCAAAATATAACACATAGATCATATGTTCAGATAAATTATTTATGTAGAACTTGCACTGAAATGCAAATATCCCATCCCTGGGAGCACCCAAGGCCAGGCTGGACGGGGCCTTGGAGCAATCTGGTCCAGTGGAAGATGTCCCTGCCCAAGGCAGAGGGTTGGACAAAATGATCCCTAAGGTCTCTTTCAACCCAAATCACCTGAAATCAAAGCAGGAAGGCTGGATCTAAAAGCCAACAACTTGACACAACTCAGAACTACAAACAAAAAATTCAAGAACCAACGAGGCTGCAGGATGAGGGCACTAAGTGCTCCCAGCAGCCAGCACAGCTCAGTGACAGAGAGAACTCAATGTCATTGCTGGGACTGTAGGCATAACTGTATTTCTTCTTCTGTTCACTGGAAAATGATTTTGCAGCATTAGAAATGGTTATACAGTTATAATTTGAGTTCTAGAAATAATTGAACTTAAAAAATCTGTTGTAAGTCAGAATTCCTTTGATTTTGAATTTATATGAAGTAATTACACTTAACATCAATGAAAGGCTAGATCAAAAGCTCTAGCATCAACAACTGGCTGCAGCTAAAATCAAAAGTAGCAATTAATTAAATTAGCAAACCATGGTACCCATTATGATTTAAGTTACCAAATTCATCAGCCTCCACAAAGGAGCTGCCAAATTACAGGGACACACTTAAACAGAGGGTTAAACCATGTGATCATTTTGGATACTTTACAGGTTTAGAATCTAAACTAATTATGTAATTTAATTAATTACTTGGGTTGAGTAAAAGCAAAACTTCTGCTATTTTTGAAATGTTGCAATACAAAAATATTAAAAGGTGGAGAGGTTTTTTTGTAAACTAAGGAAAACAGGAATGACTGGTTGTTTTCAGAGCACTATATCCAAAGAGTAGCGTGGTAGTATCTGTGGCAGGACCACACTCACCATTGAAGTGGCAAAGAAATTACATGTATCTACTTTAATCGAATTAGTAAAAGTATTAAACATTGCTATAACTGGCTAAATAATTCACTATACAGGATACATTTAGGGAACACAGAATTGGCATGGAATATTAGGAAGAACTACAATACTGATTTTTTGTCTCCTACAACCTTTTATTACTTCTACAGATAAGATTAGTCATTTATCTTGTGTAACATTTATAAGGAAGAGTTAACTGGATATACACAATATCAAACCAGAACTGCTTAAAATTACTCAAATATCCATTGAGGTATCATGAAAATACAGGGGTGATTATCCCTGCAAGTAACTCTGTTTGTCCCAGAGTCTGATCATCCCAGACAATGCAGCCAAAGGTGTGAAGTCAACACAATTTGGATTTTGCCACCTCCTCTGCAGCTTTCCCTGCACAGACACAGTTACCAGTCTGTCTTCAGAAGGACTCCTACCATTCTAAAAATACTGTCCCACAGCTGTTTAAAATTTATTTTTTTAGACCATAGCACCACTGTTTGGTTGTTTCCAATTTCTGAAACCACAAATAGTAAAAGTGTACTCAGTCTACTGCAAACATAAATAGCAAATGCACGCTTCAGCACTTTTAAAAGGATATGGAAATTGGCAACAAAAATGCAGTTCATGTTGAAAATTTACGAGGGCCCTGCCATATTTCTTCAGAAATACAATCAGGTAAAAATTAGGAAGATCTCTACCAGCTGGGTGGCATTTTTGTGTTTTCTTTACTTATATTTTTTTTTAACTGAAAGAGTTTCATTATGCAACTTCTGGCACTTGATAAAATAGAGCATGGTACCTTTGCTCAAACCACAGCTCCTTTGGTTATGTTTAGCATTACACAAACATCTTTCACCTTAGATATCCTCTTGCATTAGTGTGTTTCGTTTCAAATACTCTAAGGCACATTACCTTTGGACAAAATTATTTTAATGGCCATCAGCAAATGAGATGTACAAATTATTCTTTCCCTCCCCCTATTTTCACAGGTCATTTCAAAATAATCCAACCCTTCACAATTCTACTTGTGCATATTTGAAGCTTTATGCACATATTTCTATTAAAAGCTAAAGTAGTCCAATAATACCATATTTTTACATGGATTTCTTTCAAGAAACACAGCACATAATGACAAAGTATCATCTAGTTTAAGGTAACAGTAGACATGTTAGCAAATGTGATTACACTTTTTTCAATGAACATCAAAAGTCTGGAAACCTGAAGGAAATGTCAATATTTTTTCGCCTGAAGTACACTTCTTGAAAGAATTCTGGATCCCAAGGAATTTGATGGGAGTTTAAAGTCACTGGAGCTGAGATTTCAACCCTGGCCTGTGTAAATTCAAGTGAGCTCACTAAGAAAAATATCTATTTCAAGTGGTATTTGTGAACTATTTTCTCCTGACATAAATGCAACTAAAAGTAGAAACAGGTAATAATTCCTTTTGATCAAATATGGTCCACAGCAATAGACTGTTTCTAGGAGGGGTTTAACACCAGAAACTCGAACCTTTCTGATGCAACAGGATTAAAGGAAAATAATAATAATAATAATAATAATAATAATAATAATAATAAATCAGTAATCCATGAGTTCACATCAATTTTTCTTAAGTGTATACATTTTATGATGGATAAAGAATGGAGAGAAAAAATGTTTTATCTTTTCTTTCCCTCGCAGTCAAACACAAGCCAAAACCATATACAACTTATTTTGGATATATTCAACTCAGTTTGGGAATAATTTCTTTTGGTACAGAGGTAACTTACTACAAGCTTTATTAACCACACAGTTTGGAGGCAGCATAGGCATATATTTACTTTTATGTATTTTTATATAAAACTTGTACCAATTATATTTACTTATTACATATTTGTTTTTAAAACAGTTGCATACGGTTCTGTAGTTCTGCCTGCATTGACACTTTGTGTATTTCCTATTAACCCCGAGAGAATCACAGACATGTATGTACCTATATGCATGAATTTGTCATATACATTACAAAAAAACAAGCTGGAGAGAAGTCAGTCTCTGAAATAAAAATTTGTTCAACAGGCCATGACACACTGGATGAAAACTACACATTAAATATTCTCTTAGATATGGTTTTGGGGGTTTTTTTGGGGGGTTTTTTGTTTGTTTGGTTGTTTGTTTGTTTGGGGTTTTTTTTGTTGTTTTTTTTTTGCTGTTGACTTGGTAATATTTTTCTTTCCAATTTACTAGATCTGAAATACTGCATGCTTCTGACAGCAGCATACTGTGATTAAAGCAGACCCAGGATAATTTTTTCAGCCCCAAAAAACCTGGAAAAGGGTAAAAATGCTCTTGTACTGTATTCTCCACTGTTATGTGACACAAGTAAGAATTCCCAGGCTTGGAGCTGGAGGCTCAGGAGGGAACAAAACTGGGATCAGGAGCCTGTGAAGGCTCCTGGCTACAGCCATGGGGACAGGTCACAACCCTTACCTTGAGAGGTCACCATAGTAATTTTGTACTTTTGGTTTAAATCAATTTAAAATGAAATCAGCAATTGGCACTGATCTCTTATTTAGCCTGACTTGAAGATCTTTTATGTCAAGAGGGTCTTACACGGTTTATTTTATTTTTAGTGTTGATTAATGGAGACTAGTTTGTTCTTTTTTTAAACTATCTAATATTTTCAACCAAAAATTATGTCTTGCATAATTCAAAATAAATTACAGAACCTTTTCTTAATAATTAGGAATAAGCTGGTGTACCCATCACATGGTGTTTCTACAGAACTACCTGTAGTACTAGAAATTTCTTGGCTTGTGGGGAGCAGCAGGGACACTTGGCAAATGCTTTGCTACAGAAACATTGTGTTACACAGGTATTTTTCATTGGATAATATGCTTTGTGATGGAAAAGTTTCCCAACTTCTCATTATAAGAAAAATATTAGTTTAGAATTTAAACTGTTTGCAAAGTATAATTTTAACTAGGAAAACTCCTGCTGTAAATATAGAACTGGAATACTGTGATGTGGTTAACTGCACCTGCCACCCAACAGCGTTTTGCAATATTATGCAGAGACTTTAAAGGAAAAAAAAATATTTGAGAGATGCAAATAATGGCAAGAGTACTAATAAATGTTTGATTGCATTTATTTAAAGCAATAATTAAATTTTCTTTTAAAATAAGTTTTCCATCCAGCTTACTAATATCTACCTCTTCTGAATTTAAGTGCCTTTTGCACTTACATTAAGAATATTTAAATAAGTGGTTTTCTTGAAGGTCATCTCCAGGGCCAAGGCACACAAAAAATAAGTTTAAGACAATCAGTGGTTTGCTCATCCATTAATATGAGTTTAAAGCATGAACTGCATTTGTAAACCACAACCTTGTACGTCATAAAAATTTTTTTGAGATAGTAAAAGACACATCCTAAGCCCACTGAACCCAGAGAAAAAGATGTTTGATCCCTCTAACCATAATATACTGAACAAGAAAATATTTTAGTCTACAATCTCTATTTAAGTAAATTATACACTCAATCTGCATGGTGCAAAAATTTATACAACCCATACAAAACGATATGAGGATGTATGTGGGAAGCATCAAATCTTTACCTTAACTACAAAATATTATTTAGAAGAAATAACATAGCAGAAGAGTAAAGAAGTGAGATGCCACTGGAAATATCACAGAGTAAGATAAATGCTTCAAGTCTTCCTGATTTCTTAATGGGAAGTTGAGGAGAAAATACAGTGTAGAACCAGTGCAGGCATTGGCTTTCCCAATCCATTTTTCTAGGGGAGGTTTCTTAATGAAAAACATCATTTTTAGGAACTTCAGTCTTGATTTTTTTCTTGTTATCTTTTAAGAAGAAAAATATCTAATTCAATTACTTCCTTCAAATCACCCTAAACAATTAAAAAAAAAAAGCCAAGAGAAATCTCAATTTGTATAAGAATAGTCAGATACTTGGCTTCTAGAAATATGCCTGCTTAAAACCAGGAATTGGTCCTTTTTTGGATGCAGTATCTGTCAGCAATATTTACAGCTTAAGAAAGTAAGCTGTACAGTTTTGTTTGAACACTTTTCAAAATTTCCTGAGCAGATTCTTGAGATGCAGCAGGACAGTTCTGCAGCTAAATCTAAAAAAGCTGAATAAATGAAATTCATTTGTTGCACTGAAGAGCTCTTTGGTGCTGAACATCGCCATAACTTCCACATAATAAATTATTTCCTTAATTTGATGCACTTGAATGTGCATTCCTGGTATTTGTGATGTATGACAGGAAACAGCACTGCCACTAACAACAGGCAGCAGGCATGGATTTCCTAATTTTAACAAGATGCTATCCTAAAAATGAAAAAGCTCTTCCTCACTAGCAAACTCAGATGCAGAACAATTTGGGCTCCAGTCTTTCAAAGTCACCACAGGTCTGTAACAGCAAATAAGGAGAAGCTCATTATAATTTACTGGCACAGCTCCAAGGGTTGAAGTTCAGCTCATTCCTAGGGACAAAGCTCTGCTAACTCATCAGATTTTGCTCAATTTGAGCCACGTAAGCTCACCCATCCTCTCAAAAAGGAACTTTTCCACATAACATTTGGTCCATGCCAGGGCTCAGGGTACAAACACTGAGGAGCAGGGTCTGTCTACCCATCTGCATAAAGCCACCATGTCCATGACTGGGCTCTTTGAGTGCTGCCACAACACAAACAAATAAAACTGCACACAAAAACTACGTTAAACAACATTTAGAGTCACAAAAGGCTGCATTCATAACTTTGGAAATGTCAGTCTTAAGATGACACATATTTTTCTCTTTCAATGCTCTCTGCATTGACCAGCTGGTCCACAAGGCCCTGATGCCACATCATTGTCCTTCCATCTCAGTTTTAACCCCTAATTCAGCCAAGTGTGGTCCTTGCTCCATCACTCCATGCCTTATCCCTTCCAGGCACTCTCCAGCTTTCACAAATAATCGCTTACAATAAAAAAAAATGTAAGAATCCTGGGTTATTGCTTCATGTCATGGAGGGAAGTATGTTCTGCTGTAAACAATTTCTTTCTGTCCAGCAACTTCATACATGGTCTTTGCTTTAGCACAGTCCCATTCCTCATACAGCAGATGCTTTCCCTCCCCTTCTTTTAATCTTGTCTCTGTTTTAATCAAGGTAACCATTTTAACTTCCCTCCTGGTCCTGGAGCACCAAGAGGTGTCACTTACAGATTCTCTGAGCTGCCACAGAAAGCCCTTGCCAACACCCCATGAGCCTCAAACTCAAGAATCTCCATGGGAATTAAATAAATTAAATTAAATTCCACTGCCCAGCTGAAACCCTCCAGTGGGTGGGTGCAATCAGCTGTTATTCAGGACATCTCTCCATACAGAAAATATCAACTCAAATGGTTGCAGGGTGGCAGAGCTACTGAACCAGAGGAACCTACTGAACCACAGCAGGTCAAGGACCTGAATTCAGGCACCAGTGCTGATCCAATCTTCCTGGCACCATGGCTGAGTTATTTAGATTAACACATGGATGTGTTCCTGCTGTTTTAGATCATTTAAGAAACACAATAAATTTCCTAAGTGAGGTTGAATCAGGTATTTTTTAGTCAGTAAGAACATGCTAGAATATCCAATGTGAATGACAGGAAATATTTCACAGGATGAAGCAAAATTAATGTCTGGCTGATTTTCTTGGGTTTTTAATCACAGGCATCTTTCTGCCACACAGGAAGGAGTGCCACAGAGACATGGAACAAATGCAAGGAGCAGAAACTCTCCGAAATAAGTATTTTGTTAAAATGTTGGTCAGCAAACTGGTGGGTCTGTTGCTTCCTTGAGGGTGGTAGAAATTGCAGGGCATATTTAGTGCCTAATGCAGTGTGAAAGTATAGATCAATTCTATCTAATCAAGTAGAAATTAGTATTTAAAAATAAAAAGAGAGAGAAGAGTGATAAAGCCATGCAATCATTTAAGTACACTATTTCAGTCTGGTTTTACAAAACACTTAGAGAAATGCCTAGATCAAGTATGACAGTATTTTATATTACTTAAATTCACAGCTTTAATGTAGTACATGTTAAGTAAATGCTACTTTGACTAAATACTAGGAATGATGTAATCTATATTAAAATCTGTACTCAACTAACTCCTCATGCATTTACTCATTTCTTATTTCTTCTCACTTATGCTAGAGTTATTTTTTCAGTAATGAAGTAACACATCTCCCATTTCCCTTTTCCTATTTGTCTTTACAAATTCCATTAAAAAATACTTTCTTCTATTAGACACATAAAGCTTATATAAGTCAGGATTTCTGCAAAACTGAGCTTTTGAACTCATACTTTCAAAGATCTGTTAAGAAATATGTTGCTCTAGGACCAAAGTCTTATTTATGTGAGTTTGTGGCTTAACTGGCAAGTATTTTTGTGTGAGAAGCAGGGGCAGACAGTTTGTATCTTAAACACCATAATCCAGTTTTCAAATCATGTAGATGTCTGGAGAGGAATCAGTCAGTAAAGCAAATTATATTATATCCCACTGACAGTCCAGATACAATCCATAAAATTCATTACTATTACCCAAGACAAAAGAAAAAAAATATGGGAGAGGTGTGGGAGAGTCAAAAATATTTGCAGCTCACAAGATTGCTTAATCCAAGTAAACAGACTTCTATTTTAAAAAATACAAACAGCAGTTAGTTCTTGGTTTAAATGCAAAGGTGGGATATAAGCAGTAACTTGCTGCATTTTTTTATGTGAGGCCATGGGCTAACTGTTTCTGTTTTACAAGCTGCCAGCAGTTTGACCTCTCTAATTTGCTGGGAGACAAGGAAACAGCACCTCGAAAATTATATTTTTTCACTGGGATGAATATTTTCTCTCTGTGTTTCTTTTACATGAGTTTGTGTAGGATTTATTCACAACAGATTTTCCAATTCTTAGATAGTGGTCTCTCACCATGACAGCCTTCATTGATGCAGTAGCCAAGATGTACCGATAATTGCAGTCAAAGCTGCAATTTAGCCTTTTTAATTCAAAAGGAACATCTGAGAAGGAACATTTCTGCATGAATTAGAATCTGAAGCTAAAGAGTACTTTCTTTTCCTTCAGGATTCTCTTCAACTAACAACCCAAACTGCATTTACAAACTCGATTTTGCCTCTCCTTTCAGTGGTTTCATTTCAATGAAGACAAATTCACTCATTTTATTATTTTATAATAGGAATTATGAACACAGTATACTTCCGTTAGTTTATTCATAATGTTAACTTTAAAAATAAAACTAAGCTGAACTTCATGCATACAGAATATTACTTATCTTCTCTAAGATGCAGTGAAGATGCATAAGTCGGTTCCTTCTCTCAGTTCCAAATGAGAAACCAAGAAAATGCCATTTTTAGTTATAACAGTTGACAGAATTTCCACATTAAGGTCAAACAAGAAACTGGAAATTAGGTACTAAATATGCAGTGTTAATTTTGTGTCTTAACTATACTCTGACTCCAGTCTATCAGTAAAATATTGGAAGTTACTAATGTTTTTGCATTTTACAAAACTACTCATTGTTCAGAAGTTTTACAAATAGATCATTTTCCACTGGGCTCTACTTTTTCCCCTGAAAAAGCCCCCACAGCCATCATTTCAGTTTGGTAGTTTTTATGTATGTGCAGCAATGGGAAAAAGAAACTGGGAAGGAAGGACCTGGGTATGTCTTTGGAGCTCGTAACTCGTTCGAAAACGCTGTGAGCATCTCAGCACTTCCAGCAGTTAAAATGAAATTTATTTCCATAACACAAAAATGTTCCATTTTTGTGAAAGCAGGAGAAACCTCTTTAGAAACCTGGTAGCTACAACTGTAAAAATATTTTAAGTTGATGCAGAAGAGAACATGTTTTTATTCCGTAGGCTTGTATTATGGAAAGCTTAAATACAGATTATCTCATTCAGTAACTCCCCACTTTACAGTAGTAGCAATTCATTCTAATTGCTTGGGTAGCACACTCAGGAAAAAGAGTATTTTTCCTTTTCACTGAATAATGTTTCATGTTGGGTTAAATGCAGGAAGTTACACCACCGTTGGAATGTGATTGTCTGCAACGGCAGAGTTATTTCGTATTCATAGGTTTGTGTTTAGCTAAATATTAAAATGTTGGCCACTCGGCAATGCTTCTCAAACTATCTCTAATTCCTAACTAGCTAAACTAAAAAGAATTCTATCCACCTCAATCAGAATTGTTTTCAAGCGTGCATAATCATTTTTCACAGAAATTTTTTGCCTCCTGTATGGAGCGGATTATAGCGAATGTAATTCACACATGCTGTTTCTTATTCAGAGGAAAACACAGACTGAGGATGTGGAGAATTTCTGGCCAAATCTTCGTTCAGATCCAAGATCCACGGACGCCACTGTAATTGAGAGACATTCACAACCAGATAGCTGTAGACTTCGTTTTTGTTTAAAATAATACCTCTTCCACACCAGCTCCAACTAAAACATTAATGTTATTTAACTTCTAGCAAGCTGCCTTGAGCTGAACTTACAGCAGATTACAGATTCTTGGTTTTATTCTGTTCAGAAAAGGACACTGCTTAAAACCATATACTTACATTCACATCTAGATCATCTAAATGTGCTGCTGCTTTTCAGACTACTTTAAAATTACGTATAACTAATAACATTCTTCTTAGGGAATTCGACTTGCCTGGCAGTTCACAATGGAAAATGAACTATTCCTCCCGTACCTCAAAGTGCACACTTTACTCTGTAAGCTGTTTGAGCTCACTGTGCCCAGACTAAATATGCCTACTCACAGCACCCAGCCTGTCAGAAACCCCAGAGGAGGAATCAACTGCCCAAAAAGCAGCTTTATTGCCTTCAGATTTCAAAGAAATCCTGATTTAGTTCCGCTGTTCTGACATTCTGCTTTGTATCAAAAATTATTATTTTAAAAGCCACGTTTAAAATTTTATAATAACTAGGAAAATAGTGTTTGAATTATATCAAAACACGTAAAGTATAATAACGCCAGGAAATTTTATAAAAAGATGCAGACCTGCACAGTGATTTTTACTAGGGCTCTTCATCCATACTAGATGCTTATTTTAGTTTTTAAAGTATTATCAATTTATTTTAGTTTTTAAAGTATTATCAATTTCTAATTATTTATACCTCTAGCCTACCAAAAAAACCCCAAAAAAACCCTGAACCAAAAACAACCCAAAAATTGATTAAAGCACAAGAATAAAATTATTTCCAAGGTGACCTTATTTTAAGATTAACTCTAAAATAACAGAGCTGCTTCCTCAGCTATTCCATACACACTCCTGCGCTGCTTCTCAGCTGCACCAAAGGACACTCCCCCAAAACAGCTGCAGCTGTCTGAAGTCACTTCAGTCCTGTGATTTCTGATTTGAAAATTTATACAACTATTTACTAAATCCAGTATTGTTACCATTTTAACAAACTATTTTTACTACATTATGACTAGAAAATGCCCCTAAAGACAATCACATTTTAAAATTATTTTATCTGTTCATCCCGTTTCTGATATTGCACCCATGGAATCTTTATAAAATGTTATTTGCTAACATTTGTAATTTGCTTCTGTATAACTTTTAAGCAACAGAACACACATTAAGCTGCTGTTCAGATGCCAGAACAAGGGAGTGTTAGGCAGGGACTTCTGTTGGAGTAACAGAAGGATCTTTCCTCTCAGAATGCACAACAAAACCAGCCTAATACCCAAACAGTGCTTTCAGATATTCAGCTTCATATATTTCCAATAAAACAGTATTTAGAGTAACTATACTCCTTTCAGAAACAGAATCAGCAGCTTTTGACACACAGTACCCATGCAATAGCATTTAATACTCGGAATTCAGTAAGAATAACCTAAGGTGGGATCAGTTTCTGTGAGGAGAAGGGTGAATGATGGAAGGATTCATGAGCCCACATCTCTTCTGCATGACAGCATTTATAGAAAATGAAAAATAGGCTGCTTAAGTACTAATTTTCCACAAAAATATTTTCCTGCTGTAATAAAAATAATATAAAATTTCTTTTCTGAATTTTAGCATTATGTCTAAAGTACCAGTAGCTCATACTACCCTATAAGCTTGGCAAATGTTCCAGCACATGTTTGAATTTGATTTATTAAAAATTATTTCACAGGTACTTTGCTGAGAGAAATTAAATGAAGTCAAATCACTGAAAATTCCACATTGCTTAAACACTGAAATTCCACCTAGTTATTCCAAGAAGAAGTCTATTTTTTCCAATAATTTTAAGTTCCAATAATTCCCTACAATTTACTAAATTGTGACACAAATTAATATATTAATTCACAGTTAAGTAACAGAAAGAAAAGCTACATCTTAATGCTGATTGACTATCTTGTAATAATCATTACACATTTTTCCCCTCCATGAGCTATAAAAATAAAGTTTTAACTATTACATTTTTTAATTTGGATCTATAGGGACTCTATAATCCATTCTTAAACTGTGTTTTTATCACAAAACAAAAAAATGTGGTTTCATTATGAAGCCTCCTTTAAATGCTTTTCATCTACAAATACAAAAAACCCAGAAGCAGCATTTCTGAACTAAACATTATTATTTAAATAAATAGCAAAGGAAAAAGTACTTAAAAGCAAAGAATAAAACAGTACTTGAAAAACCAGTTTCTTCTTTTGCACCTCTTGAGAGAGTTAAGCTGTAAAAATACCTACAGATATAATAAAATACCTAAAAATGTATTTAAAGTTATTTTCCACTGCAATCAGCAACTTTAAAAGTGAAAATAAATGACATTATCACGTGACAGGCCAGCCTGAGACATGTAGCTTTAATATTAATTTGAAATGGTCATTTTCAAGGAACAGTTGAAATAACAGGGGCGAAACGTTCAATGTTTAAAGTACTGCTAGAAATGGCAAAAAAAGTGTCAATGGAAATTCAGCCACCACACAGTCTCTTCATTTTCCAACATCAATATACTGAAGAGAAGATCTCAACTTCAATACTCACATTCAAAAATTATGTTAACAGCCCAGAAACCTATGCATTTTAAATTTCTCTATTTGTTAAATTTGTTTTACTTTCTCGGCAGTACATTGCCCAGGCAGGAAAATAGAACTGGTAGCCTCTCAGTACTTTAATTTATGATGCCACAATTCAAATCACAGCAAGTAAGATTTCACACAGTCAGCATTGAAGTAAAATCTGCAGACACTAAATGAAACATATATTTAAAGAGATACCATGCACAAGGTAAACTTTTAAAATAAAATGAAAAATACATGCTCTTATAAATCAGACTAAAAGCATTAATTACAGCATGTTTGACTATGAAACACACTACCTAGTGATTTTTAAATTGTAGCATCTCAAAAGAAATTTGAGTTAACAACAACAGAGCAGCTTTTAAAAGGAGCCAGTTCTCTACAGTGGATTAAACCAGCAAAAACAAAAAAAAATCTTAGTTCTTCACAGTGGCCTCTTGTCTTCCAGTGTTGCACTGGCTCATTAAATTTATTTTGTCTTTGCCTCTAATAATTTTCTTTCCTCTGATGATTCCACACCAGTAAGATAATACTGTTCCCAACCCATGCCACCCCAGACGTGTGGGGCATTCTGGCAGGGGGGCACAAACTGGTTCCAAACCAGCTCCTACCAAATCTAAGAATATTCACTTTCAAACCACTGCTGGATAAAACCCAGCTCTATGAATAGGTACCACAGCTCCAGAATTCCATTATTTCACCACAAACACAGATGCCATGAAGGGTCAGGTTCTCAGTTTGGTACTGAGGACTTCTGTCCCTGGTGGCACCTTGATCCAGCTCTAGAGGATCAAGCAACAGAGAATCCTGAACACTCTCTGGAGCCTGATCCCCATCCTGTGGATGTGACAAATCCCAGGGATGCAGGACACGTCCAGGTGGCTGCAGTCCAGGCTGCAGCTCCTGCCAGAACTCCATGAGAGCACTGCTGAAACAAATGGGCATTATTAACAAAATAGCCTGTTCTACACTGAACTTTTATCTGAATAGAGGGCCAGAATTCAAGTGTCTCTTCCTAAGCCTGTTTGTAGGTAGGAGACAGATGGGAGACAGATGCCCACGTCCCAGAACAGGAGCTTTTGAGCATATGTTAAGGAAGTGAAGGTAAGTATGCTATAAACCACCAAACTAAGTACAACTATAGCACAATTTGAGTTGGAAGGGACCTCTGATCATCATTCAGTGTAAATTTCCACAGGGGATGATAAAGTATGTAATTTATAAAAGAACAGGCAGTCTTCAAAAGCTTATAGGGCTTCTTGCTGCCTGAGCCTTAGGTGTATTTCAGTGTCCAAATATCAGTTCAGGCTGATTAAATTCTACCTAATACTGAGCTTAATTTTTCATTAATGGAATCTGTACGTTCAGATACACTGACATTTCCCTTTTTCTGCCTTAAGCATTCTCTATGAAGGTCATTAATGCAAACCGTCTTCCTTGCACACTCGGGTGTCTTGCCATTGTAAATAAACATCAACTACAAAACCAGCTGCAATTTGAAATGCTCTACCTTCATTTCTAATAGAGCATAGCAACAACTTGTATGTTCCAAAATCCATCTGTCTTTATCCCTACTAGCAAACCATATGCAGTTCATTTTCCACCTAAACTTGTATTTTTCTGGCCGATTCTCTTCATCCAAGTTTTACAACTGCTGATGAATCCACTGTGTGCTTCTATCACTTCAAAGCATCACAGGTATTGTTACTTTTCAGCAAAAGATTTTCCAATGATTTACACTCACCTTCACATCCAAATTTTCTTTAATTGATTCTCACACTGAACTATGCTCCTGCAAAAATTTGCTACTCATTTCCTCCTGCTCAACACCTTCCTTCTGTCCTATTCTTTCTCCAGTACTTCTTATCTCTTCCCTTCCTAGTCCATTCTCACCTCACAATTTCCATGACAACTCCTACACAGTTTTACACTTAGGTAAAACTGTCTGTTTAAGAAATAATTTTCAAAATTTTATTTGGAAGGTTAAGTACAGATGATTCAGCAAGACTGAGAAAGTGCAATCTCCTATCCAAGGAGGATTACACTTCCTGTGAATGGCAGCCTTACATACTGCCTCTTTGTTTTTATCACCTGTTTTGGACAATTTTTACTAGTTAACTATTTAAAATGACAACATGAGTAATAAATAACCAAAGCTGTAAGACAGAATGCTCCACAAAAATCATAACATTATCTAAGACTTTTTACTTTGTTTTCTTTTAACTTTATCTTGGTGCTTAAAACTAATAGAAAAGGATGATCCTTACCTTGCCAAAAAGGTTTATAAATAAAATCCCAACATCTGCTGAATTGAAAGGCCTACATCATACACCACAAAGAAGATCATACCACAGATTTCAAAGTGTTTAGAAAAGCTAATATATCTGTTCTCCAGGGAAAACTGGGTAATTCAAATACCAACCAAGGTGCCCCAGAGCATCACATCCATCCCAGCAGGGAATAGATTATGCAGGCAAGCTCAGGTCTTTTCAGACTAGTTTTCAGATTACAGATCTACAAGCAAGAAAACAATTGTATTTAAAATAACAATCTGATTTCCTGCTGTCCTGAACAGCAGTGCAACATCTTTCTGAATCCTTCTAATCACTTGAAAAGTATGGCTGATTAAAAGATGCTGCAAAAAGATGAATGGAAACCCTACTGCCAACCATAAAATTTAACATCTTTCTCTACTTGAACAAATTCAAGCATGACAAGAACATAATTCAAGAAACTTTATAAAGCTAAAAAACTAAACTTCTGTAAACCAGAGAAATGTCAATATTATGAGATCATTTAACAACAGGAAGAGATTTCAGTCACTAATGCTATGTATAAATGAGCAGCACAGCTCAGGGTGACAGTATCTGGCCACCCAACAATCACCCAAGTTCAGGGCAGTTCAGAAGTATGTGAAGTATTTCCCACAACAACCTAAAAGCTTTCTGGCCACACACAGGCTATGTGGCAAAAAAATAAAAATATTAAGAAAAATAGTCTAAAATTTTACTGAACGGAAGTTTATAAATGTGTTTTATTAAAAAATCCTAATTGATAACATCCAAGAGCCTGAAATATGAGCAGAAAAAGCCATCTAGGAAAGTGACATTAACATGAGGGTGACATAAAACATTTCTCACTTTTTATTGAAATCTTCACTGAAAGTACTGGAATGTTATAATGAAATTTAATTACAAGTGAAATTAATCTGTAGTTATTATATGCATTCTAGCTATAAGGCAGGCAGATCAACATCAAAATACATTGAAATAATGCTACACTGGTAAAGGTACCATACACAGAATATAAAAATTGAAAATCTATTACATGAGAGACCTAAAACAGCATCTCCAAGTATGATTTTTTAATTTTTTTTCCTTTTAGAGTAAGAACATAAGGACTTAAAGCAATCATAAAATCAGGATGTTGGGGTTGGAAGGGAGCTTTCAGTCATGGCATCTTAGAATGGATGGAAGAAGTCTTAAAAGTCATCTCCTTCCAGTCCCACTGCCACAGGACACCTTTTACTAGTGCAGGTTGCTCCAAGCCCCCACACTTCCAGGAACAGGGCATCCAGATTTCTCTTAACAACCTGTGCCACCCTCATCATACAAATTTTCCTTATATCCAATCTAAATCAACTCTTTTTCAGTTTAAAGCCACTGCCCCTTATGCTATAGCATGAGGTCCTACTAAAGTCATTTTCCTTATTAGCCCCCTTTATATACTGAAAGGTCACAAAATAAGGTTTCTCTGGAGCCTTCTCTTCTACAGGCTGAACACCTCAAATTCTCTCTTTGTCTTCAAAGGAGAGGTGCTCCAGCCCTTTGAGCATCTCCTCTTCTGGATTTGCTCCAGCAGGTCCATGCCTGTCTGAGCTGAGGTGCCCAGAGCTGGACAAGCCCTCCAGGTGGAGTGGAGAGACAGAATCCCCTCCCTCCTCTCCTGCCCACGCTGCTCTTGGGGCAGCCCAGGATACACTTGGCCTTCTGGGCTGAGGGGCTACAGCAGCAAACTCAAACAAGAAGAAAGGCAAAGAGAGGCTTAGGATAAAGAAACACCCATAAAAGATGACAGACTGGTAGATAGGAATAATTGTAAAAGAAGCAGATTTTTTAATATCAAGAAGTAATCACATCTTGTTACCTGCCCAATTACTTTCAGGAGTGGCCTGTAGTACAGGTAGAACAATAAAATAAATTTGAATTCCTTAAGAGCTATGCTTAGAAAGATTCATGCTCCTCACCTTTTTTTCTCCTTTCTAGCACTTCAAAAGACATCTTTTCTTTTGGGCTGCACATCTTGGAGCATTTCTCTGTTTCACAAGATAACTCTGTTCCTCTATCTACATTTCTTTCATTATGTAGAAATAATGTTCCTGGAGAACCACAATTGCATTGACTGTTGTGATCACACTTTATCTTCCTTCATTTTCATAGAATTCCAAGCATTTAATGGCCAACAATGTATAGCAATCTTTATTTTTCCAACGTTAAAATCTAAATATTACATTAAATACAAAGCCCTATGTGACAGGAGCTAGCATGTAAAATTGAAGGGTACTATGAAGATATTAGATATTAAATTGTCTTATACATATTTATAATTAAACAAGAAGTCTTTAGCAAGCCCTAATTCTAACATACAATACACATGCCTGCTAGAATATATAATCATATTCTTCAGCTACTTTTAATGCATAAATTAAGTACTCAAATTTTGTTATAGTTTTACATAGTAGCATGAAACAAAATACATCCATATTATATATATAATGGATACTATTTGTTTCCAAAATATGTTACTGTAAGTGTATTACAAAATACACCAACTTTGGAGTTTACCAATACTTTTACTACACATATGCAGACGACTTCCTTTTCTTTGTTGAGACTTGCAATTTGAAAGTTAGGACTATATTTATTTTCTTCTCCATCCATATATATTTCCTATAACAGTATTACACTAACTGTACACAAATGGATAATTTTATTTGTATGTTAAACCCCTAAAAATATGTTTCTAGTTTAGAATTTGTTTTCTAATTCACAGAAATGCCTTGTATTACCTGCAGCATACATTAAAATACACCAAAAATATACTTCTACTACTATAGCTCACATATGGTTTTCTGGATTAGCCAAGCTCCTCAGAAAGTGTGTAAAGATACCCTGGTTTTGTCAGCATTTTATTAAGTGTTAATAAAAATTAAGCTACAATGAAAAAAATCTCTATTTACCTTCATAGGACAATGCCCTCAATAAAACCACAAGAAGTGCAGGTGCCACAAAAGATCTCCACATTTAAAAAATACTACAAATATTAAGCTTTCACCCATGAAAGTGCATTAATGTATTGAAAATGTGGAAAATTTTGTGTCTAATGTTTTACAGAAGAAAATTTCCCGTATTTCATTTTTTGTAATTTTCTCAAGTCCACCAATGCTGATTCATTTAATTGGTTTCAAACAAAACCAGCAATCAACACTGCTGAGTGCTGATTTTCACTTCAAGCAGGTATTCATACTCATCCTCAGATTGTGGTACACTCGCTGAAAATAAAAACTATTATTTCAGATCTCTTAAGTGTTTGCTTAATTAAATACCTAATCAAAACAATCTTCCCAAACATGCCACAGAACTTCCAATTACTATGAAATTCTCTCTGTCATGGAGTGTAATATTTCTGTCACAGAGGCTATATGTTAAAAACCAGATTATCCCAAAATTCATCTGCAGGACTTATTTCACATCGTATGAAGGAAACCTTTTAGGAAAGAAAAATCTCTTACTTTAGGATATTGTCTCTGTCTTAAAATTCACCACACACATGACTTGATCAAAGAGGTCTTTTCCCCAGTTATTGACCAACATATTCCTGTGTTCAGCATCTAAAGGGGAAAATCTAACAACCTGTGGTGTACTATTATCCACTTAAACTCCAGTCCAGAAACAGGCAATGCTACTATAAAAATAAAAGTAGCACTCTTGATTATCTCACACAACCAGAATGAACAGAAAACTTGAAAGTACTTCCAGGGTGGTTTCCAAATATCCTGATGGAGACTATTTACAGGTTAGTTAAGACTTTATTGAATGCCAAATTTTAAGGAATAGGAAAATGTAAATAACTGAAATGTAGCAATGGTTTTCCAGATAATGATCCAAGAATGGAAATTTTGAATAAGCCTTTAAATACCAACATGTTGATATGTATAAAATATAATGGGCTCTAACAGCCAGTACAAAAAGAATGGAAAAACGTAATCAAGCTATGCTAAATAAAGCCTCTGAAGTAAGCAAAACAAATTTTACACAGCCTTCAAAGGGATGCGTAGCAAGAAAGGATCTTTTATTCAGATTTTTTTCAAATAAACTACGTCTGGTTAGAAAATTCAATCAAGTTTAAAGTTTTGTAGCAACTCCTCTACAGAATAACTGCATAATACAAACATTTCTAGAGAGCATGTGATAAGAACTGATGATCACAAACAGGAATTTTCATTCAAATATTAAGAACACTGACCACTTAAAACAACAAATCCCTCACAGAGTTCTATCATGTATGGAAGGACTGAAGGCCCCTAGTTTACATCAATATCAATTCTGCATCTTCATTTGGGGTTTTCACCTGATATAACACAGCATCTTCATCAGTGATGTGTAAAGATATAGCAACATCATTTCTTTTATGTTTTTCCCCATTAGAAAGAGTCAGGGTTATGGATTCCAGTTAGCAGAGAATTTGGGACAGGCTTTGTCAAACCATTGTGTCTTTGCAATGGAAGAACTTTGCTGCTTTAGAAGAATTTGCTGTGGCCATGGATGGTGATTTCTTGTCAATAGATGTTGAGCAGAGAGAAACAACCAAGCACTACCAAAACTGGAATAGGAATTCAGAAAACCACTACCACCACCACTGGGACTGAAAGAGTAAAATGGTCAGGGGCAGATCTATCTGCACAAGTACTGAAGTGTTAAATGCAAGGTATTAAGTATTACCAGAATAAAAGGTAGTTTTCTGAAGTTGGAAAGTGAGAGAGATAAGTCAGATACAAGAAGAGCAACACTGTTTCTCAAAAAAAAAATCGCATTCCCATCGTTATTCTTGGTAGTTTATTCTGGCAGAAGTTCAGTCTGGAGAACTCGAATAAATCCTCACTGTTTGCATGCTAGGAGATAATAAGAACAAGTGCATTTCACTGTTTGGCACAACAGTTTAATTTAACGTGCCAGATTTGGCAGAACTACATGAAATGTGATTCCAGGAACTGACTGCTTGGAGATAATTCACAAAATCCCTTGAGAGAAGGAAGCCACATATCGAGCTTATCAACAGTGTGACTGATCCCATAAACAGCCTCAGCAAAGGCCTGGGTAAGCCAGTCAGTGAAATGGAATTATTAGTGCTAAGGAGCTGCTCCAACTTCCCAGGGCATCACCCCCACAAAACAGCAGCAGCAATTAGTGCCATCTCGTTCTTCTCTGCACAAGGATATAAATCACAGTTACAGAGATAAGCCTTACTGGATTATTTCCTAATTTTTATGCTTCATTTTGTAAAATTGATACTCTTTTAATATAGCATAAAACCCATTTAGGATTACTTTCTCCAAAATCAAAACAATAAACATACATGTTAATCTTAAGGCAAAAAACTACTGTGTGCATAGATTATGAGCAATTTTGGAATCTTTAGAGCCAAGAAATTATCACCTATCAATGATTTAATATGTCTGCATGTAAGAATGAAAAGTCATTTATTACTTCTGAAGTTTTTTAATGGATTTTTTTAAAGGGTCTTCTACTAGTTAGAGGAAAGCAAAGAAGTATTGAGACACAGAACTAATCTTATTTCCAAATTCTTTAATGGAGATGCCCCAGTAATCCATTTATTCCTTTCCGTTTTAATCACCATTTCTCCTGTCCAAGAATGAAGGGAAAAAAGCTTATAAAGGTACAAAACTTAGAAATCTATTGCTCATAGCAGTCCAAAGGCCTGATACTCATGTATTTGGCAGTTTCTTACTCTTTCATTGTTAATTTTATGTAGCCATTCCTACTAAATGACAAAGCACTTTGAATTCTGTTTTCTTGTAGGTTTTGCTGGCCTCCACACTAAAAGAAAACTGAAAAAGAAAACTCTATTATTTCACTTTAAAACAAGTGTCATCCAATAGAGCAGGTGATACATGGATTAAATTACTTTCTTGAATTTTAGAAATGAAAATTTGAGCTTACATAGAAGCACAGAATAGTTTGGGTTGGAAGCAACCTTATTGATCATCAAGTTCCAACCTCCTGTCAAGGGCAGGAACACCTCCCACTAGACCAGGTGATTGGATGAAGTTTGTAAGAGGCACTATTTCACTTCCTTAAAAATAAAAATTGGAAAGTTCTGCTGAAGAAAAAAAACCCAACTTGTATCAAAAAGCTCCTGCACTTTGCATATACTAAACATTTAACCCAGTCAATCAGAAAATTGCTTAATTTCACTGTCTTCAAAGCTGAAGTAAATGGAATTCTGTGCCATACAAGTGATTAGCATTAACTTGCTCAAAATTCAGCCAAATTCCATAAAGCCAACCACTGATAAGACAGCATCTTGAATTTCATTTGGGGAAGTAGATGGCCACTGAACAACTTTATGAAGCTTTGATAAAAGATTTTACTTTGTGCTTACAGTGGTACTTTCTTGTGTGGTTTAATGAACAGGCTAGAAAGATTTTTCTTATGCTAACTGCATTTTGAAAGTAAACACTGAGATTTAGAGCATTACAGGTATTTTTAGGGAATTTATACAATAAGAAGGTAAGAAGAACACATCCTAAGTGTAAAGTATTAGGCTCTTTTTTCTTGGCTTACAGCCAGCATCCTCCAATTTTTAAAAATTTGACTCAAATGTTGATGCGATTTGCATAATTTAAAATACCTGTACCCACAGACCCACTGTGAGAGTCATACTGTAGTTTCTTCACATGGTCCAAAAACACTGAGTAGCTCCCACAACACTTTCATCCATTATTGTCAGAGTACATTCCTCTGAATTTAGCCTACTCAATGTGAGCTTGATGACCTTTTCATTGTTTAAAAAAAAAAAAAAAAAAGAAAGGCAGAAATGAAGTCAGATCTATATTAACAAGAGTAGGAAGTTATGCACTTACTCTGCTCAAAGCAGACTTAATAATTTGACTGGGATTCTGCAACTCATCAGCCACTGATACAGGACAAGGCAAAATTGATTTTTTTATTCTCTTTTGGTTCCACTCAAGTTCTGGTTGCTTTATTTATCACACACCAACTAGACCAACTAGTGTTTCTAGACTGTCTTACAGAAATAATAGATAAAACCCATCAGCTCTTCCAACCATCCCCCCTATGCAAAGATCATGGAATTTTTATAACTGTTTCAAGCCATGCTATATAAGCAGGAAGAGGAAACCTACAGAATTACAGGGCTTGCTGCAAGCTACTCCTCAAATTTTCGATAGGTTCAAACAGCAGCTGGGTAAACTCACCAAAGGAACATTCACTGACAGCTACTAAAAACAAAGACAGCTCTAGCTCAGGAAGTCTGAACTACGCATAGCAAGAGGTTAGGAAAGCATCCTCTGGAAGTATCCCTATATTTTTCCCCTTTTCTTACATTCCTTCCTTGAGGTCCAGTGTTAGCCAGTACCACAGATGCTAACAGTTTAAATGAAGCTTTGGTCTGATCCCAGTACAAAGTTTAATGGTTTTAGTGTGGATGCCTCAGGAATAAAGCTTAAGATTTCTAAATCCTGCCTTTTAAAGTAGGATTAAAACCTATCATTAAGGTATAATTTTTTTCCTGACAAGGTATAACCTAGTTCATAGGCTTTCCCAAAATTGTGTAATTGGTCACTACTGGTTTATGGTATTTAGTGGTATTTCTAAGCAGGAGTAAATCCGTGTTTTATTTAGTTTAGTGCACTTAAGCTCATTTATCATTATGTTCTTTCTTATAATTTAGTCTCTCCCTTGTACTTACCATCTTTTTAAAACAAATTATGTAAACACCAAAGCCAAGTCCTAAACCTGATTTGCATACATTTTCCAGTATTTTGTTATACGTAGTTTCATTATTACAGATAAAATTTAGAGTTCAGATTTGAAGGTCATCGTCCCAAGATATCTTTAGGTCTCTCAGTTCACACTGACACCCAAATAATGCAAGGAAACTGGCTAAGATTCTCAAATGTCCTAAAAACACTGAGTTTTGAACTATTGCATGACCAAACAAATTGTTTAAATGCAAGCACAAAACCAGAGCCTTCCATTCTCAAACAAAATTTAAACTTTACATTTATTACTTTAGGTAAATACTTTACTGAGCTTTTGAAGAATCTAGTACAATATACAAAGAAAATTTGTTAAAATTGTTCTGGAAACTGACACAAAACTAATCAAACTTCATAACGCAGCACCAAAAACCCTTTTGTACTGTAACCCAATTTGTTAAAATTCCAAACTCTGCATTTGCAATACAGTATTGAATCTTCTATTTATTAAATAAACTGAACTACAATAAGCATTTTATGAATTTGAGTCTAAGGTATTGCTCAATTTTAAAGTGTGCTGTAGAGATAAAAAACAAAACCCAGCAGATCCCAGAAAGGGACCTTTAAGGATTATAGGCTCATCTACCAGCTCAAAGTTCCAAATCTAGGATCCTTATGGATATGAGCTTCTTTCCCATATAGATGAGGAGAAAGAGAAAAAATACTCCTTGAAGGACAGGTATCAAGAGGATTGGGCCAGAACCTTCTCAGTGGTGCCCACCAACAGGAAAAGGGGCAACGGGCACAGTGTGCTGTACAGGAAGTTCCATGTCAATGTGACAGAAAATGTCCTTGCAGGTGACAGAGAACTGGAACAGATTGCCCAGAGAAGCTGTGGAGCCTCCTCTGGAGATATTCAAAACTTGCCTGGACATGATTCTGCAGAATCTGCTCCAGGTGAAGCTTCTCCAGAGCTCCCTTCCAAACCTAGCCCTCTGGAGATATTCCATCACACCACGGGGTTAGGACACCCACTCACTGAATTCATGTGTACCTGAGTGCCAGGAAAGGACTGTGGTGTGACACCCACGGCTGGAAGAGGTGCCAAAGTGACACCTTTGCACAATCCTGTGTGTCAGTGTGTGGGCAAAGGAGAAGTGACAGCAGCACTGCCCCTGCAAATGCCCCAGATGCTGATACCCACCTGGCAGGGATGAGGGAGATAAAGGTGGCTGGAGGAGCATCACACTGAGGGTGTGACACTCTGCAGGTCTGAAAGCTGTACAGAGTCAAACAGGGAATTAATTCCAACGCCAACAGCTCACAGTATTTACACTCCAGTTCTGGAAAAATAGTTTAAACTGACTTCTTCGTACTAAATATCAAAATCCTCCCATATACTAGAAAAACTCTTAATAAAGGATAGGTTAGCTCTCCATTAATATAGAGTTTAAAAGTAAGAGACTGAAAAATAAAACCTGATTCACATTTAGTCTAACCTAAATTATTTCTCCTTATTCTCCATACTTGCGGAGCAGGTTATGCCAACTACAGCAGGAGCATGTTGATGTGATTGACCTCATTTTGCCTCTCCCTTGTACTCACATGAACCTGCAAAACAGCAGTCTCTGCTCTCACATGGCATCAACATGTCATAGAATCTTAAAATTGCTTTTAAAATCTGAAAAAAAAAAGAGCCCTGAGAAAGTGGCTGTTATTTCTGAGAGAACTGTTCTCTCCTGATGTTAAATTGAATTAACCCTAGCAAAAACAGCTAATGATATATATAAAGCTGATGAGAAAACACCACTAAGGGCAAAGAAAAACATTTTAAGCTTCAACTCATACTTGGGAGCTGCCACTTCAGAATACTTTCTTTCAAAGTACCATTTTTGGAGACAAATCACAAACCAAAGTTTTAGAGCTCACATATCAGTTAAATATTCATGTGTAACTGAGATTTTCACATTACTTTTAAAACATGGACTAGTATAACACCACAAAAATGAAGATTAAAAGATGGCTACTTGTTACTACATTTATTTTCACAAGACCATCAAATTAAGTTTACTAGCTGCATTCTTCCCTTCCTGATTATCTATGAAATCATTTTCCATCTCAGTTCCCTGTCCTCAAATCCTCTTCAGAAACAGTGAATTCTCTTAGCAAGGGTAAACTCTATAACAATAAGAGATATAAACATGAAACACTTTACAGAAGTTCATAAATAATGGTCCTTCTGTTGCTCTTGGTTGAGCTACATCAGCAGGACTCACTACAAAAAGCAAATGCATGAAAAAGGATAAAGGTCTCTTTTCCATGGGCCTGAAAATATTCCAGAATTAAGCTGACTCCAAGGTATAGAAGCTATACAGTGACTAACTCACCTTTGCTCTTCTCATCCTTAACTCCATTTCTGTCCCTCATAACAATGATTTTCACATCTGATTTTCCATATAGTGCCACATTTTCTGGCAATGTTTTGGATTCAAGTATTCTCCTCACCACCCTGAACCTCTGTGGAAGTTTGAATGGATAACCTCAGCCATCAGAAACTTGCCACATATAGGTTCCTGAAATGTTCATTTCATGTGTAGAATTGTTCATGTGCAGAGAAGTGGAAAAACACTCAATATCCTTTGAATGGATATCCCAATATCTGGAGAGGAACATAACCAGGAGACCAAGCACTGCTTATTTACAGTGGTGTCCATCTCACCATGATCATGAGACCTACAGCAACAGGATCCATGGCTGGTTACCATTTACCCTGAAGAAACTTAATACAGGAAAGAAACCTGAAAATTAAATAAACAGGAGAACCAAATAGAAAGGAAAGACAGGCATATAAATGCTTCTTATTTTTGCTCCAAAGGTTTCTCTCCATTTATGTGGTCAAGCAACAGTTCATAAAGATCCCAAGATTTTGGGCTTGTATTTGTACAGATTCATTTCCTTTGCTTCTCTCTTTGAACATCTCCTCTCTATCCAATTATTTAATAACCTTTACTTCTGTTAGAAGGGCATTTTAACTTTGCATTTATCACTAACTCTGCCACACTGGGAATGCCATTTCTCTCCTGGCCACAGTGAGATGTGACTATCTGCTTAGCCAATAAGCACACTACTAACTGGGATTTAAACATATGATTTACATGAAAATAAATGATGCTCCAAAACATCATTTACTCCATCACAGCAATTAGCGAGTTTTAAATGGTATTCAAATATTATTTATAAATTAAAATTATCAATAAAAAATTGATATTACATACTAACAGTCAACACCTTTCCTAACAAGTATTAATCCTACTGCCAGCTAATTCTCTATATCCACCAAGTTTCTGACTGCAAAGGTTTCTTGGTTTGGAAAGACAGGTATGTGTCAGGGAAAACTGGAGCTTCCCTTGGAATGGAGAATGTTAAAACCCCCTCCCTCCAAATTATTACAGTTCTGCAATTAGGAGCTTTCAGGCAAAAAGATGGCAATAGGAAAACCAGTTCTTTACTAGGAATATTAAAAAAAAAATAGAAGTGCAGTAGTACAAAAAACAAACAAACAAACAAACAAAAGTCCTAGAAAACCCTGACAGAGTCAGAGGTACAACCTGACAGCCTGGTGTCAGGGTGTTTGAAGCAGTCCAAATAAATCTTCCTGGAGTAACAGATGTTTTCTGTGAAGTAGAGATGATCCTGTAGAAAAAAAGGGTCCAGTGCTGGCAGAATGGGTTCAGTCTCCTTCCGAGAATTCATCCGGAAAACCAGATGATCTGGGATCCCTGTGCCCCCATTTTATCTGGGTAGGGAATGGTTGGCTCCTCCCACTGGGTGGAGCATCTCCCAGTGGGATGAGGTGATGTTCTCAGTCCTGTGAGAGCCTTCAATGGCCCATTCACAGGGGATGTCCCTCGGAGGAGGATGGGTGGAGGCAGAGATAAGGAGGCCCTGCCTTATCTGGTGTTATCAGGTGTCCATTAACAGAAGGCATCTGCCCTCTGCCCTCCCTAGAGTTACAAGAGATAAAGAACAATATCTCCCAACTGGTTTCAACAGATGAAAATCGAATACACACTTGTGGTTACATTTTTCAACCCAAGACAAAAGGAAACCTCGAAAGTTTAAGTTTTACAGGCATGTGTTGGTAATAGAACATTACACAGTCACAGCTGGGAAGGAGGAGAACACAACATCCAGTCCTAAGCCTATGAAGTCAAGTTCCATCAGAAGAATGGGTGAAAAAATTTTCTAAAAAATAAGAAAAAGTCTTAAACAATATAAGGCAATAAAACATGTTAATGTTCATCTAGTCATCAGTTCTAGTCCCCAGTAATCTCTTAATCAGAACTAACTTCAAACATAGCACATGCTGCTCTGTATTTATTTCTGTTTACCTGAATCAGTATTTCTAGAAGGGGTGGCAAAGAACTGCTTCCAAACTATTAATTCCAAATTCCAAATTATTAATGTAGCTGTTCAATGTCCCCTTCACATCACCATCTCTCCAGTAATGAAGACAAAATCCAGTAATTTTCGCCTTGCAGGATTTATTGTCAACTAAATCTTGTCACAGCTGCACAACTATAGGAAACAAAACTGTCAATCCCAAGCATTGCTTATGAGCATTTTGGCAATTTTCTGCTTTATTTTTTGTTTTAACTTTTCCACGCTGAGGTACGAGACAGTGCCTGACCACAAACCAGCCAAGCAATGCAATTATTTGGACTATTGGTAATAATCACGTCTGCATAGCTGCAGTATAAATAGGTAATTACACAGGCAGGATATCCCCAAGGCTTGGGAAACAGCATTAGTTTTACAATATGAATTTAACAAGACAAAACTTACTCATGATTGAAAAAAAAAATTCAAGGAAAGCTTAAACCTTGCCAATTATAACTGAAACACTAAAAATATATCAGGGGCAAAGAACAGAATGTGAGGACAGTGATGACAAACTGCTTTCAAGAACACAAGGCTACAAAGGTATCCCAGGGGTACAGAGCTGGAGAGATGAGGTGTTCAGAAGAGCTGGCTTCCTCCAAGTTCAAGAATGGTCCATCTCAACCAGCAGCTAATTAAGGAAAGGAGGCAGAAAATATGTTTGGATGAGCAAGGAGCTCCTAACTTAATGCAGAGAAAGAAAGAACAGCTTGGGAACTTTGTGACCTTCTCATTCCAACCCTCCTGCCATGGGCACCTTCCAGCAGACCAGGCTGTCCAAAGCATAGGAGAGCTGGAAGAAGGGAGAAGCAACCCAGGAGAAACAGATAAGATATTGGTCAATCAACAAGCCAAAGCCCCGCTGGAGCCATCTGATAACACAATGGGCATGAGCTGAAATATAGGAAATTTCATTTAAACATAAGGAAAATAGATATTGTTTTACTTTGAGGGTACTCAATGTCTCTAAAAGGTTGCTAAGGATGCAACGTCCATCCTTGGAGATACTAAATATCACAACTGGACACAGTCCTGAGAAACTCACTACAGCCAACCCTGCTCTGAACGGGCTGATTGAGCCCCATGACCACTGGAGATTCTTCTCAACTTCAACTTCTTTATGATCCCACTGGCACATGCTGTAAAAATGGTGGGGTTTTGATTTAGTTGGTCTTTCTTTCCCCAAAAATAATTATTCATCACAGTCTATATCCTACAAACAGGGCAACAATGAACTTTGCAAAGTTCTCACAAATTTAATAAATAGTAGTTAGGGTTAATTATTACCCTAATTTGTATCAAAAAGGTCACAAAATAAAAAATAAACCCCTTTACTTACTTAGCTCTCTAAAGCACAGAAATCTTTGTAGGAAAAAAACAGAATACAGTCCATTTAGTCTCCTACTAGGCACAGAAAGTAACATTTATGTAAATTCAAGAAAGAAGACCAGACCAAAAAAATATTCTTGTCCCAATAGTTGAGTGAAAGATGGCCTAGCCAACTCAAATATGTATAAAAATCATTTTTGTCTGCAAGTATCTTATAACCCACCAGTCCCAAAGAAAGACTTATTAATCCAAATACCTGTATAAACCTGCAATAAAAGTAATGGAGTAAGAGTTACACCTTTCACATATTTAAAAGGTGTTCTGATTTTTCCTAATGCTGCAATTCCATTGATTAGCACCAATATTTATCAACTACCTATGACACAAAGAAAAGAGAGGGAACAAAAATGCAGGACATTTGGTGCTAGCTCACCTTGGATCTACAAAATCTAAAATAACTTTACACAACCTTGGTCTGTTTAACAGCAGCATCCTCAAAAATTACAAAGTGAAAATGAACATAAAAATGTAGAAATGTATTGCTCCTACTCTAATGATATAAATGCATAAAAGCTTTCCTTTTATCTTCATCAGTTTCTCCTCCTAGATTTGCAATAATTAAGTAATATTTAAGTTGATAAATATTACACAGTTAGTAAATTCACCAGAATGACCAAAGTTCACTACATGCCCTCCAATTCTTCAAGCGCAGCTGGACCCTTCAAGAACACTGGCATCGCTACATGTTCTTATATGCAGGAAAATATTTTCATACCCCAGAAGAAAATAGATGATTAAAAAAATGCATTCCATCTTATCTAACTTGAAAAAATAGCAATGGTCAGAGGATTGAGAGTTAAAAAAAAAAAAAAAAAAAAAAGAAAAAACAAAAAACAAACAAACAAAAAAAACCCAACCAAAAAAAAAAACCAAAAAAAACCACAAAAACCCCACAACAAAAACACAACCAAAAAAAAAAATCCCAGCAAAAATAAGAACTTAACCCCATGGAGCATTTCAGCATATATTCATAATATATGAATATTATGGGTAACTCCATATAATAACTCCATCTCCAGGCTAACTGCTATATCAGGTCTGTCTGATATCCTCTCAAGAAGTGGAAATAAAAAAAAATAACTTACACATGATCATCTATCTGTCCTTTCACCAAGTGCATGCATGAATTTGGTGGGTTTTTTAAAACCAGAAATTGGCATTGAGTATCAGCCTTTGTTAATAAAAAAGGCCACACAAAGTTAAGAAGTTAAGGCATGGAAAATTACTTCATTTCTGTTATTTCTTCCAGCAAACAGAATTTAAAAGATCCTGAAATGATGATCCTTAAGAAAAAAACAAAGTCGAAGAATTCATTGGAAAATACAACGAAGTTAAGAAATGAAACTAGCAATATGGATTTTGTTCCTGAAACAAACACACTCTGCCCAAGTTTGCAGTTTCTGCCTGGAGCTCAGGTGCCCAGTGTGTGTTAGGAGATGGCAAATCAGTGAACACACTGAGGGTGTCTGTGCTGTGCCTGGCCATAGGGACACCATTCCCTGTCCAGAGCTCTTGGCAAGCCCAGCTCCTGCTCCGGGCTCACCACACCACAAATTTACTGCCTGTGTTTTTCTATCAACTGAAATATTACTTAATTATTGCAAATCTAGGAGGAGACACTGATGCAGATAAAAGGACAGCTTTTATGCATTTATGTCACTAGAGTAGGAGTGATACATTTCTACATGGATCCAGCAGAGGTGTAAAAACCACTCCCAGCACAGATACAAATCCACAGCCAATGCTCCCCACAGCCACTCTAAACTTATCTGAGCCTGTACTTTGTTACAGGCTTGCAGATGAGTTCACATGGAGAATTTAAATTGCTATTAAGTGCTGCTTCAAACCCAAAATCTTCCTGAAACTCTGTTTCATCTTACCCGTTGCATTTATACCTAACACCATTTAGAAAACCAGATCAAAACCATTTTTTAAAGGAAACCAACTTCCATAAAACAGATTTTACAAGAATTTCTTTCTTGCAAAATTACACATGTAATGTACAAAAACCTTGCAAAAGAACAAATTGCTCTTAACAGACTCATTTTTGTTATATTTTTAAAACCACTACATTGATACTTGAATAGTTTCTGTCCATAGACTGACACTGTTCTGGGCACTATAAAGAGAACACAAAACTGTTGAAGAAGAATTGCTTGTTATGATCTTTTTTTCATATTAATTCTTCTAATTTCTACTGAGAAATTCAAATCACCTCAGAAATCTTTAGAATAATCAGAGAGAAATTTATTTGATTATATGAGTTTTAAATATCTTCTGATATTTCTGAAAGTTGAGCACATGTATTAGCAATATTGGTAGTTATCTATGCTACTGAGTTTAGACTTTTAAGCACTGAAGAGTTTTGATTTGACAGATGTGAAAGGAATTACTAAGATACCAAGCTCTACCTGACTACCACTTCCCAGCACTGAAATGGAATCACAAAATATTTTTTTATCACTTCAGTCGTAACTAAAATATTCAGGATAAAAGCAGTATAAGCACAAGAAGCTGTTAAATGATGGGGGGAAGAGAGACCCTTAAACCCACAGATTTAAGCTTGAGCATGCTATGCTGAACATAAAACAACAATTTACATGAACACAAATACACTCCTAAGTATTTCAACATAGATTCAGAAAGTACTGAAGGAATTCAAAGTTCCAAGGGGGCAATTTTGTCCTCTTTCCCTCATCTTCTCAGTCTGAGACATGAAAGTGACTGGGAAAAATACTGTAGTTAAATCACACAAAGAAACCAATTATAGGTTTTCTTCATGTTCAAGAAAAGTTATTTTTCCTGACATTTATGTATTCAATTTTTAGCTTCTTTTACTATGACTACAAACTCCATCACGTAGCAGATCAGCAGAAATGCTGCAGCTATGGTACAATGGCTTTTTATGGAACTGGGCACTGCCCAATTCCATAAAAATGTAGAAATAGTGGTTTAGTAGACATAAAGCCCTTCTTATTAAGATGGAAATAGCCAAACACGGTAGGCGTCTTGCAAAACTCTGTCCTAAACTCCAGAATGTGAAAATTTCTCTCATGGGAATTTTCAAGATTTAGGCTTTAGGACAAAGAAATACTTTTCGATTAAAAAAAAAAAATCCCACTATAATTATCCAAATGGGAAAAAAAACCTCAGAGCAGATTCGAGAACATCAAGGACTTCAAATAACACTCCAAATAAGGTGCTGATCCACACCTTTTAAATATTTGTGAATATGAAATTTACCCATTAAAAACTTGAAGAAAATAAAACCAAGATTTCAAAGCAGATTTTCAGAGGGCCTTAGGGTCAATATTGAGTTTTTATGGGGCCACCAGGCTCTGCCTCTGCATGTATGTGTGTGGCATGGAGGTGGGTAATAGAAAGGAATCTGTGGAACTAAATAGATTTCAGGTATCTTTAAATACTTATTTATGATCTCCAACTTCTGAGAAGCTGGGACTGTTGATACAGACGGGAGAAAAATGCTGGCTTCAGAGATGGAGTGGGATGGAGCTCTGATCAAAAGCTCTTCAGGATAAATATAAATATTTAATACTGCCTTCCTGAAATTAGCATCAACTACCACCATAAACTTTCTGAAAGTGTTAGGGCAACAGTTAACCCAAAAAGTTCCACCTATGAATGCAGAAAACCAAATGGAAAAACATTAACATCAACTGGCAGTACCATTTTGGGACAAAACACAAAGATACATTCGCTTTATAGGGAAAAGTTCACTACTTTTCCTTAGCCTGGTGACCCCAAAATATCAAAGATTAAAATGTACTTCTTAGTATGTCATATAAATCTCAACAGTTTATGCTGTTCCTTATATAAGTGATTTTTTTCTCTCCAAATTTTGCATTCAAAACCCACTACATGAGCCCATACATCTGCCTGCTCTAAAATCCTCAATCCATGTTGCTGTTGGTCCAAAGGTACAGATACCACATGTACAAACTTTGCCATTTTTTAGTATGGATTTTGTATAATTAACATTTTGGCAAAGAAATAATTTGTGGTGTGATTGTTTGGTTTATGAAAAAAAAAGCAGAAAGGAGACCTAAAGATGGAATTGAATGTTTCTTGTTTTATTCTGCTGAGACCTAAAAATTCCTTCTTTCCAGGTTTTTCTCCTTCCCTCATGCTTGTTTTTCCTTAATCAGTGTGTTACAAAGCCAGTGGTCACCAAGTAGCCTCCAAGGGTTTGGCTCCAATTAACCTGCACTTCACACATACTGCAGAAAGAATGCAAATTGAGTGTAAACATAATCACGTACCTTTCCACTGTTTCATTTGGAGCTAAATGACTTAAAATCATCAGAAAATCAAAAACATTCCAAAAAAGAACGTGTCCAGCAAGTTTGCTTCCATTTTCAAATACAACTATACTGTGTACAGACTATTTCAGACCTGCATGGAAAACAAAGACTGGGCAGTCCTTGGAAAATCATGGAACTAAAGCCATTGCCCAGATAATATTCAAGGGAACCAGATCGTTCTCCAAGCAAAGTCCTGAAAACGTTCCTCAGGCACAGAGAAGGTTAATGTGGGTAATGGATTTGTAGAGAATTCTCAAAGCCTGACAGAAGGCTCACGTAGTATGTTATCTGTATACAAACTTTGAGATAAAAAAATGAGAGTAGAGTTGGCTCCTTAAGAATGCTTATAAAGGGCATTGTACATTTTTAATTTTTTTGAACTGCTCCTTGATTTTCATTACCCAATTGTTAGTCATTTCAGCAATAATCTGCAACTACAGCCCAAAGAGAGATCCCCGATGTTGAAGCTAAACCGAAGTAGATTCCAGAAGAGAGCATCAAGCCATATCATGCACAAGAGCATACTGACAACTCCACAAGCAGAGCAGTAAGAACACAGATGTGAGCAGCACAGAGACCAGAGTTAATGCCAGACATGCTATGTCCCACCTGTAAGGACTGTGAACCTCGAGTTTTATGTGAATGTAAGAAGTGTGGGAATTGTTTGTTTCGTAGAGCTCTTTTGCAAAAGTGTGCTTTCCACTGTGTTGTGTTATATAGTCAGAAATAATGTATTCCCCCACTGGATTCTCAAAGGTGAAATTACTCCTCCTTAAGACAGTCATTTAGTCCCCAGGCAACTTTGGGAAGTAACAAAAGCAGAATTTGTGAGTTGAAATACATAGGAAAATCTTTTGCCAAAAAAATACCTCACAAAAGGTATGGGGTGAAATCGAGTGTTACACTGGTGTTTGCTAACTTTGTTCACTTCTTGCAGAGTAGATTTAACTGTGGAACACCCAAAAACAAATGTCAGCCTGCCTTAGCCAAGGCAGCAGGCTCACACACCATATGCATGTCCAACTCTAACCCAGAAAAGCCTTTTTCAACCTGTCTAATCAGTGTGCCAGTAAAAGATTGGCCAATACCTATATATTATGATCCCTTGACCAAAAAGCAACTTAACAGTAAGCCAGGTGAGGTTGCCAACAGGAGCAATCCTGTAATTGATCGGACATTTGGACCAAAAAATTTTCTAAAGCATCTTCCAAACCTCAAGAATCGGAAATTCTTGGTTCCTTAGCCATGGATTTGTGTCTTCTATTTTCAAATACCAATTGGCAAGAGAATGATCCTCTGAGGTACAATGTTACTCCCAATTAACCTGCTTACAGAAACTCAGGTTTCTGGTGAAATTACTCAGATAGCTGGGGTAGACTTTTCAGGGCTGACCAATATCCATGGTAATTACCAAAAGGATTTTGGTTCATTTGTGGAAATAGGGCTTAGCAAGGCATTCCATCATGTCTCCAAGGTGGTCCATGCAGTACTGGACAACTTACTGTGCTAGCACCTAGTGTTAAAACAGTCATTAAGAAAAAACATAGAGGAGAGAGATTTATCCATCAATCAGAAGAAAACTGTAATAGTGATTTTATGCCCTGGAAAGCTGCAAAAAGGGTTTCAGCAGGTTTGTTACTACCCCAGCTTAATTCTGTCATGACATTGAAACAATTAGATCAGGTTGGATGTTGGCTGAGTAAACAAAGCAATGCCACATCCACTGCAATCAGTGATATTGGCAGATGTCAACAGTGTTAGACATGCTATCCTTCAAAATCAAACAGCAATTGATTTCTTTTTTACTGGCACACAGACATGGTTGTGAAGAATTTGAAGGATTGTGTTGTATGAACTTGTCTGCCCATTCCAAATCCATCCACAAAAGCATACAAAAGCTGAAAGATTTAACATCACAAATCATCAGAGACAATGAATCATGGTTGGATGATTTGTTTTGCACCCTGGTTAGGGGAGCTTTGCAAAATAGGTTTATATGCATTGATTATTACAGTGACAATGTCAGTGTTAGTGACTTTGTACTTCAATGTGCACAGTAAATGATGAACAAGGCCATTGAAGGGGGCTTTTCTGTTCAAGAGAGAGGGGGAAATGTGGGAAATGGATCTACAGAGAATTCTCAAAGCCTGACAGAAGGCTCACAGAGTAAGTGCATACACTATGTATCTGTATGCAAACTTGGAGATAAAAAATGATGACTTAGAGATTCCAAGATTCCATTGAATAGGACAGATATTGTTGAGAGAGAGATGGAACTGGAAATAAGTTTCAAATGATGGCCTTGCAAACAAGACTAGGTATTTTGGAGAAATCAAACTATGAAAGATGCATTGTAGTAGGACCCATGAGGGGTAATTTTATATGATTTGTTTGACAGCACTAGCAGCATTGTGTAGCAAAAGCTGATAGGTCAAGAAACTCTTATAATGTTTTGGAATTAAAAAATAGTTGGCTCTCTGATTGTGATGGCGCAAGATTGCAACATCTGTATCATCTCACCCTTCACATAAGACTGAAAATGAACTAAAGGTTTTTAAAACACCTCTTAGTTGCATCTCTGGGTCAGAAAAGGGTATAATCTGACAGGATTAAAGTGTCCAGATTAGAAGAAACAAAATCATACACAGTGTGAAGAAAGAAAGATGAGCTTCACTTTTTCTTGCTCTGTCCCTTACTTCTAAAATATCATGGATCATCATTCCAAAAAGTCTTAGAAGTACTTTTCCTCTTGTCTTCCATTCCTGTATGTAACTGTCATTCAGCAGCTCTTTCCTTTGCAATGCATAAGAAGTTACTCTATTTATTCACATGGGATCTTATCTGAGTTTTATTCAAATCAAGTAATAAGAGATATTTTGATCATCTGATGATCAAAAAGTGTCACCACTAATTGACCCATATTATCATTCACAGGCCAGCTTCTTATCAAGTGTAAGGTCATTCACTGGTAAATATCGTAAGCGACAGATGGGCAACTCTGACACTTTAAATCATAGCCAAAGAAAAAGAAATTTTCTATCCATTCATCCAATTTAATTATCTTCCAATCCATTCATAATTAATCCTTACACATTGAAAGATTATCAGAGCAGTAAACAATCCCTGCCATAAAACAGTCCTGGCATCTGCTCAACCTCAGAATGCTACAACCAGCATCAAAATTTACCAGGTAAAGGCAAATTAACAATGTTAACAAACACTGAGATGCATTAAGCAGCATCTCAGAATAAAAACTCAGATGGAGGGAGAAACTCATAATATTAATTGAAGGACTGTATTTCCAGTACAGTATCTGGGGATCAAAGTGCTTTCTGCTACCATAACCCACATTGCTCTGAAAGGAGGTGAACAGCAACTTTATGGCCAAATTGATCTCAATACACTTCTATAGACCTTGTCAACAGGGAAAAATTAAACTATAACTCATGTTACTCCTAATGGATTTCACTTCACAAACAGTCTGATGGTACTTGGCCAAGGAAGCTATCCCCAGAAAGGGGTATGTGTCAGGGAAAATGCTGTTGGTCCCTGGATCAGAGGATTATCTCCTTCCTCAAACTCTTCTGAGTTCTGAGTCCATGGAGTCAGAATAAAACAAGGCCAGTAGTGCTAATATACAGCATCTACTTATAAAGACAAGAACTAGCCAAACAAGTTACAATTTCTCTGAACCCCTTTCAGAGGAATTTCAAAATAAAACAAAAAAAACCCTCATGCTCAGAAAATACTGGAGGAGATTATGCCTGAAGATTATGTTGCTCAAGAAGCATCAGAAGAGAGCAATTCCCTACAGCAAAGAAAAGAAAGTCATGCTTAGAGTCCTTCTTCACACTTCAAGAGATTTATCTCTGTCACAGCAAGAGGCCAGCCCAAACATCTTCTCTAAGAACTTGGTTTGCCCTTGCTTTTGCTCCAACATTCCATCAACATAAATATTTCTCACATGCCATTACACAGAAATGTGAGCACACGTAACTGGAAGTGTCAGTCTGAAATAATTTCCATGTTAATCTATAGACACAACTTTTTATCAAGTTAAGAACAAAAAATTTTAAAGAGCCAGAAACAAAGGTAATCACTTCTAGACAATAATGTCTCTTCCTGTTCAAATGCAGCGTCAGAAAGCATCCTCTCACTCATACAAAATAAAAATGGAACAATTTAATTTCAGTCTGTATACTGCCTGAAGCCTACTTTCTGATCACAAAGAAATACATTTATTTCCATGAACAAAAAAAAAAAATCAGATTTGTTGACCTTCTCCAGCAATGAGGTATCAGAAAATTAAATCTTTTCCTGACAGAAAGTTTGATATTAAGGCAGGTGGCCAGGATAACTTATGGTATTAGTGAATGCAGCTGTGATTTTTATGGCAATTTAAAGCAGTTGACTACAGACTTAACAGAGAATTTCACAGATACTTTAATCACACTCTCTTTTTCTGTTGCATTCCATTGCTGGGCCCTGGTTTAAAGAATGTGATGATCCCTAAGAAGAAACATTACTTAGATTTAACTACATAAAATGGATCCAGAGAATGTAAACAAAGTTCCCTTTATAGTAACCACAATTTGATTCTATTAAGCCCAGAAGCAATACATATGGGCATACATCTGAATAATTTACTTTGTCTTTGGAATTCCTGCTCCACCTTGACCCCAAGGACCTCTCTTGCAGTTCTAAGACAACTCAGCTTAGCTAAAAGAAGAAAAGGAGTTTTTCCCAATATCTCTGTTCACATCAGAGTTTTGAGGAATGCTGAAACTGAGATCTCATCACATTCTGGTTTTGCTGGGAAATGAGTCATGGCTGTTCTTAGAAGTTCCTTCTCCACCTCTCCTTTTTTCACCTTCTTTTCCCTTGACATTTAATCTATATCTTCCTTTGCATTCAAGTCTTCCTTCCCATTCTTCCATCAGCCTCTGCTGTCCTATAACCTCCCTCTCACCCTGTTCCATCTGCACATATCAATAAACTTGTTTCAACCTTTGCCAAGGGTTAAAAGCTGGAGACTGGAAAACCTGAAGATGTGCTAGGTTGACCTTAGTGGCAGCAAAATATTCACACAGCTGCTCTGTCTGACCTTCTCCATATCCACACTGCCCCCACAATGAGATGCTTCTGTTCCTGCATCATCCAGGACAAGAAAGTGATTTAAAACAATGTGGGTTACCTGGAAAAGAGGAGGGCATTAAAACAAAATCAGTTGGATACATATCTCAAAGTGGAGCTACATATTTCAGAGAAAGATACACACCATACCTGCAAAACAGGTAATACTAAAAAGAAGTTTAGATTTAGCAGAGATAATTCAGTTTACAGGAATGCCCTCTACCATGATAAGTCAAAAATGTTTCTGGTTACCAGCTGTAAGAGTAGAAAGTTATTTCACTTCCCTACACCCTGTTGATGTAATGGATATTAAAATCATTATCCCAGTCCCAGGATTATCTTGAACAGATAAGACAAGTTAGTTAGTGACTACAAAATCAAGCAAAAGAGAGAATCCAACTTTTCCAGCATGGAAAAAAACATCAAGAGATTACTCAATATCCTAATGAAAGTATTTTTCATAAATAATGGTACCTCAATGAAAAGTTCTGCTTACTGTGTAGAAATAAGAGATGAAACAGGCTGGCAATGAGAGGAGCAGGAGGACACAATACAAAAAACCAGGGTATCTGACTGTAGTCACTGTACTGGAAACACAAAGTATTTGCAAAGAGGAAACACTGCTTAGAAATCATTAAAAAATCAGTAAACAACTTAGAAGTATCCCTATTATTAAATTATACATTTAATGAGGTTTGCATATGGAAAAATCTCAAGAAACAGCAATTTCTATAAATTATTTTCTTTTAAAGCCTAAGATTGAAGAGTGTTTTCACATAAATCCAAGCAAGCAACAACATACATAGTTTCACTGTGAAGCAAAATAACAAGCAAATTAAATAAGAAAAAATATTAGCAATATATATACAAATACAAGTTTCTAAAGTTCCCAGTTCATTTATTAAAAACTGTATCAGACTCAATCTAAAAGGATTCAGAGAGACCCTAAAGTATCTTGCAGTACCTAAAGGGGGCCTGTAAGAACACTGAGGAGCAGATTTTTGTAAGGGCATGGAGTGAAGCTGCAGGAGGAAAGATTTAGATTAGATACTAGGAAGGAATTGTTGAACTGTGAGGGTGGTGAGACAAAGGAATAAGTCTGTGTAGTGGGTTGAGAAGTTTTGTCTGCCCCACCCCATGTTCAAGGCCAGGCTGGATGGAGCTTGGAGCAGCCTGGGATAGTGGAAGATGTCCCTGCTCATGGCAAAAGGTTGGAATTTGATGGTCTTTAAGGTCCCTTCCAACCCAAACCTTTTTATCACTCAAGGATTCTAAATTTAGCAAGAATTAAACGTAACAAATTAGGCTATCTAAAAAACTCAACTTCTATCCTTCAGAAAGTAGTTCTCCTCATTCATGTAACTCTCAATATCTGTAATTCTGTTTTTTCAATATTAGTGCCCATATTTAGAAACCTAAATGGACTTGGTCTAATTGGCAGAAGTGCTGAGCATTTGCAATTTGCCTTGAGACATTGCCAGAGCTCCACACCTATGGAAGTCTTACCATATTTCTGTGGATATCCAAATATGGATTTATCTCTTGAACTTCAGGCACCCACAACTGAAAAAAAATGTGGCTTTCATTTATAATTCTATTATTATATATTAATTTTTTATTGCTTTGATACTGTAATTGTAGTTATTACCTCAGCATCTCTCCTGCACCATGCTTTCCTAGGATAATGACTGGTTTAAATGTCAGTGGACCAAATTGTTTTCATTCATTCCAATATTCCTTTCACATGTTAATACTTTTTAAATTAAATCATTCCCCCTAAACTGACATCACAGATTTAACAGTTACTTCCTGATTAGAGAGGAGAGGAAGATGAATAAGTCAGACTTTTCAGATATGTATTGGAATTTTTTTCAAAGTATACCTCTTGAACCCCAAAATCCCAACAGTTAAATAATTATAAACCAGACAGTTCTTTACACAGAAGTTTTATCATATAATTATGATGCTGATCATTTAGAACTATCCAAAATGTCTCCAGCATTTTTAAACAGCTAAGCACAGTTATTTTTAAAATCAAACATATGTGCTTTTTTTCTGTTTATGTCTTCGGAAAGAACATTCTGTATAATGAAAAACATGACCAAATTTTTCACAGTACATCACTATAAAACCCTATAATTGACTTTTTGGGTTGGTTTACTCTATATCTATTTTTGTCCATGTAGAAAACAGCAATGATGTGGTGAAAAAACCAAAATGTAGGTCCCATTGCAGGATAAGGCTCCATCCTGATTAGCGAAGTATCATGTTTTTCCTGGGAAACATGCCCATTTTGTGAAAGGGAATTCAGTCCACATGAACCTCCTCTTTAGAGGAGGGAAAAAAAAAAGGAAAGAAAGAAAACCATCCTTTCAAGCAGCACAGACTGTAGTGATTGCTCTCAGCTTTGGTTGAGCAGGACTCAGAGCCTTTCCATTAAACAGAAGGCAGCTCTGCTGATTATAGAGCTGACCCAATGTGAATTTTCTGTTTTTAAACAATATTATTCAAAGTTTAACAGCTCAGATTTGCTCCTATTTTTATTTTACTTCAACCTGAAATGAAAAAATGTTTAATATCATCTACTTTCTTCTTCTCAGAAGAAATAAACTTTCTAAAACCAATGTGAGAATATTGTTTCAACTGCTACTGAGGACAACAACGAAATTTCAATGAAAATCAACTTGAAATAGTAACTCAGAAAAAATAAGTATCTGCACTAAAAGAATTTTTCATCTTAACTATAATCTGCCCCAAAAAATAATTTTGATTGTGCATTTTATTTTACAAACTATTCTCATTCTTCTTGGAATATGGCCTCTAATTTTTATTGTCACAAAATTACTTTCATGCCCCAATCACAGAGTACAAAGGATCTGTGCAGACACATTTCCAAAGGAGCTCACATGCCAAAGAAAAAAAAAAGATCTACAATAATCAACTTTTTTCAGAGTTAATTAAAATAAATCACAAGACATTAAACTTTGACATAAAAGTTTGAAGGAAATACTGTTATCTTGCAAATTGTTTAGCAGCAAGATATGCCATAATTGCTCTGAGGTAAATCTTTGAGAAATTGAAGATGACATCTAAATCACAAGCCTGGTAAAAGGGGAGCATACCATCCACAGGCAAAAAGAGAGGAGAGCCTTACAAGGAAAGGTAAACCATTCCCTCAGCTCAGAGCCACTAATATCATCACTAATATTAGATTCTCCCAAGATTTCAAAAAATTAAGGGTATGATCACAAAATCAGAAGTTCCAACAAACTAAGAAAGTGTTGGAAGTCAGGTATAGTTTCTCTCTTGGGGCAAGAGTCTCTTCAATGGGCTGCCCTTGGATTTGTAATATCTCAGGAGATGTTCCTTCCCCACCAAGCCTCACTGAATTGCTTCCACAAGCAGCAATGTTCATTTACAAAAGTGACTGCAGGATCTGCTTCAGAGATGAAGCGTGATCAATATCTTAAGGCCTTAGCATTGACTGATTGATTATTTTCATTTCTTTGTGTTATTTTTAATTACTGAAAGAAAAAGATGACACAGATTACCCTAACAAAATTTAAAATTCTAAGCTGTATTTATTTAACAAGCTTTAATGGTATGAACATGGTAAGGAAATGTAACAGAAGAATAAATTCCATTCTAACAAAACGATAAGAAAAGTGGTTGTACCATAAGAAAAGAACTAGATCAGCACATTTTAAAAGAAGGAAAAAAAACCCAAGCATATTTGAGATTAAGGTCCAGCTACACAGGTTAGAAAAGGAGCTTTGAAGTCAGTAACATCATTATGCACCCTTCACACAAAAGAGTGGAAAAACTCCTTTAAAATTCTGCTCCACAGACAACCACCATGTGACAGGGACAGCAATACACATTTATGGCAAAAAGTCTGGTGGTGACATCCAAGTACCAAACTGCATTTCCTGGCCCTGCTCTCCCCCAGTTTCAGTGTGAAACACCGTGGGTGATGTTTCTAGGTAGGGGGAGAAATACCTGAGTCAGCCTCTGCTTCCTTCCACGGCAGTGGAGAGGAACATGTTCTGATTCATCTGACTGATTTTAGACTCTTCTTCTCAAGAGAATCACTTCCTAAAATTACTTGTTTCTCACTGCTGGCTATGGAAAGAAGGTTACTCTTACTCGCTCAGGTGCATATGCTGACAAGCAGAAATGTGAAGTTAATGAAATGAATCCCTCTTACAACTGTTCAGCTATAAGTGAGCAGGAAGAGGAGATTCATGCCTGGTTAACACCAGAAATAAAATGTACTTAAGAGTTACAACAGAAGTTTCTGCCATCACTGAGAGATTTATCACTGAGGAGGGACATGGGCTTTAACAAGACCCATCCTCTGGTCCAGGGAATACTGTAATGAGAACCAGCAAGGTTTTGACATTCACTGTCTTGGAATTGAAGGCAGCAAGGAGCCTTCAGCAACAGACCCAAAAGGTTTTGGAGCTAGAACTGCCCCAATGTTTTTGAAATTCTATCCAACTTTACGAGGTTAAAATATTCAGAGTAATAGAAGGGTTCAGAGGCAAAAAGCACCAAATGTTCCTCTTCATCCAGGAGAAAGACTGCACTCAGTTTTGCTCTTCTACAGGACACATTTCTGTTGGAATTCACAGCAAAAGCCATTGATCTGTGGATATTCTCAAACACTGAAAACAGCACAGGCACTAAAAGCAAATCTCTCCTTGTTGATATCAATGTGAAACAACAGTGTGGTGGATAAAATACCAAATCACTGAGTCGACATGTGATGGAAGGGCCATAAGTCCAAGTGCTACAGAGCTATTCCCTCTGTCCCTGCAGAATTTTTGATGATACCACCAAAACCATGAGACACAGTATTATATATCCTAGCCCTGATGGAAAGCTGAAAGACTTCACACAGTTGAATGAAAGAATTCCTAAATTCCTGTTATATATAACTTATAAACTATGTTTGTCAGTCTGTAACTTAAATACTGACTGATGCTCAGGTGGGTTTTTTCCCCCTCATGTGAGAAGGCCATTGCACAGCCATCCCCTTGCACAGTTCTTACAGTTTCTTCCTAAGCAACCAGTTCTGGTCCTGCTATAGGCAAAACAGTGAAATACACAAACAAGAGACTCAATATGGGTTTTTTTAACAAGACAAAATCCTCCCAATTAAACACTTTGCTTACATTTTAACAGAGTTATTTACTTGCTACTTCTAGGGAGAAAAACCCCAAACACATATTTGCACGACGCTTATTTGGAACTACTAATGATGCTCCACATATGCCAATATCATGCTAATTGTCTGGCTCAACCCACACTCCAGGCTTTTCCAGCAATCAGCAGGCACATCTGGATAAAGTGGTTTCAGTTTTACATCCTTTCAAAATATTCACACTGCTACAACAATTAAGCAAATGAAAAAATGTAACAACTTCTGGCAATATCAAAACTAATTTGCTGCTTAAGAAGTTTATATTTGCTATTAGTTCATACTACTACAGTAACATCAGACGCTGAGAACACCTATAAAGTCTAGGCATTGAAAAAAATGTCATTTTCCTTTTCAACAGAAAAAAATAACTACATTTTAAATGTCCTTGTCCACTACTTTCACAGAAAAGCATCATACACTGAGTAGGCAGGTGGTCATACAACAAAAATTTTATGCTACCATCCAGTCCTGGAGACCTTATCAAAATATAAAAATAAATTTGTGTTGATCTGAGTTTTCCATGCCATTTGGAGCAAAAAAAAAGTAAAAAAAAATCAATGGACCATCTTGAAAACTTCTTTGGGAATGGGGTCATTCACAGGCACGAAGAGGAGGAGGAAGAGCCTAAAGGAAAGCCTGTTTTACTACAGGTATTCCATTTTTAATCTTAGAATAGCAGAAAGGAAAAGCAGCCCAAGTACCTCATTAGCAACTGACAAAAATGAAGTTTTTACATAATCACCTGGTGATGCAGAAATCAGTCAGACCACAAAACTGCTACTCTTCAATGGATGAGAAAGAGAAAGGCAGAAACTTTTAGCTAACAACTCTGGAAATAATCAAGATTCAGGGAAAACAGGTCTGCATTTTATGCAAGTATTAAAGAACCACTGACAATATGTGTGGTCCTTCTGAAATCCTCAAACACAGTACCAATGTTTTGAAGTGAGTTCTGAATATGCCTTAGATGAGATGAGATACATTTGCAGTGATCAATCTTTCAAAAGAAGTCCTACTAGATTTGTCAGTTTACTGTGCTGAAATGTCTGTCAAATCAAATACTAAGTGTTTGAATAGTCTCATCATAAATCTGTGACAGTATGAGGATAAATCAGTCCAGGTGGCAATGTGGTAATTTTTTGTGTTTCTACTCCATAAAGAGATGTATGAAGTTCACCCTCAGGCATATATAGAAGTGTCTGGTTGAAATCTAAGATGATAAATGCTGGATGCAAAACCAAAAGAAAAGAAAGATCTCAAATCAGGTGTTTAATGACAGTTATACACATTAAGATTTCAGTACATTTTGTCTGTTCAGCATGTTAAGACATTACAGGCTATCATCTATGATTTTATATGTTGAAATGCTACTGGAGCTTTTTCATTATTATGCACACCTTAAGGCTTAATGTTTTTAATACCTACGGGTGACATGGAACCAAATTTATGCCCAAAGAAACTCATCAAAACATACTCCTAGGAAAAAAAAAAAGTAGGATAAAATATAAATAAATATACAAATTAATCCTTCCCAAAAGCCAATTCATTTTAGATGAATTAATAGAATGTTAGTAGCCTTAATACCATAGGTATTGACACAACTTTCAGTGGTGCTATATCCTGCACAGAAGGACTGGCAGAGGCTGCCCAGAGAAGCTGTGTCTGTCCCATACCTGGAAGTGCTCAAGGCCAAATTGGACAGGGCTTGGAGCCACCTGGTCTAAGAGAAAGTGTTGGAACAAGATGGTCCCTTATAACCCAAAACATTCCATGATTCTGTAATTTTTGGTTCAGATTATTTAAAACCAGCATTTTCCAGACTTTTTGAAGTAGTAATTGGTTTTAGAACACATAGAGGATAGCCACATTGAGGACAGTCATACAGCTTTCAGTAGACCAATTCTTCCAGGAAGACCAGGCAAAATCATTAAAAGATCAACAACTGGAGCACAAAATATCACCACAGAAAAAGGCTTAAAAATGTTAACAAAATAAAGATGAGTTTAAATGGGAAAATAAAAAAATCAGAGTGGCAAATCTGATAAAATGAAACTGGGAAACATCTTACTGTTTTTAAAATTCACAGTGAAATATTAATGTGTGGATGATCAGTAAATTACAAAGATGGTAAATACTACTGAGATTAATACTTTTGAAAATACTTCTACAGAAGTATAGCCCACTTACCTTTACAGGCATAAGCAATTGAAGTTTTTAAGTCCCTGCACCTTGATTTTACAGCACCTCCTAATTTACACACTTAGATCAAATCTTTGAAGATTTGGTGACTTTCCCCACAGTAATACCCTGGTATATAGCATCTCAGCACTGTTATCAGCTCATCTACACACAAACCCTTCAGAACAGGGATCTGCTCAGAGATCAACTTCTTTCCACAAAGGCCAGTGCTGAATGCTCAGGGAAAACCCCTGCTTGGTTTTCTCTCTAACAGACCTAAAGTGTTGCCTGAGGTTATGCCTAGACAATTGTGTTTTATAGCTATAGATAAACTTCACCTCCATGATCTTCTCTTAACCTTCTTTATTTAATTAATTAATTAAGATTAATTTAAAAGCTACAGTAATTTTTGGCTTCTTCAGTGCCTTGTTGATGAATTCAACACTTTAATTATGCACTGTTAAAAAACTACTTCCTTGTATTCCTTTTAAGCCTGCCATCTGATAACTTAATTAGTGCCCCTAGTTTTTGTTATGAAAAAGGGAAATAATTGTTTCTATTCACTTTTGCCACATTGCTCATAATTCCAGATTTCTATCACATTCCCCTCCCACTTGTGTCTTCCCAGGCTTTTAGCACCCTGCCAGTTTAGTGTCTCCTCCTTGCACAGAATTCACTCAGTTCTACAATATTGTTTTTAATAACTGGATGAACACAACAGCAGAACTGTTAGTAACACTGTTTTGCTCATATACTCTCAATTTCTCTAAAATCCAATCAATTTTTCACAACTACTAAGCCTCTCTTTTAGAGCTCTCTGGTATGAATCTTCTTCTATGACAGTAACAGCACAGAGCTCACGTGGGTTTATCAGCAACAGATTTCACCTCTTTTGTCACCCATTCAGTTCTGTGCAATCTTTGGGTGACTTCACACAACCACCATTTCATTCTCTAAATAATTTTGCCATCAGCTTTCTGGCTTCTCCAGGATGGAAAAGTGAGGATTTCTAGGATTTCTAGGAGCTGTCCTGTGCAGGGCTAGTAGTTGGACTTGATGATCCTTTTGGGTTCCATTCAGCTCAGGAGATTTTATGATTCTATGAAGATCTGTGGTAGACCTTGCAAGTGACTTTAGTGCAAAAATTAAATATTTCTACCCTTAAATGTCTCCTCTTTTCTTTGACTGGTGTCTTAAAAAAAAGGATGTTTTCTTTATAGCCCACTACATATTGTAAAGCTACTGAGGCTGCTAAAAAGCCACTGAGCAGTTTATCAGAAGATTAAAATTACCAAATTCCCTGACAGTATTGCAATTACTTCTTAGCAGTAAGACAGAACCTGAAAATGTTAGTTTGCAGTTTGAAAAGAGTGTTCAAGGATGTAATTATAAAAAATCTTGTGTTGAATCAAATGTCCTGTATTGACATTTAATTGGTCATCACTGATTTAGACATTCACTCATTCTTCCAAGAAATCTTATTTTTAGTCAATAGCTGTGGTCATTATCAAGTCCTTACTTTGTGCTAGATGAGGAACAAGCAGTAATACACCACTCTGAATGCTGTTTGAATAAATTAAGTGGCAATACTTGAAAATAATAAACATTTCTGCTCTTTGCATTTTTTTTAATTCAAAGTACACAGAAAGGAGCCACACATCATGGATGGAAGATACCAAAAAAAGAGGTGATCAACTCTCACATGACGACTAGATTTTGTGTTTAGTCATGAAAGCTCGAAATTGAAGTTACATAAACAGAAAACTAATGCCACTGGCAAACAGCCCCAGTCTGTAATGTTCTATTTGGGATTCACTGGTTAAAGCAGAGGAGACACTGAGCTCTGACAAAGAACGATATGGGAGATGACATCAACTTCTTTCAGCAAATGAGCTCAGAGTGCCAGCAAGCTGACAAATTAGCTTCTAAAAACCACTAACAGTAGCTTACAAAGTCACAGCTGTTATCCTGTTTTGAACAATAAAATGTTGATCTCGGTTGAAATGTCTAGTTTTACACAAGATTTGTAATTGCCCCGATATTTTTTTTTTCTTAACAAAGAAATGAGTTATACTGAGAGAGGCACGAGGGACAGGCAGTGACTGTACCCTGATGACTCCATGGTGATGTTTAATTGACAAGATTAAGTAGAGCACTTGATTATGTTCTGCACCCTTCTTAAATCTGAAAAACCCCCAAGAGACACAGGCTCAGTAGCAACACAAATCCACAAATACAAGGATACCACAGCCACTAGCAATTTCTTCAGCTAACTGAAGCATTTCCCAGGATATTAAGTCTGATAGTGGGGAGAAATGAGCAGAAAACCTGGCATCAGAGAACTTGTAGGACATTCCATTAAGGGGTTGAAATCTATTGAAAGAAGCTAATACTCTACAAAACCAATGTTCCTCATGGCTGATTGTGGACAAATTTTTTTTAAAAATCATAGTATTATTTTGTTTTTCAACTATTTGAAAATCTTCACTTTCATGGCAAAGTATCCGGCAGCCTTCTCTATTCCTCAGAGATACAGGGGACTAAAAATTCTACCAAAAACAGCAGAAGCAAACTCAGTTAATCTTGGTACTCCTGTGACCCTCATCACTGGCATCTCAACAGTCCTCAAAAATAAATTTTTTGATGTTTAAGAAAAAAAACAAAACTTTTCTAGAGATGACCAACGGAAAGACAGAACAAATTACCTCAAGGCCTGAAGGTTCAAACAGGAGCCTAATCTCATCTCTCAAGCACCAGATTACAGCCCTTTATCACTAAAGCAGTTTATGGTTTTTTACAAGCTCTTACCTTCATAAAATTGCAGTAACTTTGACATAATCATTCCTGATTTATGGTAAATCAAGGAAATAATAAAGCCAGGACAGATGTGTGCCAAGTTCAAGTGAGTACCCAAAGCAAATAAAAACCACCAAACCATTGGTCAGAGCTTGGACCGAAATTTCTCTAAATTTTCTCTAAAGCTAATAAAGGCCTTTATTTATTAATGTACTTAGGGCCTGTTTCTATCAACACAGGTTTTTTTTGGTTTTGGGGTTTTTAATCTTTACCAAAATGGAGACAGAATGTAACAATGACTTAAATAAGCTTGAGGACATGTGAAGAGCTGAACAAAACCATGTAATTTCAACAGCAACTTACCCAAAAACCTACATGGTCAGTGTGGCAGGCGTTAAGGCCACATAAACACTCTGGTGTTCAGGTGCAGGAGACCTGCAGACTCAATCAATCATTTCCACTATTATGATGAAATCTGGTCTCCACTGGAATCTATAAAAGGTTGCACAGGCTCTTGATCATAATCATGGACATGCTGAGTTCCAAATTGCGGATTTTTTGTTTGGAAAACATAAACAGTGAAGCTCATCTGTGCACAAGAAAACAAAGATCACAGTAGACCAGAACTCCCCCATTCAGCTGTGCCCCCTTTCATAGGTGATCAGTGACTACACACTCCTGGTTTAACCCATGGCATTGGATTTTAGCAGTTCACACATCCATCCATGACAAAATGAACTGGTTAAACTTACAAAGATGTAGAGATAAAGCTGAGCATTTTCACAAGTACCCCCTAGCTATGTGCTATAGAACAACTGAGAAGTTTGGGATTATATTTATCTTTTAATTCTTTAATTTTATTCTCTGCATAGCCCCAACCAAGCTACATATGTTAAAGAGAGCACTATATTTCTCCCAAGAGTGCTGTAAAGAGAAGAACATAATTAACATTTGTTATGTATTCTTATAGTGTGGCATGTGCCAGCAGAGCACATGAAAGTTAGTAATTCTTCATACTAGAGTTTGAATACTGTGCAGGAAAAATGGCAAACAGCCATGGAATGAGCAATCAGTAACAAGAAAATCACTGAGTAACCAACTGAAGTGAGGAGCATTCCACACAGAGTCGGGAGTCCCAGAGATGATAAAAAAATGCAATCAATTAACACCATTATAATGGACCAAATACAGTTGAGCTGTAAGGAGAGTCACTGGAAACCTCAATTCTAGATTTTCTGTGCTAACTTTTTCAACTTATTCTTCATCTAGAGTTTAGCTAAGCTCACTGTTTCAGTAGAGGAAAACAAAGACAAGTAAAAACAGGTAAACAAAATAAACAAGAAAAATATCCAAACCCACCCTATCAGCTGGGAATAGTTCTATTTGCAAGTTCTTCAGAATCTATCTCTAAACAATTAGGGAATCTTTCAGAAAACCTTTATTATTTTCACTGTGTATTTGTCATATGCCCAATCTAGGAATAGCTACTGATGAGAGCAGAACAAAAAAGAACTCAAAAAGCAACTGTTCTGTAAAATTCATGAATTATAAAAAATCTGGGCATAATAATGTCTGGCTCTTTAAGTTTATTTCAGTTATTCAAAAGGAAAAATAAAGCTTGAATTACTGTAGATCCTATACACAGATAAAACAGATATTTTCTACCCACATCAGAAAATGAGAAGATTGAATTGCATTCAGTTATGAATTGGATTTGTTCTTCAATTAAAAGAGAAGAAAAATAAATCATGCTGAAGCTAAATGACAAACCAAAGGCTATTCCATTGTAATTTTGTCCAAAAGACAACTAAATTTGTTATTTCTTCAGCTCTTTGATCATTATGTTTAGCTTGTAAGGATGCCACTTACTACTGCAAATACTCCATTTCTGAACAGACTGGTATAATTTTTCCCAAAACTGAAATATAAACATTCATCTGCAAAGCTGCTTCAAACTCACACTGGGCAAAACTCAACTGAAAAAGCAAGAAAACATTCAGATGTTCATTAAAAACAAACAAACAAACCAAAAAAAAAGAACACACCTAATTTAAAAGATTTTAACGAAAGGAAAATTAGGAATTTTACCAAATGAGCAGGATAACTACGACAGAACAAATTGAATTTTTTGTGTTATTCCCAAATCCCAATTACCAAAGTTTGTTTTTAAAATAAGACATACTCTACTACGTAGACATAGAGGCACAAACTGTGAAAGATAAATGTTTTACATTTTACACTCTTCAGAGATTACAGTTATTTCTGAGGGCCCCAACCCCAAAGCCCATGTCATGGGAATGAACTCTGGCTCATGAAAAGCCACATTTCCTTCAGCATCGGTTTTGGCAAAGCAGTAACTGCCCAGAGCACTGCCTGAGCTTAAAAAATGGTCTGGTAGCATCAAGCCTTACATCCCCATGGATTCCCAAAATACACAGAGAGTCTGGCTACAAGGAGCTGCTCTGGCATCACAATTACAGACTATGGAATCCAGAGGAGACGAGTGTCACAGAGGACAGGAGTCTTACACCCACACTCATCTAAGGGATTTTAGTACAAAATAAGTGTTATAGGAAATAATCTAGAATGCAGATCCCATACATCTAAAATAAAGATTTCTTTAAAATGTCATGCCCAAATTATGCCACAAAATATTAACCAATTAACATGGTGTCTGATATCCAGGTACATGAAACAGAGATTGCTTTGTTTTTTGAACTAATCTTCAGACAGTAATAACCTTGATTCCAAAGTCTTTTCAGACCTGGAACAACTGAAAACACTCCAGAAGCAAAATGGTTGCAGGACAGAATTTAGAGAAATACAAGCAAACACAACATATTTTTCAGGTTGGATCTACTTGTGACTACACTGCAGAATTTTCCAACAACACTGAGTTCTGGTGCTCCTGTTCCACTCATTAATGGAGTTTGGCCATTCAGCTCAAAAAACAATTGAGGTGTTAAGTGACCATTCATAGCTACAGCCTGTCCTCAAACAGGCAATACCCAACAGTCCTGCATCATTTGGTGCCAAGCACAGAATTTCATCCTGTTTAGCACTTCTGATGCCTCAGACTAAATACAGCCAAGCAGCAGAACCAGAATCTGTGTTCTGAAAGGGAAATGTAACAATTTACTTTCATTATGGTCTAGGTCTCCAAGTTAAAAGAACAACTGTCAATACTCCACAGAACCAATTCCTTTGATTGCTTACTAGATACTCCCCTCATGGAGCCACCAAATATAGACAGTGATTTATCTCCTTAAAACAAATTATTTATCCATCTAAAGGGAACAGAAATAAATGGTCAAAGTGACAAAATAGCTAAGTATTAACAAGTAACACATCTACTGACCAATCCACACAGAATATTTCCTCAAAGCTTGCATTATTTATCTTACAAGCTATAGGTCTGGATTCTGGCAACCAAACCACAGGGTCTCTCTAAAAACAGTCAGGCTTCCTCACTTTCAGGGTTGGAAGGTCAGAGGAGGAAGAGGTCTGAGTGGAAGGAATGACTGCAATTCATTATTTTTCTTCTCTGTTACCACCCTTCAGTTACAAAGCAGTCTGTTACTCAGAGCATGACAAAAAATGTGTATTAAAAAGAACTGACACCTGCTTATCTGGCCAACATTGAACAGACTGTCTATAAATGCTGCCTGCGTTCTCCTCCTGGAGTGAAAAATCAACCAACTCTCCACGACACAACAAATCAGGCACTGGAAATTTCATACAAACATCTCCCATACTATTCCCAACATCCCTCAGGTTCTAGTTCTCTTGAGGCACACCTCCAAAGGTCTTTTTAAGCTTTTTGCAGAGACAGCCCAATTCCCTTCAAAGCAGCTCAACACCCCACTGAGCACAGCTGGGCTGAACTGGCGACTTCAGCACAAACTGGGGTTTGTATGGCCTTGGAGACCAGAGGGCAATTTTCTCCTATGTTTGCTGTCCCCAGGAAAGGGCTGCATCTTCTGGTTCCTTATCCTGTTCCAGTGTCTTCATTTCTCCTCACCTTCAGTATTCCTTCACTACAAAAGGGGAGCCATTCTCTTAAAGCTGATTAAAACCCAAGGTTTTCTTTTTAACTCTCCTCCTTCCAATTTTATTCTTTCCATTCCCTTCTCAACCTCTTTTCAACTTTCTTTTCTCATGAATGATCTTCAGATCTCTCCTCCAACAGAAAACCACAACACATTTTTAATTACAAGAGAAACCTTAGACTGTTGACAAGCTGTGAAAAAGTAGCAAATCCAGGTATTAAATACTTTTTTAAAAAAAGAAAGTAATAAAAAACACATGAAGAGAAACAGAGGACAGGATGGAGTACTTGATTTTGGTTTTTTCTCTTTTTCCTAAAAAATCCTGTCTGCAGGACTGAGGATCTCAAACCTAAGTGAGCTTCATAAACAGCAGACGAATATCTCCCTGTGCAGTACTAGGAAATATCTAGGTGTTGTTTTTTTGGTTTTTGATTTTTTTTTTAATATAGAGAAGGAACCATGATGACCAGCCAAGTTCAAGCAGAAAACAAGAGCAGCCAATTGTATACAAATAACTAATACTCTTCACAGTAGAATATATGGAGAAAGGTAATAATAAAATTACAACTAACTGCCCACCTTTCCCCATGAAGTTCTTCACTTATTTTTTACTGCTGTTCATTAGAATGGGGTTTTTCCCCTCCCTCTTTTTCATACTTTTCTTAAATGGCTGGCTGTATATATTTAATTGTGTATTCCTCAGGGCAGGGACTATTTCCTTAATTGTCTTAAAGTCCAGTGCTATAAACAACAGTCCTATGCAATTTTAAGTAATAAAAAATGCGTAATGTTTTCTTGAGAAACAGTCATGCATTAATTATGCAAGATAATCTGGATCATACAGAAATAGGGAAAAAAACATGCTCTGAATCCATAACTTTTAAGCATCACTACCCAATGAATGGTTTATGATATTCTTTTTCAGTATTATATTTAATTTCTCTTGGGGTATTTAAAAAACATCTGCTCTGAAAGTTAGCAAATGGGTATTGTTTACTCAGAAATTCTACAGGGTGCAACCCCCTTCTACACTGTCAGCTAAACACACAATATTTTAAATACACATTATGGAGCCAACTGTTGAAGCAGGCACTTAGAATGCAACGAATATTCTACATAGTAAAAGATACATGAAAAATACTGTTCTGGAGTTATAACATATATAAAATACAGATTCTAAATTCAGTATTTAATAAGTATGTGATTTTAAAAAAAATCAGTTTTATTACTTACTGAACTAATTTCATGTCCTAAATCTACCTTGCTGCAGGCTTATACACGCACAGAAGCTACTAAAATTGGTATAACTTTAAAACCAGAAGCAAATTTTTATTGCTGAACTATGACCCTGAAAATGGAGTTGAATATAAAAACAATGACACCAAATCTGAAGAGAATAAATACTCTGCCTTAAAATCTTTTAAAAAATCTGTTCTCTAATCTTGACTGAGGTTTGAAAGTAGCAAGTCTGTATTTTTCCAGTGTAAATGTTGTGCAAAAGCTTTACAAACATAGATCTAAATCTGCAATTGCCATTACTAAAATAAATGAAAAATCTATAAGCAGCAGTGAAACTGGCATGCAAATAAAAGAACTGTCAAGACATACACTGCCTAAAAATAAGCTTACAATAACTATTTTAAAGACTGTGTGTGGTCTTACCCATATATTTTGGCAAGATGCACTTTCTCCAACCACAGCTAGATTCATCCAAAAGCAGTGGCACTGGAGAGTCTCTGTCTCACCTGTCAAACTTGAGGAACGTTGTTCAGCAGACCACCAAGAGTCCATGGATGGGATCCACAGCTCAGGCAGCTGGTCCTGATAAGTGTTCTCTAACTAGAGGCGAGCGCTTCAAAACCCTTCTGAAAGAGGATCGCCCCTAATACACATGCATTTTAAAACAAACAGAAACAAGAATGTATCCAGAACAAAGTTTTCAAGGCATTTGTGGCACAGCATCGGTGACCTCGTATGTATCTCTGTCTGATATTTGGAAATATTTGGAGAAGATTTGAGCCTGTTAAATTTATCTTAGAATTCAACCTGATTATTTACCTCTCACAAATTACTGCACTTGCAATCAAATAAAACAACTGGAACTCCTAAATCTTCAGGGTTGAAGAGGTTGAACTTTCCTCTTTTCAGTTCTTTTCCCATGTATGACATGGAAAATATTTTCACACCAATCAACAAAGAGACTGAAAGTGGGAAAGCGAGGTAAAAGGCTGCTTGGCTACAGCAAAGGTAAAATTCAGTGAAAATGGGATGAAACACGAAAAGCTGCCAGTTTTAAAACTACCTAAGAGGATATTTTGCCAACCAGAAAAATCTAAGAAGAGAACTTATCTGAATTCTGTCTGCATAAAATAACTTTGACTGTTATTAAAAAGCACATAATCACTAATTTCCAGAAAAATACAAATATTTTCTAAAAATAGGTCACTGCTTTTAACTGCTGAGATCTGCTCTGGTTTAACTACTAGTAGCATTGTATCCCTGAAGCAGGAAAGGCTCTAGAGAGATTACTTTCACTTTTCCCTAGATATATTTAGTGTACTAACTAGCATAGTTAGGATATTATTTTTCTTTGGTTTTGTCAGTAGCATGTTTGAAATAAATTTTATTAAGTGGTAGTGTATGTAACATTGCATTGTGGGTAGCAGTTTCCTGCCTTAACCTAGCCACATCCTCAGCTGTTATATGAGACAAGTTTCCCATATTTTCTGCAAGTTGACTTTAAAATAAAAAAAAAAGAAAAAATACAGACAGGAGAAAATAACTAGGAGGTTAGGACAAGCTTAAACACCATATATTGAGTGTTTACAATGGGTGCATCTAATCAAAAGGATTTTTTCTCACTTGTTGTACATTCTACAAGATATAGGAACACAAGGAAAGTAATGCTTGTCAAAAAAAAGTCTGAGCACGAAGAATCAAGATAACACACATTTGACCATTAAGATGCAGCCCCTTACTCAAAGCCTGATCAGGGGTTAGACTATTTCACTGGAGAATAACTTTGCTATGCTATGAAAAAGTGAGAGAAGTGGCAACTCAAAGTGAATGAAAACAATTTTTGACTACTTGCCATTCCATGATGTACTCATTGGTTAGGAGGTGGCCATCTTCTTAATTTAAACAACAGCTCAGTTTAAGGTTTAGTGTGATTTTCAGTGGCCTGATTGCACTGTAGAAAAAACAGACACTTGTTCAGCCTAGAAAGGTAATTACCTTTTTACCATCTGCATCAGTGGTCCCAGGCACCTTCCACTTCAAACCAAATCTTACCTAGAAAAAGGTTCTGAGGCAGAGAAAGGCAGCAGTAACATTCAGATGCTCACTGCTGCTCTTGCAATAAGTACCATTTTAAAATGAAGAAATAACCTTGCTGTTGCAACTTTTATAATCAACCGGGAGTTTTAGTCTTTGCTTTCAAAGGTTAGTATAAAGTGGTATCAACTCTACTGTTGCAGAGATGATGGGAATAAGAAGTCTACAAAATAACCAAGTCTAACAGGAGTTTCCCAAAACATGCAAGTATTTGAAAACAAACAGTATTTTAAATGTACTGGCTGCAGACCTACAGAAAACACAGTTTTCTTCCTCTAAAAAAAACAGAGAAAAACAGAGCCTCTTCCACTTAAAGAAAAAAAAACCTCCACTCTAGTGGAAACAGATACGTTAACAACACCTACAGTGACTACTTGCATCTGAGGAAACTGCACCAGGACTTTCTGAATTACTAAATCCAGCATCTTCTTATCTTATATACTGTAAAACTTGTAAGTAAATGTAATCTAACAAGTTTGTCGTCATACTGATCTAAGCAGAGTATTTTTATCATTCCAGTTGTAGCATAGAAGAAAATATTTAAGTACAAATAAACTTTCCAGAGGGTATCACACTGTTTATACACTGGATGAACTTCTGAGTGACATAAGGCAAAATGTTTTGAAATAAAGCATAGTTTAAAAGTTCCAAAACACGTTTCAAGAACAGTGAAAGATGTAATTATCTTTTAGTGTTGCATTACAATTGACTTTTAGATTTCATTTGTCATCAAAGATCAAGCTCATAGTTTACCAGAGAAATTCCTTAGCATAATACTTCCTTTGTAAGTGTAATTGGGACTCAAAGCATCCCCTGTGGAACTCAGAAGTGAACTTCCATTTTTGTAGATCTACCTTTTAAACAAGAGCCTGTCAAGCGTTAGTCTAAAATCAAGACTGGTTTACACAGTGGATTTTCAGGATTCTTGCATCTGCACCATCAGAAGCGTAATCTACCAAAAGAAGCCACCATTTTCACAGGTATTTGGTCTCAAAGTTCTGCTTTATAATGTTTCTAGACTAAAAAAAAGCATTTTTATCAGTGAAAGGTTTTACAAACTACATCTCAATGACACAGTTGTTTGGTTTTCTGTTTTTAATGGCTTTTGCTTTACTAGATGGAGACTTCTTTGTAGTGCTCTTCATTTGAACAGGTGAAAAAGCAAAAAAAAATCTTACAGGTATCAGATCAATGCACATGATCAATTAGATCAATTGATCTAAAAAGTTAGAAAATAACTCTACACACACAAGTGAAAAAGTCATTCTGGAGAAAGCCTGAGAACAGCATTTCAATGCAATAATTTTTTATATTCAGACTTCTATAGGAAGCTCAATAGTCTAATACTAAAGATATGACTAAAAATAAAGTGTAGAGTTTTGAAAATCAAACAACTGTTTAAATTTGAGTGGAAGTAAGTATTTAAGGTCAAGACAACAGTTATTTATTATTTAAAAATACTGCACCTACATGCCATCAAATAGAAGTTGATAAATACCTTCAATGTGTAACTGTAGTTGAAAACTCTGAACTTACAATTTAAGAGTTCCCCAAATAAGAGACAGCAACCTCCAAAAGTTTTGCTGCATCACAAGCTGATTAAAACTTTAATGCATACAAATATAATCTGTATATTAAAAGATTCTTTCCATTATTTTTATACCCTTTAGATTTTTTCACTGATGTACTTAAACATACAGAGAAAACATAAATAATAAAAGCAATCTGTGAATATAATTAAATATCACCCTTACTTTTAAGAGGAATAGTTTTTTTTGGAGAATACTCCTAGAATTTTATGATAGAATTCTCTAAGTTTGGAAACATGTAATAACTCTCAAAGTACTGAATGAAAAACAATGCACTTTACTTTACAATAATTATTATGAAAAAGTTTTTTAATGAACAAGGGCTTATGGGATTTTATAATTATATAACAAAATCAAAATAATCTATTTTTTACTTTAAATCTTCTCTCATTTGTCCCATCCCCACAAAACAGAGAACCTGCTCTCCACCCACACTTTTAGCTATTCAGACCATTTTAGCTAAATCAGACCATTCCTGGCCAATTTCTAACCGAGACAGCTCAGGACAAAGAGGAAAACAAAAAAGGAGGGATGGCAGCATCAGAGAGATGTATTTTATTTTACAAATAAAAGCCAAACGATATCTAGAAAATGTTTTACATGATTCATCTGCTCCCCCCAAAACAGGACAAAAAAAAAGGAAAAAAATTAAATTTGTTCAGCTAAAACTTAAAACTACAGTGCATCTGTGGTACAATCAGGATAATACAAAAAGTTCTAGATATAATGTCCAAAGAGGCAAAAAATGAGATACTTTCTCAAAGATGTTTCCAATTTTGTTCTGAATCTGAGTGAGCAAATCAAGGCTACTAATACACACTGTCTGTGCACATTATTCCTTACTATACACAGCATTTTGCAATTTATTTCAAAGCCTCTATTATAAACAAAAAAATACTGCTTTTGTTAACCCACTCCGTACTGGTACAGTCAGGGCTTATGTTACACAATCAAAGTCAAAGTTACAACATGTTAAGTATATAAAAAAATATCACACACACATGCACACAGATGATATTAAGTATTTGAATCTTACATATGCATCAAATTTATGTTTCATTTTAAAACTAAGTGTTAACATTAACTGGTGAATAAAATTATTTATAGTCTCCTCAAAAGTTTAAGACTGTTCTATTTCCCTTAAACACCAGAACTATAATAAGGAATTAATGTAAGCACAACCAAAACCTCCCAACCCTCCCAGCTCACTCTGCTCCACACGTCCACGTTAAATCCTCCCAATGCCAGTATTCCAAAGCATCACTCCCAGGCTGCAGCACACAACCAGTTATCACATCCAAATGACATATTTTGCCCCAAATATAAAAGAAACATAATTGCCCTTAATTTGCATCACATAAAAATGCCAAGTAGTTTTGAAAGCATGTAAAGCAAGGCAGACATGATTTAAGATTTGCAAAGGAATCCCCAGACTAACACTTCTGTGACAGCCAATTACAGTGAAAAACACAACCCCAACAAGCAGCCTGCTACTAGACCTTAGGAAAGGTAAAGTTTCTTACAATGAGTTACAGATTCACAAGTATAAGACGACAAGGAGAAAAAGTAAAACAGAAGGAATCCAGCCACCCAGCAAATATGAAGCAGACCCAAGATCGTGATACAATCCAAAGATGTAAATTATTGTAAATCATCACTGTTGTTCAGAATTTCACACAGCCACTTGTGCCAATTTTGCTCACTTTTCCACAGACACAATAATAAAGGAGGGAGAGGGAATGGGAGGAGAAAAAAAAAAAGGAAAAAAAAAGGAGGGGGAAGAAGAATGGGGGGAACCTGAACTGAGAGTACAAATAAAGTTCTGCTGTCCATATGCTTTAACTGTACAGAAGTTTGGGCTCTTACAGCATTTTGTACTCTCTCCAAAGCCTCATGAGTCACAAAAATTAAAAAGCTACGTCCCTCTAAATGCCAGGAAGGGCCTTACACGGGCCTTTTGTCCAAATATAAAAAATAAAAAAAAATTTAAAAAGAAAAAAAAAAAAAAAAAAAAAAAAAAAAAAAAAAAAAAGAAAAAAAAAAAAAAGGAGAGAGAGAAAGAAAAAGCCACAGTGTAGGCAGTCCTACTTGGAGTCCTCTGATGTCACAGCCACATGACTCGCTCGCTCCAGTAACAGTGCTTGCAAAAAAAAGGAGTTTTAAAGCTTTTGCTTTTTTGGATTGTGTGAATGCTTCATTCGCCTCACAAACAACCACAGAACCACAAGTGCGGTGCAAACTTTCTCCAGGAGGACAGAAAGGAGTCTCTGGTTTTTAAATGGTTAATCTCCGCAGGTCACTACCAGCCACTGAGACCAACAGAGTCAGTAAGTGCTCTCTAACCACAGTCTACGCAGTAATAGTAGGTCCTTCAAATATTTGCTCATTCTCTTTTTTTTTTGTTTTGTTGCCTTCCTTTTCACATGTTACCAGCACTACACAATTTTTTGACAGAGAAAAAACCAACTCTAGAGTCTATGCAGTCCAGGGACACAGTAAAACTAAAACAAGGTTTGGCTATGGTTTGTGTTTTCAGTTTGAGGATCCAAGAAGAATTTACACCAGAAGGTGAAAGCTCTGCGTGAACCGAGAGGGACTATGGCATCAAACAGCCTGTTCAGTTCAGTGACACCATGCCAGCAAAACTTCTTCTGGGGTAAGTGCTGCAATATTTGAGCTTCTGTTTTTCACTGTCGAGAGTTTTATTACTTTGAACAATACTGGTTGTAGTTATCTAAGCAAAAAAATGCTGAATGGGATGTCAGAATGTTGAAATAGTACACCTGGTTGTTTGGGGTTTTCTTTGGGGGGGGAAGTAACTGTAAATAGCTTGTGCAGATTTAAGAACAAATTTGTTAGCTGGCAAGGTGAGCAGAGGGAAGTTAGAGGCTCAGTCCTTAGTGTTTGACAGCAGGTGTGCTCAGCTGTCACCAGGGTCAAGGTGTAGCTGCATGAATCTGAAAGAGCCTGATGGGATCTAGCAAAATGTTTATTATTACCTTAGGGCAAAAGATAAAATAATTAATGAATTCATGAACAGCAGATCAGAAAAATCTCATTAAGAACTCTGGTAACACTTTTAGATATATCCAGCATGACTGGTTAATGAAAGATACAGTAAAAGACTTAAATGACAGAGTTCAGACTGCTTGCTCTCTAAACCTGATGAAAATGAGAAGTGTGCAGCACACTGCAGCCTATCCTACCCAAAACTGCCCTCTCGTTGTTCCAGGCATCTCATTTTTACATAGATCTCAGATGAAGTTATCAGTGTAAATCTGCACTTTTCTAGTCCTCAGGTGCCCTCATTTCGCAGCAAAGCTTGTTTGATAATATATTCAATTGTAAAGTAAATTCTTCTCATTATTATGAACAAGGCAAAACATTCATGCATGAAAATATTAAGCTATGAAATAAAAAATACATGATCTAACATGCTGCTGAATTTTAAGTTTAATTGAAAAAAACTCTGTAAAAGAGCACTGCCAAATATTTACTTCAATATTCTAAACTGTAAACACAGATTCCTTTAAGAAATCATATATGTATATACTGAAGTAATTATTTATATGCACTGTACATATAAATGTTCATAAAACTCATAAATACACTATAAAATTGCACCTCTATCTTTGCTTACTTTGAAAAGCTTCATCATCTGAGACTTAAAATCAGTAGAGAGAATCTCACACACAAATACTAAATAGAATCAAGTAAAACTTTAAGTGATTTATCTGCAAGTAAAATGAAGTTATACTTTAAAGTGTACTGCAAAATGCTTTATTCTCATCACACCTGATGAACTGCAAGAAATACAGTCACAAAATTTTTTCAAAGCATCTTTTACTGAGGCAGTTCAGACAGACAAACTGAAAATTCTGAAAGCCTTAGGAAAAAAAAAAGTGAAAACTTACAAGATTTTCTTAATGGTGTCCATCATGTTGAAATTACGTTGGGACTGTAGCTAAACCTGTTTCTTTCCCTCCCTTGCCCCCCCTCTATGAAAAACAACAATACTAGAACCATTTCCAGTACATATATCCCCATTATTGTAGTGACTGCATGACTGGGATGCCCTTTACCCCTCCTACTTCACACGCTTTGACTGGTTCCCAGTTCAGCACATGAAGCTCTCAGACCAGGTATAGGAACAGAAATTAAGAAATTGCTTCTTGCAGGAGGGTGCCCAATTTAATCTATGACCTATAGATACCAGATGAGATAACATGACCTGTGGCTGGCCATGCAGCTGTAATACCCTGAACATTGAGCTGAAATGCAAACAGAGCCGGCAAAGCAGCTTTTCTACCCAAACTGGTGTCTGAGCGAGGCACAGCAGAAGCGTAGCCAGACCACATTATCCCAGTGTTTACAACAGGAAATACAGTTTACATGTATAGGGACTTTCTTTTGCTTTTACTTCCAAAAGAGATTAGAAGAAATTTAGTTGGCTAAAATTATCAAAACACTAGAGTCTGACTGCTTAATTCACCTACTTCTGATAATTCCTTAAGCCAGGGGAAGTACTGTGATACTGTGCTTAATACTTTTCCTGAACTCCACTAAATAGGGTTGGATACCTGAATTTCACTTTGGACACAAACAATAGATGCAAGGGACTACACAAAATCTCATCATCTCTGTCAGGGTGTAAGCAATGTATCCTGAGCTAAAACCAAATTTTGGAAAACCCACTTTTATAAAAAGGAGGCAGAATTTATTGTTAAAAGAAGCCAGAATACGCAAACTGCTCATGAATTTGCCGTTCAATGATTCAGCAGCACCTTAGAATGCACGATCTGCTCTTCCTTTCTGTACTCTCCTTCTCTTCCCACCTCTATCTTAGTCTTTTCAGGAGTTTAATTGTTCCTCTTCCAGACTGAACTTATGAAACATAATGACAAAGCTAAACAGGGCAAGAAAACAGAGCTATGATTAACCCGCATGGTTGCTACTCTGCCATTAACCATCCTGCTGAAAGCTTTTATTCCACTCATTTCTGTGGATGTGTTTTTGACTTCATATGAAAGAAAAACAAGAGTAGCAAAGAGGAAGGATCCTTTCCTAGTTCATGCAAACTGTATTCATGTATTTATTCCTCTCCAACTTAGTGCATTTGAATTAACTACATTCTGAGTTTCACATCCAGATCATCTCGACCCTCTGCCAGTTATTTACAGGTTTTGACTGCATCAAACCTGAGTAAACCTTCTCAGGGTTTTGAATCTAACTGGATTCATTTCAACCAGAAAACGTTATTATATTTATATACATAGCATTTGAAGGGGGAAAAAAGGCTGAAAATAAACACTAGGCAAAAAAAAAAAAAAAAAAGAAAAATCAAACAGCGCATTTGGTATAAAACTTGGAAAATGTTGTTTACTTGAAGTGTTTCAGAGACTGGAAATCTTCTTAAATGCCTCCAACAATAATTAAAATTTTTAAAAAGGAAAAGGCATCTTCAGCTATATTCTGTGCATCTTCAGAGGAGGATTTTAATGAAAGAAGGAAAGAGCATCCCAGTTTAGTTGCATAATTCAATCAGTTATTTCACCTGTAATTTCTGAAAGCTAATTCCAATAGAGATATAGTAAATCTAAAGCCTTCAAGTTAACAACAAAATAAAAATAATTCCGCTTATATGAAAATACTCCTTAATATCTTTAATCATTAAAAAATCAAAATAATATCATCAAAAAAATCCCAAACCTTTTGTAAATTTCAATTCTCAGCTGATTTACCATTTGGTAGGGAATCTTATGGGGGGTTATTTTAATTAGGAGACTGATAAGATAGAAACAAATCCTTTTTGATTATCTGTGTATAGAAAGCAGAAGTTTTACTTCTGTAACCAGCTCTGTTTAACGTATTCATGCTAGTATGAATGCTAAGCAAAATCTCAGGAATCACTGCTCTTTGCATAAAATACACTTTAAAATATCAGGATTAAAATAATAATAATACTGAAAACTATGCAGGACTGAGTATTCTCATGTGCATTAAAAAAGTTGCAGCTTCACACGGAGGCTGCCGGTGTCTGAAAGCCCCAAACCCTGCAGGACTGCACTTCACCACTTACAAGTTCTGTAGGCAGCAAAATGCACTCATCTGTTTAATTAGCTGTCTCAAATGAATTATTAATAGCAACATTGTTTAAATCAACTACACCAACATAAAATTCTGTAAGATCAAGATTCTCCAGTTTGTTAGGAGAATATCAGAGTATCTGATGGTTAAATAAACTGAGAAAGAGAAAAAATCCTATCTCATTAGAGGCACTAAGATTTTATCAAACAGACAGGATTAATATCTATTGAATAGGACCATTCACAAATCAAAACTCACTCCACTTCAATACTTTCATGCAGTGCTAATCAATTACAACCTTTTCTAGTTATTCAAAATCCATGTGCTTTTAATTTTATTCACTGGTGGTCTAAAATATAATATTCAGGCCAAGCTAAGTCATTCTGTATTGCAACTTTGCTTTTTTTCAATAAATATTCATCTAGAGGTTTTCTTAGAGAGAACTGCTCATATGAAGACTGTGGTAATATTTTTATACTGTACCTCCTTGTTGAAGCAAAAGGTTAGGGGTTACCTAAATACCTCAACTGTATATACAAAAAAAGGAAAAGGTAAGTATTCACATGAAAAATCCAAAGGGACTATATTATTTATTTTTGCATTTCCTATGATTAATGATGCACCAGTGCATACTTGAAAACTGAAGTCAAAATAGGGTAACACCTCAAATTCCTTTACAAACTGTACAAATATCAAACTTCCACGCTGTTTTAACTACTCTACCAGAACTATTTAAAGGCTCTGCCACCCCACATTAAGAGTATAACAATAATACTGAAATTCCTCACAAGCTGTGTGATTTCTTGATCGTGGTCAGACTAATATTAATCTTAAAATTGCACCTTATACCTTTATTTTCCCAACTGCTTTCAGAAGAGAGTCATACTTTTTAATGAGTAACAAGGAGATCAGAGCAGCTGTAAGTAAATAACAAACCTTGAATACTGCATCGATTTAAGTAAAAAAGGGAAAAATAAAGAAGCTAAAATTCTGGCAAGAGATGCTACCTAGGCAGGGCAGACAATTCAAGAGAGAGATAATAACTGTGTTAAGAGACTGTCACACCTTGTGGCAGACACCATCAGTGAACAACTAAGAAAAACTTTCTAAAACTCTTAACTTAATGCAAAAAGCTGAAGATACAAGCAGAATCTGGCATTATTTTATGGTCAAGTCCAGCACACTTCTGTGGAAATTGAAGCAGAGATGGAAGGGAGGGATTATCCTGTGCTTGCCAAGCTGCAAAGGTGCTGAGCACCAGCGTTTCCCCTGCTTGAACACAACCAGAGCCAAGGGCAGCTGTCAGTGCTGGGCACCTCCTGAAAATCAGAGCAGCTGCTTGTTCACCTCTATGTACCCAATAAAAATCAACATTGTGTGTTGCAGGTGAAGGAGTTGGTTCTGAAAACTCATTAAATACTCTCCATTAATAAGAATCACAATAAATTGCCATGTTTAATATGCCCTAGAGTATATAATATTTTAATTAAGGCAGCCTCAAGATAAATAGCTCGTTTAAGATGGTAAAACCTGAAGCATTTTAGGGTCTTAACTTCAGCACTAGGAGAATCAAAGTTTTGTACAAGCAGTTAAGAAACTGCAACAAGAAAACATAGAACTGTTATTTTCAAGATAAAAAGTTTGCTTAAAGGGAATAAATGCAGTATTTATTCTGATAAGTGTACCCAGAAATAAATTAATAGACTGTGTGCCATTTCAATGAAATTTTCCTCGGAAATTCTGCCAGACTTAGGAATTAACCACAGATTTTCATCCAGAGACAAAAGTCACCCACAAAACGCAGAAAACATCTATTTCCTCTGCCATAGAACCCCCACAAATATCTGCTCTTATCAACAAAATTCATTTTGTGCTCACATTACATACAATAGCTTCCATTTCTATTAGATATCTTCATTCCAAACTGTCTAGTTCTTAAGTCTTATGGGAAGCAGGCTAAGGAGTCTATCTTCTGCTCTCAGGTGTTTTTGTTTTTAAGTTAATAAAGCCTAAATCTAAGAGCACGTTTCCTTACATAAACATGCTCTCTTCTACAAATAAATATAAGACCTGCCACTTAACATACTGAAAAGCACACCCTAAAAGAGAATGTTTTAAAGATGAGCACAAAGACAAAATAAACTCATGTTACTGTATCGTAAAACACTTTAACACCTTCAATTATAAAAAAAATTCCATTATTCATACATCTGTTTCCTGTATATATTTTTTATTCTGCTTGTTCTGTGTACTGTTGTAGCCTTCTTCATGCTGCTTTAAGTTTCCTATTTCATGTAGGAACTTGCCCCAGGAGGGAAAACTCCATAGGTTTTCTCCTGACTCTCTTGAACTGCTGAAGTCACTTTAATCAGAGCAATTAAATTATTTTGCACAACCTACTCCTTATTAAATGTTTTTATTTATAAAAATTAATTTTAGAATAGCAAAAGATTAAAGTAAAAAAGGCTACATTCTTCTTTAAGTACACACAGTACTTTAAAAAATAAGTATTGTTGTGTAATTTCCACTGTATTCATAATAGTTTTCCTTAATATCTTTTCATCTCGAATAGAACTACCTTTATTTTTACAGCAAAGCATAGAAACTATTTCTTCTGCTCTCTGTCTTTTAAAAATGCCATATTCATTAAAATTAGGCAGTTCTGGAATTAACAATAGTTCTAAGTTTTAATATGTTATAGCTAAAAACCCCATGGCAAAAATTTTTGGCAGGAATTCCTTCAAATATGATTATTATATTTCTGATAGACAGCTTGCTTTATATATTATATTTCCCCAGAATTGCTAGCATTTCATAATGATTTAAAATTTATTATCATTCATTTTCTTGATTAAGTAAAGTTAAAAGCTGATGACCTTACATACATTTATTTTCCCCAGAATTTATTTGAACCGTTAAGTGTGCCAAACCATTGTTTACTTATCCCTCATGGTCAGATATCTTAGATCTAAATCTACTCTGTGGTTTACTGGAACAGAAAGACAGAGCCACTGCCAGTTACATAATATAATAATGCTCAGAGAACAGGACCCAGCCTTGATCACAATGAAAATTAACACTAACGAGATGCATTTGCATCTATATGCACATAAACACACATACATCTGCATATATATGCACACAAACACACATACATCAAGCACCATATGCTGGCTGCAGTGGCTCTGCTGGAACAAATCGGAGCAGGGGGATGTCACAAGTCATTACTAATTACTGAACTGAATTTCTCTGTCAGGCACATTTAATACATGTGACCCTACACACATAAGCAAAAGAAAGGGTTGTTTATTTTTTCATTAAGGAAAAATAATATAGATAAATAATTATGCCTATGTACATTGACCACCAGATAGCTTTATTCCCTCAAAAGACCTGTAACTCACATAAATACAAATCAGAAAAGACAGAGTTAAAAACACACAATATTTTAATATATCCATGTGTGGTATTAGAACAGGGTATTCTTTCTTTTAAGAAATGTTAATGAGCTGTGTATGTGCAAACACACACATGTACACAATTCAAGCCTCTAATTCCTACTAACTTATACTCCTAAAATTGTGAAATTCAAGGTAAAGAAGTCAATAGCATGAGTAGAAGCAACAGTATAAATTTAGAAGACTTCTCTGTTGGTACAATATTTTCCACCCTAGCACTGAAGCTGTAAAGGGGAATGTGCTATTGCATTCAGATTTGCCAGCAGTACCCCAAGAACATTTGCCACTCTTCATGCATCTCGCTAACACGCAGTGGAGGAACTTGCCAGGGTCCTGTCTTAATATTAGCTAAAAATTATGTTTATTAATGCTATCACAGTGCTCTACATAAACTGTGTTAGTGCTTGTAGTGAAATAACAGATGCCAGAAGTACTGGTTTTAGAATACTTGCTAAAATTTATAAGAGGCATGTCTGGAGTCAGCCCCTTCGTACCTTCTTACTCCTTCCCATAGTCCCAAGGCAAGAGAAACTGCTTTTGTGGCCATCAGACCGGCCACTCTTAACTCACCTCAACTTTTAAATGAAAACACATTTTACTCAAAGTAGTCTTATTTGTAGGTAAGCTGATGTTTTTGACACAGTGCAATATATTTCCACTGAAGGGGCTCACAAAAAAGAAAAGCACAACCACACTGACATGGAAAGATTCCTGATACAAACACAGAGTTGTTCTGCCGAGAGCTGATAATCATCTATAACTGTATTTCTGTATCAATGCATTACGTTAATAATTTACTATGAGCACAAATATTCATGTACAATCAGCAAGAATAATTTTATGTTAATTAAACAGGACTCAATGAAAATTAAAAGGCATTTTAAGATGTGATTTAAAAAAAAAAATTCTAAAGACCATGGTGTCAGAATTTTCTACTTTAATTTAACACGTCTCCAAAAGCCTTTCCGGTGAGCTGTAACACTGAACTGCCGTGATATTTATGTCCTTGCAGCATTTTCTGTATAAATTCCAGAAGTAACTTTCACTCAAATGCATCATCTATTCACCTTTAAATAGAAAGCTTTTAGGAAAAAAAGAAGTGAAGGGACACATCTTGTCTAGTTTAGTGCCTCAGTATTAATAATTAGAGTTTGATGAATTAATTCCACCAGCTATTGTACAATACCCGAGCACAGGAGCAGCTTTGTGACAGAGTACTTCCAGCCCGCAGTGTATTTACTTCCTAACACAATCTGCAAAACTTATTTCCTCTAAGTAAGACCATCCACATAAATTTACACTAAGAGAATTCATCATCTGCATTTTTCCAATCAGTGGTATCAAAGTTTAACTCCTCTGCATTTGGGTATTTGTGGAATAACCAAGCCATGACAATGAATGGTTTATTTAAAACTGACAGGACCAGAAAGCAGCAGCTGTTTACTTAGGCGCCGTACCTTAGTGTACACCAGTAAAAACGTTCTCTTTTCCCAAAAGGATTTTCTGCAAAAAGGGCATTCACTTTGCTTCCTTCCCACCCCTCTTACATCCAACTCTGTACATTCAAAACTAAGTGCCCTATTTTTCTTGCTATTCAGTATATTTTTATTTCCCCATTTTCTCATTAAACGGCATAAACAGAAACACTGAAACAAATTCAGGAGCTACACTGTTTATACTGAAGTTTTATTAAAGAAATCAACATTCAGAAAAAGTGATGAAAAAATAACATCTAAGTAACCAAAAAAAAATTAATTTAGCATTGAATGGGAAGAAAGTTATCTTCTACAGTGTAAATAATTTTCATATGGAACTAGAACAGTTTCATTCTAGTGCACCACTGTGTATTGCATATGCAAATGCTAGAATAACTTTTAATTTTAGAGCGTTTCAGGAATAGGACCTAAATTCATGCTCTGTTATTCTGGCTGGCAATTAACTCAGTCATGACCTTGTAATAATCTGGAGTTCTATGCTCATTAAGGTAAAATTTTAATATTACCTTTAAAAGCAAAGGCAAAATCTTAATTACAGCTGAGCTACCTGCGTATTAATCCATCTTAAAATAAATGAAGACTTGAGCGTGCCCAGATAAAAAGATAAATTATAACAACACTCATTAGGTACAAAACAAAGGCTTGAAAAAGTGTGATTTTATTACTTTGAATTATAACATTAATTTACTAACTAATTTCAGGGCACATGTGTAGTGCACATGTGTAAAACCCACTCGAGGGAGCCAGCTCACACAGACACACACGAGCTGGAATGTTCCAGTGCCGATCAAAGATTTGTGTAGCCGGATGTGCGGTTAATTCACTGATCAAATTTTCACAACTGACAAACATCTTGAGACAAAGTCCCAGTTACCAGTAGTGTGGGCTCTGTGCTCTATCAGAATTACTCTTCCCCATTTCACGATTTATGATATAATTCAAAAATAATATCATCTTGCTCACACTTAAAAATTAAAAAGGAAGAAATAAAGATAAAAAGGCACTGGTTTTTAGCTCCAGCATTCTTAAAGGGCACAGTGAGACTGAGAGAAATAAATTTAAAATACCCATAAGAATCTGAACTCTAATCTTAGTGACATGTTCTTACAGTAAGCTTGTGCTCCATAAAACCTATATAAAAATGTCAGAAGCGTAGATGCATAGCACATGCACTCCCCGTAAGACACAAATCTGCCCTGTAACAATAATACACAGTAGCTCTTCAACATGCCTGAAAGATTTTAGAATGCACTAAATCTATAAAAACAGTCTACTGTCAAACTTCAGCTCTATCTACTAAATCAACCAGATGTAGGAATAAACACTATTAATAGCTACTAAATTTTTACCAGCTTTGTATAAAGTTAGACAAATTTGAAATAATAGTTGTTTGAAGCCTCCTACCATTACATTTCATAATCGTACTTGCTTACTGAACTGGCTAGATACAGTAAATATACATCATATAATGGCTACTCCCCTTCAGCAGATATGCATAAAAGAAGAATCTAAACTAATAAAAATACTTAAATGGGCAGCAATTTTACTAGTCTTAACACTGATTTAAAAGATGTCTCTCTCTCTTCTTTACATACCTGGTTGTTACCAATTACTGATGTGTCTTCACCCCTTCTTGCTGCAAAACTTCCTTTAAAACTTAACAGCACACACAGCATAACATTTGAGAACTCTACACATAAAAAATGCTCTTTTTTTCAGTTGCAAAGAAAATCTGAAGGTTTTTTTAAGCTGACGATATCTTCACATAGAAACACAGAACGTCTGCAGACAGTAAGAAGCCTTTAGTAAGCCTTTTTGCTGCACCATAATAATCTGATCCAGAAATTCAAGGGTACCTTAAACAACGGGCTACCTGTTCTAGCCATGCTTAGGAATGTGGCCAAATCATTTTTATTGATTTAACCTTTATAGGAATGCTACATATCCTCAGAGCAAAACATTTCTAATGCATTTATAATATGATATACCTCTGAGAAGCTATGAAAAAAAAAATCTTGTGACATAGGCTAGCCCCCCTCCACTATTCTGTTTTTCCCAATTTAGTAATCGATAGACATTTAAGTGTTAGAATATTTTCTGAGTTTACATATGTCTGTATTCATAGGATGAAGGCAGAAATTAACACTTACAGAGGACAAGACTACTATCTGACCTGTCTTTGTTTAAGGAATAAGAACTGGTCAACTGATAGCCAAGGCTCTAAATACTCCTTTCATTCTAGAGTTACACATCAATCATGTTACCTGCAAACATATCAAGTTAAAACTTCCAGAATTTACAGTCCTTTTTGAATGAACTGAGCAGCATGTTAGTTATGTTCAGAGAGCTTACAGAAGGTGGTTTGTGTATCTCACCAGAATTCTTAAAGAAGTATTCTCAAATTCCCTCTTCATCAGAAATCTACTTCATAAACATTTCAAACTAATATTTCTCAATGCTAGATCCATATTCTATTATTTTGAAGCTCAGGTTGGAAAAAATAGTGTATTTTAGTATTTGTTGGTTTAGGAATGCTACAAACCACACTTGAGCATTACCAGGAGTCACTTGATTTTCAGAAAGTAAACTGTTCAAAGCTGCTCATTATGGTAAACTTTAGTATAAAGCAGAAGTGAATACAGTGCTGAAGAGTCAGTAAAACAACAGCAGATACATTTAGGTTACAAAACACATTTATTACATTTCTTATAAAGAAAATTATGTGAGAGGTGTTTGGTTAAAAAAAGAAAAACAAAAACAAAACTGAAGCAGAAACAAACAGAAATAGCTCCTAGTATGAAATTCTAGTATGTTATTCTTCACAACAGCACCAGCCCCAGCTAGCACAGTTTCAGCAGGCAATATGCTGTAAAAGAAATCACCAAGTTTAGGAAGATTTAGTTCTACATTTCTTCTGGAAACAGCAATGTCTAGACATCACTGATATTCTCTCTCACCTACAAAGAAATATTAATCAATCCTACCAAGAAAGAAAAAAACTATTCTTTCATGAGATAAGTGCCTATCTACACATGTAAGGTGGACAAGTTAGTAGATCAAAGCTGTGAACTATAATTTAATTATGGTCTATAGAAAAAAGTGTATCTGTCAATTCTCAAAGATTGGTATTGTCTTTTTTCAATAAGAGGTTGGCTTTTGATTGTTACATCACTAATTTGATTGCAAAGTTTTACACTGCTGTTTGCTTCTTCATCCACTTTTTCTAAGAAATATTCTAAAGCTGAATCTGTATCCAAAACACACAACAACCACACATAAAATACCCCTGGCAGGAGCCTTACACTTCCTTAAGCAGATGAAATCAAGTCTTTAATGTGAGGTGCAGCAGTGATTTCTCCAAGGGCAGAGTAGTTCTACCTTCACTCATGGTGCACATGGTGAACGTTACCAGATCAGTGCCTGCATTCATGCAAACCCAGTTTGCTTTGTGTTACCACAGCCTGAGAGCATTTAAGCAGTTACCACACACAGACCAGGGACAATACCCATAAATAAATAATAACTCCAGACCAGATCCCAGAAAGTTCATTGCTGCGTATCAGATCATACTTACTTGATTTCAGCTTTATTACACGTAGAATAACAGTTCATGGAGCAAGAGGAAAACACAAAAACTTACAGATTCTAAAATAATAATAAAAGTTGGACGATACACATCCCAACACCTTTGTAACTGCCTGGTGCCCAGAGATGTATCCTTCCTCCACTGGCACCTCACAGAATGGTTGTCATTGCTTTTATGGTGCACCTTAAAGAAGGACTCAGGTAACACTGAAAAGCAGCAGAATATGTTAGAAATGTATATTTTTCACAGTGATGATGGAAGAAGGTCTTAGCTAAATGCACTTACACCAATGCAACCGCTTATAGTAGCACCCTTTTTATAACATAATAGATACATTTGTACAAGAGGGTTTATTAGCAGAGTTATTCTGACAAACAATAACATCTTTTGATGCTACAGAAAAGCTGCTCTGTACTAGCATGTAAGAAAGGTCAGATGGTGGAAAACTTACTTCATGTTCTTAACCTGTAAACTCTTTCCTTTCCTGACTACTAACAAATGTCCTAGCAGGGGAGATCCACAGCTTTTCCAAGAACTCACGTAGGGAACCTTTCGCTCTGTTCCGATGGAACAGAATTTGTGCACGTTCACCTCCGTGGCAGCTCTCTGAGTAACTCTGTCTAACAGGTCTGCCACAGAAAAATTGCCTCCAGATTTTCACTTCATTACAGATTTATATATACACAAACGTATATCCATACATACCCCTCTAAAAAGCAGCAAACTTGACTACTCCAGTCTGCATGCTATTAGAGAAGCAACTGTGATACTTCAGGAACCTCTAACTTGATTTCAGTGTTTGGACTAAGGGAAAACAAAGTCAGGAGACGGCAGCCTCTGGGAACATATTTTGCAAGGCTGTTTTATAAGGGACTCCAGCAGGAAAACTGTACACATAGGAAAAGCTAGTTTAGACTGGGATTGTACATCAAAGAGATGAGCACTAGCAAATACTTGTCCTTGATAACATGCACAGAGGCAGAGGGTGGCAGGAGCACTAAGGCTCAGGCACTGCACATGTTTTGGCAATGTGTAATTCATGTAATAGAGCTTGTTTTCATGGCAATTCTAATTATTCTTTCACATTTCCCTGTAAATTTGTTGTTTAAAGATTCTCACACGTTTTGTAATGGTAAAAGTAGAATCATTCACTGGCCATTTCACTGCCAAATATTTGACTCTGGCAAACTGCTCTTTTATCACTCTGCCATTCATCTCACATATTCTGATCTTCTGAGTCTCAGGTCTTAAAAGTAAGGAGCACAGGTCTGGTCCCATTTTCAAATGCCTGTTCTTGGCCATTGGTCTTCTCTTTCAAGGGTGCTTTTCAGCATCATCACACTTGTCTACTGTCCCACTGTCTCATCTATTTTTTGACAGAACAGGGCATAGCTCCCACAAAAAGCCAATTCCAAACTCACTTGAAGCTATCATGATGATCGTAAATCTGATTCTTCTACTTTCAAAAATCATCAAAAAGAATATGAGCACCTTACTGAAAATGTTGCAACTGTCTGATTTTCACATGGCAATGGTTATCTGGTTTGCCTTGTAAAGGTCCTGGTCCCACACTGAAACCAGAGCCACTTGAAAATTCTACACATATTAAGAACAAACCCTGAATCCCCCACTTCTTTTACAGGAATTCTGAGGATTATGGTTTTGTCACACATTTGTTCAGTGCCTACCACAAAATACTGATCCATAGGTCTGACCTTTATAAGACAGCACAGATCAGTCACAATAGCAGAATATTTATAAATGGCATCATCAGTTCAGCCTTGCTGAGTATGTGTTTGTTCTACCCAAAGTAAAGTTGTCGCCAAGGTTAACCTATTTTAATGTATAATTGAGAAGACTTTTCTAAAAAAATAAATATTAAAAAGTCATACTTATGACTCACAACATCAGGACTTGGTAATTTTGGTTCTTGCTGGGAAAATGCTTAGCAAATATTGTCAGCAAAACGCTTCCATTTTCTTTACGTAAGCATATTTTGAATCTGAAAAAACCAATGCTAACAACTCTGCCATCACCAAATATAGCTGTTCCCTATTTGGGGTTGGAACCTAAAGGTATTTCAACTAGAAAAATGGTTTTGGTTGAAACTAAAAGTTAAAAAAAATTCAAAGCATTTAAGAAGCTCACCAAATGCCTTGGTTATAGCAACAGTACCATGCAGGATTCTGAACAAAAGGAGTCGATTCCTCTTTTCTTTCTCAGGCAGCTTCTGAAAAGCAGAGCTGACATGGTATGGTATGCATGGTACTGTCCTGCATCCAGTCCTCACAGACAACACTCTTCACTGAAACCACTGCCAGACCTGAGACTGAACAGGCTGAAATAGTCAACCCATGAAGATGCCGTGTAGCAAGGTGAAAAGAACCAAAATTGATTAATTAAGAATAATTACGTATCAAACTGGTGGCAAGTGTCAGGCCTGCTCTATACAGAAGACAGTTTCTGCCTATCTCAATGATTAGAGCTCAAAAACAACTTTTTAAACTTTTTTTTTTCTGTTGGACACCACCATTCAAGGGAGAAGGTGGGGGGAGGGGGTGGAAAATTCCAAAACAGAATTTTTGGCAGAGAAGATGTTAGTAACAGTTTTAGAAAACACGATCAGTGTGAAAAAAAGTTGAAGGAACTGAATAAGTCACTGTAAAGTGAATGGTGACCAAGTCTTCCTTCCTCAGTATTGTGGTAAAAGACAAAAACAAATCAGCAAAGGAGTTCAGTATTCCATGGCAGATTTCAGCTATGGCATGTATGCCACAATAAAAGCTCCCAGTTTGGATTATCTGGGAGCCTGTTAGGTCTGAACTCTACCTAGGTATCTTCTGAAGTTTCTTTGTGTCTTCAGATAGTTACTTTTTGCTTTTTAAATTATTAGGAAGTGATAAAATACATCCTACATATCCAATCTATTTTTTCATTACATTGAGAGTCACTCATTGCTCCTACTCTGTTCACAGTCTTATTAAACGCAAAGTCAATTTTTCATAGCCATTATTTCTCTAGAGATACAAAGAGGTAACTATCCAAAACCAAAGTAAGTTCTGTGAAAATTGCCCAAAAATCTCCTCCACTATAGATTTTGGAGCAGGTGAGGCAGCTGGCTGTGAGGAAGGTTTCAGTAATACAGAATCCTGCCTCAGTGACTCAGACAGGAGTGAGTGGATTCTATTAGTTCCTACCAAGTCCTACACCTTTTGTATTCAGTGACTAACAAGTGACATTCACTGATAAAGGTAAGGGCTTTGGTACATAATCAACTTCCTACATGAAATTCCTAGGATGGAAATCTTGCCCGACTCAAACTGCTGTGAGGGATGTGCTCAGGTGCACACATTTATTCTTCAGATGGTTATTATATCCTTGAATGAAAAAGGAATTAACAACTTTTTATTTAGTATGGGAAAAAGCAGGTAGAAATCCAAGTATGACATAGTACAAGCTCATATACCAGTTATCTACAGGGAATCTGTCTGCATGCCCAAAATCTGGCAATAACGAGTATGAGTCTTGTTACCACTAGATTTCAATGACAGGTTTTATTTATAAAGAAAGAGGATTTAATGCAGCAAAATGCTTAAGTAAATGCACAGTTATTTGTATCTTATTCCCAGCAAAGTCAGTGCTAATATCCTTTCAAAATCTGAAATAATCCAAATAATCTGCTCACGAGGCGTTCTCGCCATGCAAAGTACATATAAAATGCTTCCAGTTTCTATTACTGAATTTGGTAACAACTCATTTTTAATTTGCATTTGCAAAAAAAAAGCCATAGAATCACAGAATCATTTAAGTTGGAAAAGACCCACGTTTGAGTTGAACCATTAGTTTTCAAACAAATCAAACAAGAATAGGAATCAGTTTCACTTTTTTTTTTAAATACTTGTATATATACTTGTATTCTTTTTTAAGTACTTGTTGAGAGTAATATTTAAATGACTGCAAGATAACTTCAGTCAAATTTTAGAGTTCATAAATGTTGATTCTACAAACAAAAAGGATAGGGAAAGATAAATTTAGAAACTGAAAGTTGCACATCCTAGTTGTAAGAATACACTGGTTTTCTTTGATTTTTAAACATAACACATGACTAAAAAAGAAAATTCAAAACCTCAACTGAATTACTTGGTAGGCTCAATCCTGTTTCAGTAACATAACAACTGAACTATCAGTTTAACTAACTAGGTAAGTCAATTTATAGCTGGGTTTTTTTACTGTCAGACATCAAAAATGGGTACAAGACTCAACCAATAGTTGTTGCTGCAAAGTGGTGTGTTCTGGTTCAAATAAATTTAAAAACTCCTAAAAAAGTCTGCTTCCTCTTTGGTAAAGGACCATACCTTATAAATTTTCACAACATAGCTCAGATTTCTGAAAACTGACACCTTTACAGGTGAACTGCTTTCTAGCGTTTCAACCCTAAGTAGCTTTGAATTTAGGCCACCTAACTTGGGGTGATAAATCAAGTGAGTGACTTAATGGCAGAGGGCCTGACCAGGACATAGAAAAAGTGACTCAAATTCTTAATCCAAGACTGATCATGCCAAGTCCTAGGGTTAGGAAGATACAAGGATAATTACCCAGTTAATTCTACCAATTTTCTCAAGAAACCAGACCTGAGACATACTGGTGAAACTCATGATTACCCTTATGAAAAAAATATTAGACCTTTCCATTTGGCAAAAAATAAAGACTACATACATAAGTTGTTACATGAATTATACACAAGCATATCAGAATAACTTCAGTAATTTAAATTGTAACTACTGTACTAAGCAAAACTTGAACTGCAGAGGTTTAAAAGTGTGCTGACACTTATTCCTTCAGTATAAACACACTGAAAGCTTTTTGAAGTTTAAAACTCACCGCAATAAATTTTTCTCCACCCTTGACTATAATAGGTGGACTACTTCTTGAATTTCTCAACTCCAGGAGTGGCAGATGTATTCTTACAATCAGCATTGAAATATCCCAAACATCTTTGTTTTCATCTCCAACAAGAAAGGAGTCTTTCACTGGCCACAAATAAAAACACATGAATATTACCTCTCTTACAGGATTAAAGTAGCAGCAGCTGTTCTTCATGCTTTCATCACCCCACATTTAAAGCAACAAAAGACTACCAAAATAGCAGCAACAGCTCTCATCAGCTGGAGAGGATGTTGGCTTTTCAGTGGAGGGCATGTGAACTGTTAGTGATAGAGCTACCAACACTTGACTTTAATAGTAGATGCTTATACAAGAAACATGTGGCACACATGGAAAGCCACATGGCAAGCTTACATGTAGCAAAGGATCATTGAAAAAAAAAAAGTAATTCCTACTTTATTTTTATTAAGACAACTATCTTCACTTGTGTGTGAACGGAGGAAACAGCACTGCCAACAGAAAAATCAGACATCCTTACAGATAGCAAACACATTTCACTATCACCTACTTCAATCAGACTAGAAAAGCTTTATTAAAACAGATGAGAAGACAAAGGGCTCCATTTAAAACTAAATGATGTCCAGAAGTTTCTGCCCAGGGCCTTAATTTGCAATTGACAAAATAGTGTTACGACTTCCCTGTTTCAAAACGATCATAATGAAAAATCAATTAATAACTTTCCCTCAAACCGTATGTCACTATACAGAGAAGCCTTTTTGAGAAAGAAATTAAATGCCCCTTAAACAGCTCAATCAATCTGTGTTTAAATAAGCCATTTTCAAAATTTGGGTCTATTTTTCTGGATTAATCTAAACATTAAAGAAAAATAGCTGGTGGTTTGGGCTTTTGATTTTTATCTGTCTTAAGAATTCAAAGATAAATATTACCATCGCAATCCTGGCTCCAGAAAAATACTTGACTTGATTATTCAAACACTGCACTGCTTTTTCAAAAATAATTCTATAATTCATTAGAAAGAACCCCCAGAGTTTCATCTCTCCTTCTATAACTTGATCACTTATCTTTTTAATCATCTGAACCATAACAGGACAAAACAGATACCGAGTTGTCAATTTAGAGTCAGAGCTGGGCACACAACTGCAGCAGTATGTGAATGTACCTGGGCAGGCAGAGTGGGAGATCCTGCCAGTGCAAACTCACAGGCAGAGCTTGTTTTAATATATTGCTTTCCAAAAGAGAGTTTCATTCTTGAAGGAATAAAACTGGCATTTAACAGGGAAACAGAGAATACAGAAGTTTGCCAACCTCTACAGAGCCTTTCTCTTGAAGTCACCAGATATGCATCAAGCCCTGTTTAACTTGTATTAAAGCTGCTTCAGTTGAGCAGATTTTCAGTTTTCACTGCACAGGGCTATTTCCTTGTAATTCCATCACAGTCGGCACAAACAGACCTAGAAGGGCCTAGGCCAGGACCAACAATTTCTGCAACTCTCCCAACACATCCCATTCAATCACAATCAGCACTTATCCCTCTACAGTTTTTACAGCAAACTTACATACAGCTAAATTTAATGGCATTATTTGTATTAAGTGTTTCAGACCTACACAGATGTTGATTTCCATAATTGATTTATGAAAGCAAAACTGGAATTACTGAGACTCTAAATAAAGAGAAAGTTATTTGTCTGCCTTCACTGCTACTAACTGAACTGCCTCACAAAATTAGATAAAATGTAGGAGAAAGATCTGATTGTAATGAATGTGCCAATTATACACATATACATTCAATTGGAAGTTGCTAACTAGTAGAGGAGTAGAAGGATGTTAAAAAAAAGTATTTCCACAGATCACCCTCTTCCTGCCTCCTAAGGTATTTACTCCCATGTTTCCTCCCAGATAGACAGGTACATTCATGTGACCGGGAAGCCAGCAAAGTGTTATGCTTTTATATAAACCTACATATACACACATGCAGAGAAAGAAGTAGACAATATTTATTTTAAATAAAACAAGAATACCTTGTTTTTCAAAAAAAAGAGAGGAATAGAAGGATATTTTTAGTCCTTTCCAATACTTTAACATGTCTCCAGGTTTGCTCAAACTCATTATTTTAAAAAATCATTTCATAGTAACCTTTAGCACAATAGTGGCCACATAAAACATACTCTGGTTTTAACAGTAACACAAAATATTTTATCATAACTGAGAAGCATGTCCTTACAATAATAATAATCCCTTCTTTTGTGCAGGTTCTCAAAAAAATTAGAAACAGTGTTTGTGGGGAGTGTATGATAAATTACATCAATTTTTTTCAGGGAAATATGCAGAATTATTCCAATTTCTACATTTTTAAATATATAATAGAAGGAGCTTTGCAGTATAACAGAAAAAGTAGTCATAGGTGTGGAGTCACATATTAAACCACATTGATACATACCTTCCATAAAGACTATGTATTTTCTCCTCTTAACTTGGCTAGTGAAAGGGTCTTTCCAGAAAATCAAAATCTAATTTTATTTGGTAATTTTAGACATTGCTTAATATTAAAGTCTAGTCTACATTTAAAAGTATTTCTAGAATAATTACAGTAGCTTGGCTATATTGGAAAAAGCAGTCTATTACTGTAGCTATAGCACTATAAAACAGAAGTGCATTTTTCTCACATAATTATGGAGCAAAGAGACCTAAGGTTTGAATCTAGCAGGTTGGACCAAATGACCTCCAGACATCCCTTCCAACCTTAATTTTTCTATGATTCCATTTGATGGGATTATTATTTAACTGGTGCAGGAATACTGGCAAGGCATTGGGAATGAGTGTGTATGTACCCATTTAAATGAAAATTCATGCACAATATAAGCACACAAAGCAGCACAGGCAGACCCCTCAGGTTCTTGATTTCCTGTGAGTAATTCAGAATATAAAAGCTACAAGATCACTTTAGAAGGGAGCTACCTTATTTGCAGAATTAACAGGGATCTTTTATAATACAAAAGTATTAACTACTTTAATAGGAAAAATATATTTTTTATATCAAATTCATTAGTTTTCTGCCACACTTAAAACAGCCAAACACATTCATTTATACTTTGTGGAATTCAAATTTATTCCTGTAAGGCTTTTTTTAATCACTATTTACACACCAGTTGTTCATGATATCTTGCTGTGCTTCACCAAAAGCACAGCAAGATAACAGTACTTAGACTTGTACTAGATATGCCAAAGGCTTTATACCCAAACAAGGAGTCAAATATAGCCTGATTCACAATAAGTATCACTGTAGTTTCTAAATGGATAGTCATGCTTTATTTCAGGATCAAAATATACTCCCTCAAAATGTTTTATCCAAATGGCTCTGAATCATTGTAAAAACAAAACAAAGGACATCTGCTAGCAATATACCATTGGTACAAAATTAAATAAGTACTTAACACACTGTCCTTTCCAGGGTCACAATGCAGTCTATTAAGGGTCTACAGATTTTCTGCCTTTTTGCAGGGGGTGAGACTGTCATGGCTGTTGCCTTTTTAAGTAAGAAAAAGGCCCACTCACAAGCAATCCTGTGCTTCTTCAGAAATACTCATTCAGTCTAGAAACGGAGGATGATTCAAAACCACAACTACTCAATTTTCTAAAGGTTGTACAAATCATGTTGGGGGAAAGGGGAGAAAAACAATCTGAGCTAAAAATAAGTAACAAAGAAACATTATCGTTGAGAGAAGGGTACATTAGGTCAGAAGCTGCTGCTTTTTAACACCAGAAAGTCCTTAGAGCTTTCTGTCCAAAAACTGAAGAAGCAAAAGAAGTCACTAAGTCAAGGGACCAAATAAGTTGTTTGCTCAGCATTTTCTACAAAAGCAAAAAAACTTTAATCACAAACTACATGTCCTTGGTAGTGTTTTTTAAAACTAAGCCCACGTCATTGTTAACATCTTAAAGAAATGGCCAATATTATTTTGTATAATGAACTAGCACATATCATTAGAGTATTCTCTTTCTTGTCCTTTCTCCACCCACTTCCCCACTGTCCTTACTGCCATTTCTGACATCCAATTTTATCACAACTGTGAAATTATTATTTACCATTTCTAGAGTCAAGCTAAAACAAACACTATTCAGTTATTTCACAGCTCTGGGAGCTATGGAGGGGAAGGTGGGTTCCTTTCTAATCACTGCAATGCCTTCATGTCCCACCAAAAAGGTCCTCCAGGAACACATGAAAATATCAAATACTGGTCTATGGCATTTAAAATTAAACTCCATAATATAAAGAGCTAGTGATACTTAATACATAGTCTATGATATACATTTCTTTTTTTACATATCTCTTATACATTTAACAAAGTCAAAAAAGAGAGTAAGATTAACCTGATGAAAATTAAGAGTACAATAAAGCTATTTATACTTTTACATTTTAAAAAAATTGATGCTGTTACATACTCAAAGTACTAGAATCTATGCAGGAGGATAAATATTCCATCTGTATTATTTAGCTGGTTCATTGTAAGTCCCATAGGCAGTGTGGGATTGAAGGATAAATGAATCACCTTCCAGACCAATTTAGGGAGAACGTCATAGTCTAAATTACTATGTTGAGCTCACAATGATATAGAAAAACAAGCACATTTCTGTAACTGCTCAGGGCTGTCAGACACCTCCAAAGAGACAGGCACGTAACAGGGGGACAGATTTCAGCATCACTCCAGCAAAACCTGGGGAGGATAATACAGCTTTTGTGCTTTAGGAAAAAAAGTAAATAAAAATGTATAATTAAGAAGACAAGCAGTGGCTTCCAATGCCACAGAGCTGAGAGCTGAATGAGCCAGAAATAGCTCCTACATGAGGAGGCTGCTCAGAATTAGCCACCTAGGACACAGAGCAATCAGCAATTTCCTTCTCCTAACTCTGGTCACCTATGGACATCCAAACTGTCCATTTTCAATTAATCACCTAATCCAACTGGAATAATTCCAGGGGGCAGAATGACTTAAGAATGAAAAAGCCAACCACAGCTATGATGTCCACTTTGCTGCTGTTCTCCACCACCAACACATACAATCTGTAGTGTCAAATTAAATGTGACTAAAACAAACAGATTGCAAATGATGCACGAAGCTGCAGTTTAAAGACCTCAGCAGCAAGTGCCACTTAAGGTCACAACTACAGCTAAACTGGATTTTCAGGTTCAGTCTGCTAGAACTAATGTATTACAATTTATCACACAGAGGAAATAAAAAAGTGAAATATGCTGAATTTAATTATCATATTAATTTATGGCTTTAGTATTTGGTTACACCATATATGTCTTCACTTAAGTAGGGTAAATCGTTTCCAAATATTATAATCTTGTACTTAGGTACTAGATGATACCTTAAAGCAACCTGTCAAAACCTGAAACCAGAAAGTTTCAGGAATCCAAGCTCCAAATCCTGGAACCATATATCTTAAAATATTTCAATTCAAAACAAAATTTCAAACACAGGAAGCTTGAGAAGCTGTAGGCAACTCAGAACAAACTGAGTAGAACTGAAGACACAGTAAACTTAGAGAAACTGTTCTCATACTTAGCAAAACTGATTTCACAAATGAACTGCAAAACTTACATTAACTTTGAACTGACAAGAGAAAAATAAAGTACTAGTAGAGCAGAAACATAAGACACATATAACCCAAACTAAAGTTAAACTTGAGCTAATTTTGTTTATAGAAAAAGCTGTTACCCAGATTAATATCTCCAGTCTTCCCTCATAGAAATATCCTTCTTGTGTTTCTTTTTCAGACTGAGTACAAATGTAATTTTTAAATTAGTTACAGAAATGTTCCTCCATAAGTCTGTACAGGCACTCAACAATTTCTTTGCTCTATGTGTGTGCACTACTCCATTATTAATTAAGATCCTCCATCACCTCATGGTCTTTCATAAATAGGGACAGGATACTCAGCAACAACACAGAGAAAGAAGCAAGAGATAAAATGAGTGTATTCCAGACTGTTTGACACTAATAAGGTCAAGCTCAGGTTGTATTTCAAGTGAACTCTGCTACTAAAAGGTAAAATGAAACTGCGGTATTACCAAAGGAAGGTCTAAAATAACTGCACTTTAAACACAGTACAAAAATGTGGAAGCCTGAAAAATGAATTTTCAAATAGCTTTTTCGAAACTCACTCCATTTCAGCTCTTACATCTTTTATTACCAGTTCTGCAAACCCTATCAGACGTCCTCAGCAAAATCCTGTTGAGCTAAGTGCTGTGCAAAGAAGAGAATCTGCCTTTAAAAGCTCAAAAATACCACATCCGCATCAGAAAAAGCTGTAGTAATTTGTCTCTAATGAATTTCCTTCCTGTATTCCATCCTACCTATAAAAGGAAAACTTAGTTCTGCCCCTAGTTTTCTATCTCATACCACTCTTGCCTCATGTATTTAACGAGGGAGACAGGAACAGCCACACATCCTCTGATAACCACGTTCGACATCTTCTGCCGCTGCCCTTCACCGTCTCTACCCGAGGGGAAAGCACTCCCTGCGTGTTTGCAGGGAAGGGTTTCGGCTCAGTAGGCTCAACTGCTCCTTTATTTTTAAACAGTGCAATCTCAGCACAATTCTGGGTTCAAATATGGTAAACAAGTATGGGACAGAATAGAGAAATTCTTTACAGTCCCAAATTACAGTTTGGTTAACCAAAGCGCTTCCTCAGCCAGGTCATTACTGATGTTTTCTTCCACCATCATGCCAAACGAACTATCCGAAGTCAGATGATTTTTCTGACCAACTTCAAAGCAAAGATGGATAAACACACAACCAAAAGAAGCCATAAGGTAACAGTCACAGCAGGGCTTTGAGAGTAGAACCATATCTCATCATACAGTGTGATACAATAAATAATTACCAACATTCAGCTCAAGCACATGCTCGTTCCACGCTAGATAAATTCTGGACCATTTTATGAAAAACAATCATCTAGACTGTCTATTCAGCATAACTTCCTATTTTCTATAATCATTCACTTGTTTCAAGGAGAATGCATCAGCTCAGCATTCCATGAAACCTAAGACACAGAAATGCCAACACTAAAAACTCTTTTTCCTGGGGAAGAACTGAACCTGGCATGAGGTGAAAGCTCAGGAGGAACCTGGCATGAGGGAACTGGCAGTTCCCACATTTGTATCTGCCTCACAGGGTGAATCAAGCTGACACATTTAGATGTAATAGAAAATAAAATAATTAAACCACAAAATAATCAAGGACACAGTTTAACAAATGTAAACTGGACTTAGAGCAACAAATCCCATTGTCACAAAAAGATAAAAAAGCCATTCATGTTTTGAAGATTAGGATAACAAAAACTAGATATTTATCAAAAACCAAGTAGCCAGCTGATGGTAGCAGCCAGAAAGAATGGCAAAGATTTTGTACAATGTCTAGAAATCAGATGGAGAATGTATTTTAAAAGTTCTCTTGTTAGGTCACATAGTGAAACCCTTTAGGTAAAATGTTCAACAGTCCTGTAAACAGCACAAAATCCATATTGTGTATTTTTTTTTCAGTTAGCATGTAATGTGAGTATCTCGAAGTATTTGGGTGATTATGGTATTCACAACTGGATTAACCCACAAACACAAAGCAGTCTAGCAAAGCACAGCTCCTGAATCAAAGCATTTCTTTACTGCTACACGCAGTGGGTATTTCTTCAGCACCGAGCAACAAGTTCCCTGAACTTTCTAACTGATAAGAAAACACTATTTTAGTATCTGTTATCAAATAGAATTTTCATTTCTGCATATGAAAATAAATTTAGCATCAGATACTAGAAGAAATCAATTAGATTTTCCAGGGATTCAGTGATGAGCAAACTGTAATCCAACCCAAGTCAGCAGAGGTTATCCAAATACATCAACGGGAGCACAGATCAGTTCAGAGACCATGCTTCCTGTTATTTCATTGCAAAACTTAGAATTCAAAAACTTAGAATGATATTCTTGAAGATGTTGTCATCTCAGAACAGATGAGACATCCTAAATAAGTAAAACCCCTAAAGACAATCAAGTCTCTCCCACAATTTGCTGAATGTTTAAAAAGGAAAAAATTATATTATAAATAATATATTCATAAAGAAAAAGGGAATATGAAGAATTTATTAGTATGTGTATTGCACAATAACACAAGACAGAAGTGTCACAGAGGTGAGTGTAAACTACAAGCTGGAGCAAGTTAAGTAGGAACTGCATTTGAAATACCTGAACACATTTTTACTGTTTGGAAAGACACAATTAGGAGCAGTAATAAATTGATATCATAGCAATGCGTATTATTGTTTATTAACTACTGTAAATGCAGTAGATAACCAGAAAGACTTAAAACAAATTAAAACTTTGTTTTCTTCAGTACTTTCACCATTATAATTTATCCTAATAACCCTATACCATCTAATTTTGATTTTTGGTATGAAGCATAGCACAAGAGCTAATTAGGAAACTTCAGATTACAATAATTAGAATTTTTGTAAATACCTAAAATAGCTTTGAGAAGTCAAGGCATTTAACTGAGGGGAGATAAAAACCTCCCTCTGTAGCTGCAAATTGCACAACCTAAGTCTTTAGACTATCAGCCTTTCCAGAGATTCACTCTGTAGGTAGTGCTTATATTAGAAAATAGATGATCTCTACCAAATTATAAATTTTAATGGCTACAGTGAAATCAGTATGGTTGTGAATTTACTGGGCAGAACTGTGATTTAAGTGCAACCCACCTAATGTGAGCAGTTAGTTTGGAAACAGGCTGTAGATCAGCCAAACAGTTATGCAGAACAAACCTCAGCAAAATGCACTAGATGTGCTGAAAACTTTTTTAAATTATTAACACCTACTGCTGTACATTCCCTGGTACCATAATAAAAAATCCAAATGCAAATAAAGGATGTAGAAGTCAAAGCAAGGTCTACACAGCACTTTGCTCTTTTAAATTAGTATAAGAAATATAATTTAATTCCAAGGTCTTAACAATTAAAAGCCAAATATAACTATGCAGAAGCTAGTGTACTGCAAATTGACTTGTGTTTAGATGATCTGTGATAATCTGATTAAGAAGCATTATTCTTAAGGTAATAGATACATGCATTATCACTAATTGCACAGTACTATTTAAGCATGATTCAAATGAAATTATTTTCTCAACAAACAAAAATTTCTTCAAATCCAAGGACATATCTTAAATATTCTTAATGGAAAAATGGAATCATTTAACTAGTAAAGTATCTATGTATACAATGAAAACCTTGTACACATGTTAAGACAGCTTTTTTTTGCAATATTTTATGACTTTAAGCTCCTATATATTTTTTGTCTTCTCAAATAAATCAGAAAAAACCTGCTGAGCTTATCATAAAAACAATTCTACAACAGGATTCAGTTCATTCCCTTACAATGCCATGGTTCAAAAATAGGTGTAGTGCATGTAACAGATGTAGCATATGAACAACCTCTCACCTTGAGGAGTGACTACTCACAACCTTAATGTTACATGTCAATTTAAGCATTCCATGGAATCAAACACTGGCTCAACACTTCTGTGCTGCAAATTATACACTAATCAAAGACACCACCTTCATGCCATGAGATATTCTTATCTGGAGATTTTCAGATCTTGGCACTGGGTTACAACAGGATTTGATATTCTACTCCAAAAATACTTTCTCTCTCTTTCTTCTGCCTTTTAAATCCCTAAAATCCAACAGCCCATTTTTAAAATCGACACAAACTACTACATGACATTCTGGATTAGCACTCTATATGACTTATTTCTCAGAAGTTCATCCTCTTACTGCACATGTTTTGTTGAGAAAAGCAGGGCAAGTTGAAGTTTCTCTTCATATTACTCCATGAAAAGTATGGCAAATAGGTGACCCTTCTCTTGACAGAAAGAAACTAGAGAGAGTTAGCCTCTATTTTCTTTTCTTTAAGAAGATGTTACCTTTTTTTGCACTGCACTGCTCCAGTCTTTGCTATTTCCCAGGATCTTAAGATGTCAGCAGGAATTTGTTATGAATCGCCTAAATAGGAGAATCTGTAACTTCCTAAATCACATCGTTTATAAAAAATGTCAGCTTCTGTCAGAGCACAGAAAGTTCTTTTAAAGGCATAACTTCATTTTATGGCCGTGGCCAAAGGAAACAGTTGTCTCTTTTTTCTGCATGGTTCATCCCTGGCACTCTATCATTTTCAAAAGTCTCCTTTTTTTCCACAGCAAACAATAAAAATTTAAGCTTCAATGTGCTCATTGCAGTCAAGGAATTTCCTCAGTTCCTACTAGTTTAATGAAGCTGTGAAATATGTTACTCTGGAGCACAGATGATCTGTTTGCACAGCTTTCAAAGGATAACTGCACCAGTTCTGAAGCAAAAGGAAAATGTCTATTCCTTCCATTTATATGGCCAACAATAACTTCTACATTCTGACAGAATCGTGTGTATACTGGCGGGGAAAGGGAGTTTCAAAACACTTTATCAGGAAGTCCACAATCCAATAAATGCAGGCTCCCCAGATACTGATCCAAACTGATGCACAGGATTTGAATCTGAAGTTTTGTTTTTTAAACAGTTACAGTTATTTTTCTCAACCAAGAACAACAGTTGTATTTTTAAGCATAGATGACCTTAATAGATATGAACAATTAGCAAACAGAATTCTCTTGAAGGAGAGAGTGCAGTAATATTTTTCTACCAAAGAAAAAATACAGCACAACACTGGGTCTGTAACAATGTACTCAGCCACACTAGAAGATTCAATGCACAAGAAAAAGCTCTTATTTACATTATACTGAAAAATACTCCCATGGAAGGCATCTCATTATCCACCTGACAACAATCTAGTGATCTCCTAAGAACGCTTAACTGAAAATAAATTGCATCTTTCACTTTTGCAAAGGGAACTCTTTGTAGAATTTAATGGAGACAAGTAATTCCTTATGCATCTGCTGCCCATGCAGTAATTCAGGTAAGAAATTGTTATACAACAGTGAAGGCAAACCTACCACACACAACTGAAAGCAACACAGCTTTATTCTCACCACCAAATTAAAAAATCATAGTATCACAGCTTGGAACTGGGTTTCTAAGAAACCAGCATTCATTTAAAAGAATGAGTATCTTATTTTTTTAAGAACTTTACTTCCTGTCTGGCAGGCCCCAGTTATTTACAAGCATTCCATATTGTAATTGCATCAGCAATATTATGATCTCAGCAGTTTATCTCTCTGTATTAGCACTGAAGGATGTTAAAGAAAGTATTTATTTAAAAATCTATGACAACTGGAAGCTTAGTTTTATTTGATGAAGGGCTGAGAAATAAGGACTCTAAAGACTTCTAAAGTATATATTAAAAATCCATTTCTTTCCTCAGCAGCATTTACTCTTCTTTCAATAAAGGATGTGGGTTTTATTTACCCAAGTCATCTTTGAATGTTTTATAAATCAGAAGTAGAACACTAACAGCTCCATCAGTAACACCTGCTCTTCTTTCCCCCATGATCCTTACTCACACATTCTAAGAAAACAGCCAAAAGATGAATACACAATGCAGATATTACCAGATATTTTGACTGACTACTCACATCATACTCTGCAATTCAGGTGTAAAGCTTGTTGATTTTCTTCCACTGCTTGAAGAGGCAACCGCTGACATGGGGCTGGCCACAGTGCTGCTCATCTGGGGAAACAAAGAGATAATGGCACTTAGAATACTTGTATTTCATTTCCAAGAGAGCACATGTACACTTCAATCAGGTATTTAAAAGGAAGAAAAGCTATTTGGAATAACATGGAAGGTAAAGGTTCTGCATGCAGAAAAAGAAGCCTATGTGAGGCACTAGAAAGCTTGAGTTGATGTTTGGAAGTATTGGTAACATGCACTAATTCTAAAATACTATTTAGAAGTATCCTAAAAAAATACCAGTATCCAAAAAAAATACCATAAAATGGAAAAGCATTAAGCTAAAAACACCACTAGTCTGGAATAGATGGTATTCACAGACACCAGAACCTCTGCTGCCCGGTCATCCTCTTATATTCCTGCATATCCTAACCACCAGTAAAACATCCCACTGTCTCCAACGAGGCTAAGAGAAGTAAAAGAGATTCTCAAAAAGCCAGTTAAAACTTTATGAGCACAGAATCAGAGATTTCCTTCATAAAACACCCCTTTCACACACACAACTTAAATTCTTAAAACAGAAATACATTAGAAAGAGTGAGACCTGACCACCATCATAATACTCATAGCACTAGAAGTGCTGTCTTTATACTAAGTATTTTACAGCTTTCTATATAAATATCTCATTCAAGAACTCCAAAGCAAATCCAGGACAATTTTACTCTTATTCTACAAAGTAATTAACAAATCTACATTTTTCCTTTTTAATAATATGCAAGTCAGATGGCTTTGAGCTATTTAAGTTTAAAAAAAAAATTCATTTACTAAAAGACTGATTAGCAAAATTTAATTATGGAAAACTCCATACATATGTACAAGGGAGTTTCATTTTTCCCTTCAAAAATATTGATAAAAAACTGCACACAGTGTAAGTTCTCTGATAAACAAGATACATTCTCACTGTATTTCTTAGCTTTCTAGCTTGTTACACACTAGTAACAGCTGAGTTGTACTCAGTGCTCATTTCTTGCACTATTAGTAGTAGCGACAGTAAAAGCTTCATGTTGATACAGCTTGCTGTGCTGTAAGAGATCGAACCTCTCTATTTTGAAATTCAAAGGTTAAGATTATTTTCTTGACTAGAAATCCACTCAACCACTTCCCAGGACAGCCTGTTCCAATGTTTGGCCACCCTTTCTGTGAAGAAGCTTTTCTCAATATGTGAGCATCTCTTGGCACAAATTGAGCTTGTTTTCTCTTCTCCTATAGCTTTGTACACAAGAGCAGAGCCCATCCCCACCTGGCTGTCCCCTCCTGTCAGGAGCTGTGCAGAGCCAGAAGGTTCCCCTGAGCCTCCTTCTCCCCAGGCTGAGCCCCCTCAGCTCCCTCAGCTGCTCCTCCTCAGCCTTGTGCTCCAGACCCTTCCCCAGCTCCGTTCCCTTCCCTGGACACGCTCCAGCCCCTCAATGTCCATCCTGAACTGCGGGGCCCAGAACTGGACACAGCCCTGGAGGTGACCCCAGCAGTGCCCAGCACAGGGACAGTCACTGCCCTGGCCCTGCTGCCACACCATGGCTGGCACAGCCCAGGTGCCACTGCCTCCTTGGCCACCTGGGCACAGCTGTCCGTGTTCAGCCGCTGTCACCAGCACCCCCAGGTCCTTTCCCACTGAGCAGCTTTTCAGCCACTCTGCCTCAGTCTGCAGCACTGCATGAGGTTATTTTGACTCAAGTACAGCATCCAGCACTTGAACTTGATGAACCTCATTAAAACTGCCCTTGGTCAATTGATCCAGCCCTTCCAGATCCCTTTGCACAGCCTCCCTACCCCACCCAACTTGGTGTCGTAAGTTTAATTTTTTTATTAATGCTTTCATGTAGATTATCAACCTTCAGTTCATCTTCAGGCAGATTCTAATTTAGGTCCCCATCCTGCAAGCACTTAAGCACATGTGTAACTTGAATCACAAGTTTGCTCCCACTCAAGTCTGATTTTAATCAGGAGTAGCTACACACAAGGCTAAAGTGCTGTCAGGATCCTGCCATAATCAGCAGTTACCAGAGTCATCTAACCTAAACAGTCAAATTAGTGAATTTAAAAAACAAAAACAAGTAAAAACCCTCCTTAACAAAGAAAGGTGCCAGTATTTATAGGAAAGTTCTATATATCCATGGAAGGGAGTTAAGAGGAAGCTGCCTTTGTACCCACCCTAGCAGAAAGAGCCTAAAGATTTAAAAATTTAGATGTATTTTATTGTTTATCATTTGATTGGGACTAAGAAGAATTAATTTTAGTAGCTCTAATTTTATTTCCAATACCAGGGTACCAATATCCCTAAACAGAGAATTAATGGTATATTCATTAAAAAGTGAATAACATCCAAATATTTATGGAGGTGGTTTTTCAATTCAGTTTTTTAAAACTACTTAACATCACTTGAAACATATAACTGCTTTCTTTGAACATCCATGACAGACATTGTGCTTTATCCATCTTTCTGTTCTGCTAACTCGTGAAACATTCTCCCAAAATTCCCAAAAACCATAGGGCTCAATTCCACAGTTGCCTCCTCACAGCATAAGACCTGTGATTCATGCATGTCCTATTCTAGAGCAAATCCCTTCTTAGGTTCCTGCCCTCCAAATGGCAAGAATAGTTAAATTAAAAAAATTTGAAGGGCTGTACATCTCGATGGTTTGAGAGCTGAAAGTTTATCAGCTACTGCTTCACTGCAAATTTGGGTCCTCCTGTTGCAACTAAACAATTTAACTTTCAAATCAAGCAGGTGTACAACATTTTCTTGACATAAAAAACCAACAGCTTGTCAGGCCTCATCAGACCCTTTATAATAATTACTTCCACAGCCCACATTTTGTTTGATGGTTTAGATAATTAACTTCTTTACACATCAAAGTACCATCCTCTGTATGTTCTATTTCCTTTCTTCCGGACATTAAAAAAAAATAATAACAGAAAAGCAGAAGCACTCTCAAATCAATTTTGTTCAGTAAGTACAGCTATCATGGACCTGAAAAGCCCACAGTGATCTTCAGTGGGTCGATACACTGTATTTGTTTTAGCTCCAAACTGAAATGCAGCTGTTTGCCATATTCTATAAAATGAATTCAGATGTTCAGATTAAGTCACAGATCATTTCAATGTGCTGCATTTTAATCATGAACTCCAGCAGGAAGATAGCTTCTGATTAACATTATTTGGGATTGGTAATTTTGAGTTCCTATCCAAGTAGGTCCAACTTTTATAAATTCTTTTCTTGTAAGTAAAACATTGCAATCAAATGTATAGTAAAAACACACATTCAAAGGTACATATAATCACTAATATAAATGTTTAAAAGCATCTACTGTAATCTCTATGTCTTTTACATAGGAGAGTCATAACAGAAAACATTTTTTCTCTATGAATCAGCAGAACAAAAGTTATCAGTTGAGGGAAACAAATTTTAAGTATTTTCTCATCAGGTTTAGGCCCATCCCTCTCACACTAAGATACCTGGGTAGATTTCTGTCTAATAACCCTCCTTCATATCAAAATCCACTCTGAAATTACCAAGCAGTATTAACCTACACTAACTTTTCTACAATCAGTAAGGGATGGTATAATCTACGTATTTACTCAATATCCAGCTGAGAGAAATAAAAGTTGGAATTTCACTGTTCCTAAAACATGATACAAGGGTTATACATTTAGGCAATATGCAATACTATATTTACATATAAATATATACATAAAATCATACCTTCTAACCCAAACTGCTGGGGAAGGTGAAAATTTAACAGGAAAGTTTTACCAATACAATGTTTAACAGAAGGTTCTCTAGAAATGAAAGCAAGTTTTGATATAGAAAAATAAAATATTTCTAAAATTAGAATTGCTGGGCCAGTTGTTACTGGACAACTAAGAAGGCAAAGGAGAAGTCGAGTTGGAAAGAGGTTTTATGGCTAGAGCAAAGGATATGTTGACCACAAACAAAGAAGATGTTTTTACCAAGTAAAAACAAAGTCTAAGAATTTTCCTCTGCAAGAAAACAGAAAGACAACTTTGAGCTTAAACTGTAACATAATATGGTAATATTAGTAGTTCTGATAGGCTATAGGTAAATGTAAAGATTTTGTGTATGATGCTGATTTGTTTCTATGTATTAAGATGCTGGGCGAAGAAAACTATATAATCCATTGTAACCAAAACCAAAGCAGCTTCAGGCTTGTCTATAAGCTGTAGCTGGCAGCTTCTAGGCTGAGTTCTGTCACCCACAACCCAGGACTGCTGCAATATAGAACATTTTGGAAAGAGCCACCTGTCATTCCCACATCTATCTCGTCTGGCTCTTACACCAAACCATTCTGAAGAATCTTAAATCTCCTGTCATTTAAACCCCTGCCATGTGCAGGGTTCCATCAGGCCAGATTGCTGAGGGCCCCATCCCAGCCAGCTTTGAACACTTCCAGGGACAGGGCTGACCCTGCTTCTCTGTTCCACTGCCTCACTACCCTGCTAGCAAAAAACCCCTTTCTTTTTCTAATCTTAACCTCCCTGCTTTCAGCTTCAAGCCATTCACCCTTGTCCCATCATTGCACACCCTCCCCAGCTCTCTCGGAGCTCCTTTGGGTCCTGGAAGGTGCAGAGGTCTCCCCTTCTCCAGGCTGAACAACAGAGACTCAGCCAAGGCTTTTGAGATGCTCCTCAGACACCTTCACCAATCCCCACTGCTGGAATGTCACAAAGATCGAGGAGAAAGATGCAGCCAAACAGTCCCTCAGAACAGTCCTCGGACACACAATCTGACAGCTGATCTAACTCACCCAGGAACTGCAGAAGTTTAATAGTAATAGTTTTCACTTCACCACAAGAAAAAAAATACATAAGGCTGCACGGCGTCAGTTTAAAATGTGAATTTGTAGTGATTCTCTCTGATGTCTCTGTTACAAGCTAAAGAAGGTGCAGGACTACAAAAAACTAGCAGTGTCCCTACAAAAATATTTACACTGAATAACACAAAATAGAAGTTGCCATTAAAATGATTGAATTCATCAAGCATACATCTAACATGGTTATCACATCTGTCTTTTCATAAATACATTTTGCATACAACCTGAAACCATGCAAAAATTTAAAGACTGACACATTATCATTTATATGAACTCAAACAAAACAGGAAGGAAAGAAAAGCCAATATAACTATGAATTAACACAAAATTAAAATTAATGCTTTTGTTTCCACACCCTCTACTTCAGAGTAATTAGATTAACTAGTCTGTTACCACTGAGTACTTCATGGCCCCACCAGCTGACAAGAGGGTATAGGATAACAGTCTTCTAGGACTTGAGATGTAAGAACTTAATTAACTACAGGAAACACAGATTTTTGTTACTGCACTTCTTTTAAAAAACAAAAACACACCATAACACTGCTGAACACATGCAAGACTAGCTGAGTGTATGCTCAAAACTACAAAAATTAAAAGTTAAAAAAATACCCCATAACCAAATGCAAGAGCAAATATAGTGTTTTGCTTGTCACTCACTCTCTCAGTAGCACAAATTAACTGAAAATTAAAACACTAAGTGTGAAGTCCTTAAGTACTCCTGAGCTGTTGAAGCAGGCTGGAAATAGAAAACTCTAAAGGGCCTCAGATAAGCACAGTGCATGTGCCTGTAATCCAGGATTTACAACAAAATAGTGACTGATAGTATACAATGAAATTACTTTGTCGTCCTCTAACCTGTTCAGGTCAAAATCTACCAGCTTGTTGGGCAACAATTAAAAAATGTTTTTTGCATACAGGAAATAGGATGAGTAACTTCCATATTCCCTAATGCACAGCATCTTAAAAAGCCAAGCAGATAAAGTAAAGGCACAAACTTTCAGGGAGCAGTCAGACCAAACACAGGATTAGAAGCAATCTGTGGGCAGGCACGAACACATCTGCACCAGGTCTGCACACAAGAATTGTTCAAAGCTCAGGCTTCAATCTCAGCTTTCTTTCATTTTTAATTAATTAACAAAGTACCACAAAGCAGAATGCATGCACTATTCATTCTAAGGATAACACATTACATCTGCTGCTGCTGCTTCCATTTACTACTTGATAGGCCAGATTCTTAGGGTAGTTGTATTTTAAACTAAATTCCAGAAAGAAAAATTCATCTTATAGCTGTCAATGCACAGCCCAGCTTTCACCACCCAGACAAATAAGCATCTCATCTTTAACCATGACACTCTTAGAAGGGAACATGCTTGGAAAGCCCACATGAATACAAGGAATACAACTGAACATAACTTCCCCTTGTCCATTTAAAGGCAATTCAGTCTTTCATTGTCATGTAGAAGTTAAAGAAGAAACATACATGGCTGATAACAACAGGTAAAATAAATTTTCTAGTACATGTACACATAGATTTTCATCCAAAGTATTACATGCATCCTAATGATTTCATCTTTAGAACTGTCCTGTTCAACATCCCTGAAGATAAAATAACCCTTCCTGTTCACTTCTACATCTCAGTGTTTTTGTGCACTACTTTTACTGAAGACCTTACATGAAAGCAATAAACAAGCACAACGCTCTCACTGACTTAGCAACAAAAGAAAAGTCACTAAAGCAAACTTAGACTAAAATAAAACCTTCTGACTCCCCTGTAATAACTGCTGTGTTTTATTCAATATGACTCTGCATTCCTCACATTTGAAGCTCCCATTTGTCCATCCCCATGTTAGACATGACAGTTACTTTAAGCTTCTTCTGAACCAGACCACAGAACGGTCTGGACTACTGAAAGAATACTTATATACAGATGTGACTGTTTTACTTGAGACAGGAAAATATACAGAATAATTTTACATGAGAGCTCTGCCTTCACATCTGGAGGTGTTTACAAAACACTTCTCAGAGTTTCCAACTCCAGTCTAATCAGAGCTATGTCCTTCCCCAGAAGTGGTACATTTATTTTTAACAAGGAAGCAGGCAAAATGAACCTAATATGCACACCCACCTCCGTCTGAACTGAATGTGCACACTTCTTTGAAGAGCTCTGTGCCACACTAGCAGTTAATAGCACTGCAAATTAAGCACAAATGACTTCCTTACTAAAAATGCTTTAAGAAAATAGTGTAAAGACCAAACAACCTGAAACTAACAGCCAAGTTCTCACAGCTTCCAGAATCTGGCTCCTATAACCCTGAGCTTCTTTCAACTAGCAATTGTTTTTTCCTAATACACTGGCATTACAAACCTGCTATACAAATTATTTAATAATTGTATATAGATGTAATTTAGTGGTGCTAAGCTTCCTGTAAGAGCCACCGGTGATTTTCAGTGAAGCAAACGCAAGGTGTGCTCACAGGTGTGGTGATTAAAAAAAAGCTTCCAAGTCATTGAGGACTTGCAGACTTGATTCCAGCATGCAAGGCTGAATAGGCCCCAATTGTGACTTGCTCAGTATTTTGCTTTTGCTGATAAGTAAAGCATTCCTGTGTTAATATGCAGAGGTCAGGTCAGCCCTGTCAATATGTTTTGTTCTGCTGCTCACTGGCCAGCAAACAACTCCTTTAGTGAGCATGGGTCCCTGTCTACCTTCAGTTCCATTTAAAGTAAATTAAAATTTAAGGATTTACTAACAGAGGTGCATTTTCTGTAAAGCATAAGCAAGTTATCATTAGCTTTAAACTGTATTTTCTTTGGTATAACTTTTCTGTCTAAACATTCACCTGCCTTCATCTTCTTTCAAAATGGCATCTTCCAACCTATCACACTGATTACATCGACCCTTCTCCTCTCATATCACCCTGAGATGTGTTTGATTCACTGCATGAAATACAATTAAAATAATTTCATAATATAGTTCCACCCTGACCTTAATTGAATATTCTAGCATATCAGGAATACCATCAAGTTATGGCATCAACATATGTATCTAAAATTCCTCATCGAGAATGAGCAGCCAAACCTATAGCTAAGGTTATAAAAAACTGTCCAATTCTTGTGGGGCTGCTTTTGTTTCAGAAATCAGTGCTTGCCACCATATTTTCTGGAGGAGAAAATGTCTACTTCCATTGTTGTTCATCTAGGCAACATCTAATTCAAATAAAACTACAGGGAAAACAGCCATGGTTTTAATACAAGGTCAATGTATAAAAATTAGAAGTTGGTCTAACAATATGTCAGTAACACACAGGCCACCAACTCGCTTCAGAGATCTCAGTCATAGATGATATCCAGTAAGTTCCTGCTAAAATGCATCCTTGTTTACTCAAAAATACACATTTGTCCCAGGTAAATCTCAGTACTGGGCTTCATCAGAATTATCAATGGAGCTCTTCCTTGTTAAGTGCTGTTAAAAATCACATGCTTGAGCAGCATTCCAAGCCAAAAAGCCAACATTTCAGCAAAAGTCTATTGGAAATCACATCTTCCAAACAAGCTCTTGGCCTCTTTTTTCCATTACTGCTACTTCTGTGATGGCTTAAGGAGCTGTGTGAACCAGAAACTCTGCAGCTGACTCTGTGAAAGTCTGATTGTAATCAAACGCGATACTTCAAACATATGCAAAATACAGGGGTAGAGAAAAGCCAAAGATTATTTATAAATAGAAATTTCACCTGTGACAGCTTGCAAAAGAATGCTTACTAAGATTATTTAAAATTAATAACGACTCCACGTAGCACTACAAATGCCAATTACCTGAAACACAGATTGCAGATCAAATCAATACCATTTTCAGCCCCTTTGACAGGCAGATTTTTTGATCAGCTCCAGATAAGCTTGTAACTGAGTCACCCCTGCCTGGTTCCATGAGAACACGGGCCTAACTAATTTCTTTACATGCTTGTGTATCTACACATTTGGAGATTTCACAATCACAACCAGAGCATTAACTCAGTTATTTTCTATGGTATAATTACACTGCCTGGGTTTGGCCTCGTGCCTCAGAACACCCTTGCAGTGATGACCTAGAAAGACACCATCGAGCTGGTCCCACTGCTCCAGGGCAGCACAGCAATCTCAAGTGAACAATGTTCACTGTTTGTTCTACGCTGTTACATGTAGGCAACTCTTAAAACACTTGTAGCTTGCTAAATTACACCTGCTTACGCTGACAAGTTACTAATTGACTAATCAACTCTCAGACAGCTTTGTTCAGTGCTACCCAGAACTGAGCCCGGGAGAGTAATTCAGCTGCTTATGACAGCCAGAGGCTCTGAAGGCTACAGAATCCTGTGAAACCTTAAGCAATCTCTTCAAATCCATAGATTGGAAAATCACAAATTAAATGCTACAAAAGGAATTCTTGTTTACTTCTCAGAAACACAACTTGGAGCTTTTCCTCCAGCAGCTTTAGCATATCCTGGTTAGACCTCAAGCTTTTCTTCAGAATCATCACAGCTGAGAAGCTCTTTATCTAAAAACTAACTTTTTCAAACTTCCACAAGCAGAGATGGGCCTTTCAAGAGATATAATTTTTTCCTGTCACAGTTGGAAATGCTACTTTTGCCATCAACATTCCCACCTATACAGCAACAATACACAGGATAAAATGGAACCACAATAAAACAAAATATGATCTGTGTATTAGTAACATGCAAATAGGAGCCTGTGTAAAGTCCACCAAAGTTAACAAAAGGACTGACAGTGCCTTCCACACTACTTGGATCTGGCCAACAGTAAAGAAAGATATGCAAAAAGAGAGAGAGGGTGGGTGCCCTGCATGCTGCCAAGTAAGCACTGCTGCCTTAAGCCAAAGGGAAAGTGAGGCCTGTACCAAGGAGTGGTGATGTGGGATGATGTGGGAGTTAGAGAAAAGACTTCAAAAGAAAATTTTAGCGAAACATCAACACGGCTGCAAACCTTGAAATAGATTCACTTGTGAGAAACCAAATATCTCACAATAAATCACTGACACTAATGCCACACAGCAAACTTGCATTGTCTGCAACATCAGATTCCTGCTCCCATTTCATAAACACAGTAATACAGATTTCACATGTATATGTGCTTTGCAGTCATCAACTGCAAATCATACATTTGTGTCATTTCTAGGAACTTAAAAGCAGTTGATCTGTACACAGGAAGTATAAAAATATTCTAAAGTGGAAAAATCACTTACAGCTAACACAGAGAAACATTCTTCTGGACTGTCAGCTTAGGCTTTTAACATTTACCAGTAATCTCTTTAAGGACTATAATACTTTCTATAAGGAACACTATAGACTTTACGAGAACACTCCAGCATATCAGGAATACCGCTAAGTTAGGACATCAATGTATGCACCCAAAATTTCTCATCAAGAACGAGCAGCCAAAGGCATAGGATTCCAAATATGGAATATCACAGGATTCCAGTCAGGGAATCACCACACCTGTTCGGGTAAAGTAAAATCCATTTCCTCCGAATGAAATTTGCAAACTAGGCACATTTCACAACATCAGAGTGACACCAAGAAATTAACAACACCCAGCAGCGCATAGTGTACTGCAGGCCAAAGCTCGGCTGCTGTCATGTAATTTTAAAGATTATTTTTTTAAATAGTAAAAAAAAAAAAGTCTTAGGAACACCTCCTAGATTAGTTGCAAGACCACAAAACCAACAGGACAGGGCAGGGTCCGATGTGACACCCAAGGCCACCAGAAAACCGCGCGCCCCGGGCCCCCCCGCGCCCCCGCCCCGCAGGTACCGCGGGCAGGAACCGCCCCGCTAATGCTGCTGAAGGCC